>CM059431.1:141872134-142207890 GCA_030390025.1 Squalus acanthias
TTAATTACTGATGACCTTCTTTTGCAGAATGAAAGAAATGCTGATTAACCAAGAGTCGATACTTCAATATTTTTCTCTGATGATTTGTGACCCACATCTCATTTCACACACAGGAGTCTGGTTTAAAATGTTCATTGCTTCTGACAACAGGAATCTGGTGCAACATTTGTTAAACTTAACAGGACCGGTCAGTTCACAGACAAAATATTCACTGACGTAATATTAATGTTGACAGAGGCGTTGATGTGGAGGAGAAAATGGATTTGAGTCTCCGTGTACACAAATCAGTAAAAGCCAGTGCACAGTTACAAAAATTATCAAAACAGCCAATGGAATGCTGTCCATTTTCTCAAAGCGTTTGAGTTCAAAAATGAGGACTCGATGCTTCCGTTATACATAACCTTAGTCAGACACCATCTCGAGCATTACTTTCAGATTTGGGAACCGAATTCAGGAAATATAAATTAACCTTATAGCAGGTACAGTGCACATTTACCAGAATTATACCAGTGTTTGCAGAGTTAAATATGAGGACAGGTTGCATAATTCTGGTTTGTATTTCCTTAAGTTTAAACGGTTGAGGGTTGATCATATCGAAATATTTAAATTCATAAAGGAAGTCCATAAGGTAGGTACAGACAAATTATTTCCACTAATGGGGAAATGCAGAATAAAAGGGCATCATCTTTAAATTAGAGCTGGGCCATTTAGGAATGAGATCCGGAAGCATTATTTCACACAAAGGTTATTGGAAATCTGGAACTCGCCTCTTCAAAAGGCTGTGGATGCTGGACAATATACATTCTGAAGAATTAAATAGAAATAAATTTATTTAGGTAAGGATATCAGCGGACATGGATTAAAGGCGTCTAAGTGGATTTAAGAAACAGATAAGCCATGATGTGATTGAATGTTGGAACAGACTCGAGCTGCTGAATGACCTAATCATGTTCCTCCGCTTCTATGCAAATAAAATAGGACATAGTCAGATTTGCAGATTTGCTGTAAAAATGTTGGTTGAAATTTAAGGAGAAATGTTCTGTCTCTGAGCTCACAGTGCGTGGAAATACAAGTAGGAAAATTACACAGCAGTGCAAAACCTCAGCTGCAGTGAGCATTTCTGGGCGCCCTACATTGGGAAGGATGTGAAGGCCATGGAGACGGTCAAAATAAATTCACTAACATCATACCATGGATGAGAGGTTTTAGTTATGAGGAGAAAGAAGGCAAAGTGAACCAAGAACGTTAAGTGAAATTCGGAAAGACGTGTTGAAAAATTTACAAGGCTAGCTGGGTGATTCGGCAACTAAAATGTAATCTCGCCAGCAAAAAATAACTTAGAAACTAAAAGATGTTTATTTTAGGATGAGATCTGTTAGTACCTGGAATGCCTTACATGATGATGGAAACAGAATTCATAATAAGATTCTGAAAGAAATCTCTCTAATTTTCATTTGAGTTATTTATTTCCAACTGCTTCCATGGTCTTTCTAGGGAGCCTGTTCCAAAGATTGTTTATGATATTGTTTATATAGATTTATATCGAATGTAAAGCACAGGAACAGACCACACGATCCAATTGGTCCATGTCGGTGTTTATGCTCCACGCGAGCCTCCTCCCACCTCACTCAACTAAATTTATCAGCATATCCTTCTGTTCCTTTCTTTCTTATGTACTTACCTAGCTTCCCCTTGAATGTATCTAGGTCACTTGCCCCAACTAATCTTTGTAGTAGCGAATTCCACATTCTAACCAGTCTCTTGTTGAATACGTTTCTCCTGGACTCCCTGTTGGCTGTATTAGTGCTAATCTTATACTCATGCCCCTAGTTTAATTCTCCTCACAAGAGGGAATGTCTTCTCTTCGTTTACCCTATCAAACCCATTCATAATTTTAAAGACTTCCATCATGTCACCCGTCAGCACTCTCTTGTCCAGAGAAAAGAGCCGTGGATTGTTCAATCTTTCCTGTAAGGTATAATCTCTCATTTCTGGCATAAAACCTTTAAATATCTTCTTTACCTATTTCAGTGCTTCCAATTCCTTTTTATAATATGAAAATCAGAGTCTAGCCTCTGAACCACAGTGTAAGTGTAGTGGTACTTCAAAGAATCATAGAATCATAGAACGTTACAGCACGGAAGGAGGCCATTTCGGCCCATCTTCTCCGCGCCGGCCAACAAAGAGCTATCCAGCCTAATCCCACTTCCCAGCTCTTGGTCCGTAGCACTGCAGGTTAGAGCATCCCAAGTCCACATCCAAGTACTTTTTAAAAAGTGGTTAGTTTTCCTGCCTCTACCACCCTTTCAGGCAGTGAGTTACAGACCCCCACAAATCTCTGGGTGAAGAAATTTCCCCTCAAATCCCCTCTAAACCTTCCACCAATTACTTTAACTCTGTGCCCCCTGGTTTTGAACCATCTGCTAAGGGAAATAGGTGCTTTCTACCCACTTTATCTGTGCCCCTCATAATTTTATACACCTCAATAAGGTCTCCCCTCAGCCTCCTCTGTTCCAAGGAAAACAGACACAACTGGTACTTCTAGTTCCAGAGGAGGATGTTTAAATCCAGTGTAATTATAGGTTGCCACTAATATTGGAGGAGAACGGTCAGTTCTATTGTAAGTGTAGGATACCAATAGTAGCGGATTAGCATGCTCATTACACTGTAAGTGTAGGGTAATACTCGTACCGCAGTAGCACTGAAACCGCTAGTTTAAGTGTAGAAGCAACCCTAGTGGTGGAGGAGCATGTTCTACTCATTTGTATGTTTAGCCAACCTCTAGTACCGAAGGAGTGCGCTCACCTCTCTTGTAAATATAGCCTATCACGAGTACAGGAGGAGCACGGTCATCTCTACTGTAGGTTCAGGGTATAAATAGTACAGGAGGAGCACGGTCATCTCTACTGTAGGTGTAGGATATAAATAGTACAGTAGGAGCACGGTCATCTCTACTGTAGGTGTAGGATATAAATAGTACAGTAGGAGCACGGTCATCTCTACTGTAGGTGTAGGATATAAATAGTACAGGAGGAGAACGGTCATTTCTACTGTAGGTGTAGGATATAAATAGTACAGGAGGAGCACGGTCATCTCTACTGTAGGTGTAGGATATAAATAGTACAGGAGGAGCGCGGTCATCTCTACTGTAGGTGTAGGTTATAAATAGTACAGGAGGAGCACGGTCATCTCTACATAGAAACATAGAAGATAGGAGCAGGAGTAGGCCATTCTGCCCCTCGATCCTGTTCGCCATTTAATGAGATCATGGCTGATCATCCAAATTCAGTACCCTGTCCCTGCTTTCTCCCCATATCCCTTGATCCCTTTAGCCTTAAGAAATATATCTAACTCTTCTTGAATATATTTAATGAATTGGCCTCAACTGCCTTCTGTGGTAGAGAATTCCATAGGTTCACCACTCTCTGGGTGAAGAAATTCCTCCTCATCTCAGTTCTAAATGGCTTACCCCTTATCCTCAGACTGTGACCCCTAGCTCTGGACTCCGCCGCCATCGGGAACATACTTCCTGCATCTAGTCTGTCTAGTCCTGTTAGAATTTTATAAGTTTCAATGAGATCCTTCTCATTCTTCTGAACTCTAGCGAATATAAGCCTAATCGACCCAATCTCTCTTCATACGTCATTCCAGCCATCCCAGGTATCAGTCTGGTGAATTTTCGCTGCACTCCCTCCATGGCAAGAACATCCTTCCTCAGATAAGGCGACCAAAACTGCACACAATACTCAAGGTGTGGTCTCACCAAGGCCCTGTACAACTGCAGCAAGACATCCTTGCTGCTGTACTTGAATCCTCTCGCTATGAAGGCCAACATACCAGGTTATAAATACCATTTGAATTCTTAACCGCCTGCTGCACCTGCATGCTTACCTTCAGCGACTGGTGCACAAGGACACCCTGGTCTCGTTGCACTTCCCCTTCTCCCTTTCTATTGCCGTTCAGATAATAATCTGACTTCCTGTTTTTGCCACCAAAGTGGATAACCTCACATTTATACACATTATACTGCATGTGCCATTCATCTGCCCTCACACCCAACCTGTACAGATCATACTGAAGTTTCTCTGCATCCTCCTGACAGCACACACGCCCACCCAGCTTTGTGTCATCTGCAAACTTGGAGATATTACATCTAGTTCCCTCGTCTAGATCATCAATATACAGAGTACTGGAGGAGCACGGTCATCTCTGCTGTAGGTGTAGGATATAAATAGTACAGGAGGAGCACGGTCATCACTACTGTAGGTGTAGAATATAAATAGTACAGGAGGAGCACGGTCATCTCTACTGTAGGTGTAGGATATAAATAGTACAGGAGAAGCACGGTCATCTCTACTGTAGGTGTAGGATATAAATAGTACTGGAGGAGCACGGTCATCTCTATTGTAGATGTAGGATATAAATAGTACAGGAGTAGCACAGTCATCTCTATTGTAGATGTAGGATATAAATAGTACAGGAGTAGCACGGTGATCTCTACTGTAGGTGTAGGATATAAATAGTACAGGAGGAGCACGGTCATCTCTAATGTAGGTGTAGGATATAAATAGTACCTGTGGAGGAATGTCATCTCTACTGTAGGTGTAGGTTGTAAATAGTACAGGAGGAGCGCGGTCATTTCTACTGTCGGTGTGGGGTGTAAATAGTACTGTAGGAGCACGGTCAACTCTACCGAAGATGTAGAATCTAAATAGTATAGGAGGAGCACGGTCAACTATAGTGTAAGTGTAGATTGTCACTAGTAGTGGAGCAGCACGGTATCGTCTCGTGTAAGTTTAAGAATTGCCAGAGAACTAACTCATAAATCTGAGTAGTATAAACAGCGAGGTTCGTGTGCAGTTTGTCACGGAGTGCACCTTGACATAAAGTGAACATATTGGGAGTTCGGTCAGTGTGGGAGTTCGGTGAAGTTGGGGAGGGAGGTGCTGCTTTGCCTTGCTTTTCCTAACTTCTCCCGCAGAGTGGCGGCGGACCTGAGCGGGAGCAGACCGAGGCCCGAGAGCGGGGTAAAAGCAGCAGCAGACCTGCAACTGCAAGAGAAAACGTCAGTGTAACGTCACAGCAAAGGCAGGTAAGTGATTGGTTGTAACTGTGGGCTGACGTTTAAGTTAACATGTAACATATAACTACATTTTAAAAACGAAGCTTAATTTAACTAATCTAATAAATTAAGCGAGGATAATACTTTGATTACCTCTAAACTATTGAATTAAATAAATAAAATAATGGGAGGAAAGGAGATGTGTTGCTGCTGCAATATATGGGAGCTTGTGGACATTTTAGTCCAGGGCGACTACCTCTGTGATAAGTGTCTGCGGCTTGAGGAACTTCGTCTCCGATGTGAGGAGATGGAGTACGAGCTGTAGACATTGCGAGACATCAGGGAGGGAGAAAGTTACCTGGACTTTTGCTCCAGGAGGCAGCCACACCCCTTAGACTAAATACTTTAGAATTGACACGTGGTCAGGGACAGGAGCGTGTGACTGCGAGTGAGGCAAGTACTCGGATCCAGGAGGTACTATTGCTGGAGCCTCAGTCCCTGCACTTGTCCAATAGATTCAAGGTTCTTGCAACTCTTGTGGACCAGTGCGGGGACCTCAGGGAGGACGCGCAAACTGGCCAATGCACCGTGGTACAGGAAGCCGTTCAAGTGGGGCGGAGTAAAAATGAAGGTAGTTGTTGTTGTCGACAGTATATTTAGGGAGATAGAACTGTTCTCTGCAGCCAGGAGCGTTTGACCCGACGGCTATGTTGCCTACCTGGTGCCAGGGTAAAGGACATCTCCTCGGTGCTGGAGAAGAACTTCGAGTGGGAGGGGAACGATCCAGTTGCCATGTTCCACGTAGGTACCAACGACATAAGAAGGACTAAGAAAGAGGTTCTGCAGAGAGACTTTGAGCAGCTGGGGACTAAATTAAAAAGCAGGACCACAAAGATAATAATCTCTGGATTATTACCTGAGCCAGGAGCAAATTGGCATAGGGCCAACAGGATCAGAGAGATGAATGCGTGGCTCAAAGATTGGTGTGGGAGAAGTGGGTTTCGATTCGTGGGGCACTGGCACCAGTACTGGGGAAAGAAACAGCTGTTCCGTTGGGACGGACTACACATGAACCATCCCCTGCCTCCCGGAAACACGATAGAGTTCCCCTTGTCCTCACCTTTCACCCCACCAGCCTCCACATTCAACGGATCATCCATCGCCATTTCCGCCACCTCCAGCGTGATCCCACCACCAAACGCATCTTCCCCTCACCTCCCCTTTCAGCATTCCGCAGGGACCGCTCCATCCGCGACACCCGAGTCCACTCCTCTACCACCCCCAGCACCACTTCCCCTTCGCCCAAAAACTTCCCGTGCAAGCGCAGGAGATGCAACACATGCCCTTATATCTCCCCCCTCCCACTGTCCAGGGCCCCAAACACCCCTTCCAGGTGAAACAGCGATTTAATTGTAGTTCCTGCAATTTGGTATACTGTATTCGCTGCTGACGATGTGGTCTCCTCTATATTGGGGAGACCAAACGCAGATTGGGTGACCGCTTTGCGGAACACCTCCGTTCAGTCTGTAAGGGGGACCCCGAGCTCCCTGTGGCCTGTCACTTTAATTCTCCGCTCCACTCCGACTCTGACCTCACCGTCCTTGGCCTATTACATTGTTCCACGGAAGCGCAGCGTAAGCTCGAGGAACAGCACCTCATCTTTCGTTTAGGCACTCTACAGCCCTCTCGACTCAACATCGAGTTCAAAAATGTTAGATCATAACCTCGGCCCCTATCACATTTATATTTTATTTTTTCATCCACCCTTTTGTTTGGCTCCCCCCTTTTTTTTTCCTCCCAGAAGCTGGCTGCTGTCCTTCATTCTGCCAGTGCATTTCACACTTCATTTAGCCTCAGCCTGTTACATCAACACCTCCTCTTGCCTTGATTATCTCTAAATGTCTCTCAATGTCTCTTCATCTCTCCTTATGTCCTTTCATCCCCTTCCCCTTTTCCCAGCTTTATACTTGCTTCAAATCTATTTCATTTCCTGCTTTTTTCCAGTTCTGACGAAAGGTCTTCGACCTGAAACGTTAACTCTATTTCTCTCTCCACGGATGCTGCCTGGCCTGCTGAGTTTTCCAGCGTTTTCTGTTGTTATTACACATGAACCATGCTGGGACCAGAGTTCTAGCGAATCGAATAACTAGGGAGGTAGATAGGGCTTTAAATTAATTAGGTGGGGCGGTCACGGTGGAGAGAAATCTAGAATGCCGAAGAGAAAAGACAAGGAAGCAGTGCAGGAACGGGTATGGGGTAAGGGTAACCAGATTGTGTCAGGAAGGGACAGAGCGTAGAAACAAAAGAGTGCACTAACAAATAGGGTCCTGGTAAGAAAAAAACGGAAGACAAATAGGGCCATAGTACCAAAAAAAAATTAATGTCTAAAATTGATAAAAAGACAAATCTAAAGGCACTGTATCTGAATGCACGAAGTATTCGTAATAAGGTAGACGAATTAGTAGCGCAAATAGATATAACTGCAATTATGGAGACATGGCTGCAGGGTGACGAAGGCTGGGAGCTGAATATCCAAGGATATTCCATATTTAGGAAGGACAGTCAAAAAAGGAAAAGGAGGTGGGTTGGCGTTGGTCGTAAAGGATGAAATCAGAGCAATAGAGGAAGGATATTGGCTCAGAAAATTAAGATGTAGAATTACACAACGTGGAGCTAAGAAGCACCAAGGGGCAGAACACGTTGGTGAGAGTTGTATAAAGGCCTCCAAACAGTAGTGGTAATGCAGGGGACGGCATCAAACAGGAAATTAGAGATGCAGGTAACAAGCGTACTGCAGTAATCATGGGTGTCTTTAGCCTACATATAGACTGGCCAAACCAAATTTGCAATTATACTGTGGAGGATGAATTCCTGGAGTGTGTACGAGATTTTTTTTATACCAGTACGATGAGGGGCCATCTAGTGAACAGGCTATCAAAGATTGGGCATTGTGCAATGAGAAGTGGTTAATTAATAATCTTGTTGTGCAGGGTCCTTTCGGGAAGAGTGACCATAACATGAAAGAATTCTTCATTAAGATGGAAAGTGAAGTAATCCAATCCGAAACAAGGTCCTAAATCTAAACAAAGGAAACTACGAAGGTAGGAGGAGTGAGTTGGCTATGATAGATTGGGGAGCTTCATTAAAAGGCATGAAGGTGGATAGGCAATGGCTAACTTTTAAGGAACGAAGGCATGAGTTGCAACCGTTACACATTCCTTTCTGGCGCTAAAACACTAAAGGAAAAGCGGCCCAACCATGGCTAACAAAACAAATTAAGGATAGTATTAGAACCAAAGAGGAGTCATATAAAGTTGCCAGAAAAAGTAGCAAGCCTGAGGAGTGGGAGCAGTTTAGAATTCAGCAAAAAAGGACCAAGAGATTGATTAAGAGGGGAAAAATAGAGTATGAGAGTATACTGTCAAGGAACATAAAAGCGGCTTCTACAAGTATGTAAAAAGATAAAGATTAGTGAAGACAAATGGAGGTCCCTTACACTCAGAAATGGGAGAATGTATAATGGGGAACAAGGAAATGACAGAGCAATTAATCAAATACTTTGGTTCTGTCCTCACGGTAGAGGACACAAATAACTTCCCAGAAATGCTAAGGTCTAGTGAGAAGGAGGAATTAAAGGAAATTAGTATCAGTAAAAAAATAGTATTGGAGAAATTAATGGTACTGAAAGCCGATAAATCCCCCGGGCCTGATAATCTGCATCCCAGAGTAATAAAAGAGGTAGCCATGGAAATAGTGGAGGCATTGGATGTCATCTTCAGAAATTCTATAGATTATGGAACAGTTCAAGCAGACTGGAGAGTGGCAAATGTAACCCCACTATTAAAAAAATCAGCGAGGGAGAAAATAGGGAACCACAGCCTAACATCAGTGGTAGGGAAAATGCTAGAGTCTATTATTAAGGATATGGTAACAGGACACTTAGAAAATTTCAACGGGATTTGACAAAGTCATCATGGATTTATGGAAGGGAAATCGTGTTTGACAAACCCACTGGAGTTTTTGAAGATGTAACTGGTAGAATAGATAAGGGAGAGCCAGTGGATGTGGTGTATTATGATTTTCAGAAGGCCTTTGAAAAACTCCCACATAAGAGGTTAGTGTGCAAAATTAAAGCACATCGGATTGGGGATAATATACTGGCATGGATTGAAAATGTGTTAACAGACAGGAAACAGAGAGTAGGAACGAATGTGTCTTTTTCAGGGTGTCAGGCGGTGATAAGTGGGGTACCGCAGGGATCAGTGAGTGGGCAAATACATGGCAGATGCAGTATAAAGTTGAGAAATGTGTAGTTATCCACTTCGGTAGGAAAAACAGAAAGGCAGACTATTGTTTAAATGGTGATAGATTGGGAAATGTTGATGTTAAAAGGGACCTGGCAGTCCTTATACGCCAGTCACTGAAAGCAAACATGCAGGCGCAGCAATCAGTTAGGAAGGCAAATGGTATGTTGGCCTTCATTGCAAGAGGATTAGAGACAGGAGCAAGGATTTCTTACTACAGTTATACAGGGCCTTGGTGAGACCCCACCTGGAGCACTGTTTGCCGTTTTGGTCTCCTTACCTCAGAAAGGATATAATTGCCATAGAGGGAGTGCAGCGAAGGTTCACCAGACTGATTCCTGGGATTGCAGGACTGTCGTATGAGGAGAGACTATATCGAATAGACTTGTATTCACTAGATTTTAGAAGAATGAGAGGGGATCTCATTGAAACTGATAAAATTCTGACAGGGCTAGACAGACTGGATGCAGGGAGGATGTTTCCCCTGGCTGGGAAGTTTAGAACGGTTGTTCACATTCTCAGGATTCGGGGTAGGATATTTAAGACTGCGATGAGGCGAGATTTCTTCCCTCAGAGGGTGGTGAACCTGACGAATTCTCTACCACAGATGGCTGTGGAGGCCAAGTCACTGAATATATTTGAGAAGGAGATCGATAGATTTGCAGACACAAAAGGCTTCACGGGGTATGGGGAGAGAGCGGGAATATGGTATTGAGATAAAGGATTAACCATGATCATATTGAATGGCGGAGCAGGCTCGAAGGGCCGAAGGGCCTACTCCTGCTCCTATTTATCTAAGTTTCTATGTTTCTATGTAGGTTATCACTAATAGTGAAGGAGCAGATTCACGTCTATTGTAAGTTTTGCGAGCTACTATTACCAGAGGAACAAGGTCATCTCTAATGCTGCAGGACCGTTTCATATATTATAGGATTTGTTTCATCGCCTGTTCTAGAGGAGTTGGAGCACTAGGAGTCAGTGAAGGGCTGGGTCAGGCCGATGACTGCCAGTGGAGCAGCTTCCACCAGTTCTGCTGGAATAGGTTCAGCTCCATTTTTGGGTGATTCCAGTTTCCATTTGTAAAGAATGTTTGTATTTATTGTGTGTTTTTGAAACTGTACAATAACAATTTCATTAATTTCTCTTAAGCTGAATTAACAGTCAAAAAAAACAACTTACCTCAGTCTATTTGTTAAATGACTGTAACTAATGCCAATAATGAGTTAATTTGATTAACTCCCTGACGGATTGATGTGTGAATAAATATAGGTTCCCCTCTATTGTCTCAGCCGTGCGCCAGTCAGAGTCTTTAATCTCCTACAGAATTCATCCATTCTCACTGAAAATGGGGCGACCAGCTATGCTGCTGATAAAAGAGATTTACTACCCGATTCTCGCAGCTTTCGGTGTCCCCGGTGAGCCATTGTAACCTGCTTGTTGTTAATCGGTGTTAACTGTGTCCCTGTTCATGTCGCATATTGGATAAGGTAACAGTTTTACAGATGTCAGCATGACACAGTGAACCGCGTGTCTGCACTTTCCACGTTCCCCTTAATACCATAACATTACTGATGTTACAATGATTTTGAAGTTCCAACACCAGGATTTTAGCGGATTTCCGGACCGTCTTTTCCCCCCGTGCAGAGTGAGCGCTGTAGCAGCTCATTAAAATGTGTGTGTGGGTTTCCCAGGTAATGGCTCCAATACTAATCCTGTTCTCACACTGCTACGTGTTGAAAATCACACTGAATGGAGTAAGATGCTCTCCATAGGTATCTGCATATATATTTCAATCAGATACTGGAACATTATTTCTCTCCTCTCTCTTTCTTACAGCGAACCTGGTGACAATTGTGATTCTCTCCAGAGGAAACTGCGGTCTTTCCAAGTGTATCTCTGTCTACATGGTGGCCATGGCAACAGCAGATCTACTGGTCATGATCTTCAATGTAATGGTGTATTATATTTTCAGTTATCATTTTCCATATTCATTCCTGTCCCAGACTCCGGTGTGTAAGTCCAATCTATACATGAATCATGCCACCTTCGATTTGTCTGTTTGGTTCACCGTCTCCTTCACATTTGACCGATTTGTAGTTATCTGCTGCCAGAAGTTTAAAGTAAAGTATTGCACCGAGAGAACTGCGGCTGCGGTTATAACAGCGTTCACGGTTCTAGTCGTTTTAAAGGGCATCCCCGTGTTGTTTGGATATGAATCTCAGCAAATAATTAACAAGGTGCAGTGGGGCTGTCAGTCAAGTGTAGCTTTTTTTTCCTCCCCTGCAGGTGAAGCGTATCTCTGGTTTCACACCATATGGGTCGTTTGGCTTCCCTTTACCTTAATGGCCCTGTTTAATTGTTTGACCGTCAAACGTATATTAATGGCCAGCAGAGCCCGCAGGGGACTCCGGGGTCAGAGCAGTGAGAATCAGAGCGATCCAGAGATGGAGAGCCGAAGGAAATCCATCATTTTGCTCTTCGCTATATCGGGCAGTTTTATATTGCTGTGGCTGACATCTGCCGTGAGTTTTTTGATTACCAGAATGTCGAACACCACTTACTACCGAGGCGACCGCACAAACCCAGCCTATGTCGCCACTGAAACCGGAGCCATGCTGAAGCATTTGAGTTCCTGTCCGAACACGTGTATTTATGCAGCGACCCAGAGGAAGTTCAGAGAAGAGCTGAAGAAGGTGTTGAAAACTCCCTGGACACTGATTCTAAGATTGGTTAAACATGAAAGAAAGCCGAACTAGAGCTTCGGTTGGGACATTAGAATTCCGTTCTAGCTCGTGTTCCAGCTTAGACTGGGGTTCTCTCTGCTAACCGCTGCATAAGGATTGTTCTTGTAAAAACTCACAGGTACGCGACTCTATTTGGGGCACTTTGTAACATTTAACCAACATGGACCGTGTGTTTCCGCAGTTCTTTGGCCGAGTGTCTCCTCCCTAACAAGGTCATTCCCCCTTAATATGAAAAATGTCAATGATGAAGTGAAATTTAATAGGGAAATATAACAGTTGATCAACGGGTTTAATATCTGATTCTGCGAGGACTGTAATTTAATTCTGCCATATATTGACCGGATCAGTCAGCAGTTTTAGGGAAAGATTTAGTCGTTTACAACTCCCTTTCCCTTACTTTTTTCTCGCAGGTTTGGTTAAAATGTTGCTTGGACTGATTGTAGCTGCAAGGGCCGCTTCACCCCTTCTCCTGGGAATAAGGAGCGGTGCCGCTGTCCCCTTCACAGTGTCGCGATGTTTCACCACTTTTTGAATGTTTACTGGAGTTGCCTCGTTTTACTTTTTTTTCTGACGTCTTTATTAATGAGAAATAGTTGAAGGCTGCCCAGCAACATTAAATAAAGTTGTTACTTGCTGTTACTAAATGTATCATGGTGAATCTGCGTGTTATTAACGTGAATCAGCCAACCTGTAACCTGGTAACACAGTGCAAGAAATACGAATTTATAATCGGGGCATTTCAGGCAAGGGTCAGTAATCAGGACTCTCAGATATTTACATGGAATAATCCGCTGTGTGTGTTGGTGCACAGACAGTGCCCTGTAGTACCCCGTCCCTTTTACCAACTGGTGTTGAACGGGTACCCCCAGTGCAAGGCGGTGTATTCGGAGCGCCGTCCGGCATCACTGGGGACCTGGGTTTGAGAGCGTTTCTCGGTGTAACGGCTTCAGATGAGGATTCGAACCAATTAACTAGCATTTTGTCCGCCCGCTAATTTCAGTGGCTCGGTTGAAACTTTTTTCCAATTTATTCTGCAGTATATGTGATGCAGGTTGGAAGATGTCGAGGAAAGCTGTTCCTCGAACTGGGTAAATCCACTGTTCACACTGCAGGATGTGTAAGAAAGTCAGAGGACTGTCTCTAACTGCTTACGCTGTTCTATTCAGTATCCCGGGTTACACATATAAACAGGCAGCGCTGTGTCAGCTCGATCTTTACACTTCTTCAGCGATTGATGCGCGCCGCAGATATTAATGGTTCTGGTGGTTTATATTAATTTTAAAATGATTGGCTTGCATGCATTTTCTTTTCCCCAGTCGGATTGTATTTTTATCGCGGTGCCTTCCATCCACTGCATGCCTCTAGTTATCAGTCCATTTGGGATTAGTGGAATCTGAATATTCTGAAATTAAGGTCATTTTCAATTTCGGCCTGGGCGGAAATCTGGCTGGAGCGAACTGTCCGCCAGTCATACACCTCGACCGAATTTCCTTTTTCATTGTCTATAATGAAAAAGAGAATTGGGTGGATGTAAAATACGCTGCTGCCAATCGACAAAATTCACTGAAGCAAAGGAAACTACAGTCAAATCACGGAATTATTGACGTGTATCTTATTTCTGAATAGTAATTGATAAAATACCGACACTTTTGAAAACGCCAGCAATTGTTTCTAGACTCTTTACTGTCAGAGTCAGTTTGGCAGTGCCAGTATTTGGATTGTGGGTCAGTTTTTAGTTCTTGTCGATGAAACCTAGTCTCTCATAAATTCTTAGACTCAGTAACAGATTTAAATGTTATTAAAATTGTATTGCATATTCGGATCGAAAGACAGACTTAACAATTTGTGGTGTAACTCACGCGAAGTTCTCCATCGCATATCGACATATCGGAACACGATGATCGCGTTGGATGTGTTTGTATAACAGTGCAGAGTGTTCTGTGGTTGTGGACAGTTAGTGGAGGATTACAGAGCTCCATCCAGAGGCTGACGGCCGTCCTTAACATCGGAATCTGTCTCTTGTTCCACTCAATGCCAGAAGAATGTAAAGGAATCTTTACCACAGCCGGAATGAAATGCATCTTGATTTATATTAATGTTAAGAAAATCAATGCCCAGAGTTGATGTCCACAAGTCTAATGATCCCGAAAAACAGTAGGCATAAATATTAGTGATTTATTTATTATCCTTGAACTGAAAAAGTATAATAAAGCTGCTGAGCAAACAAACTGCATGGAGTGAAAGATGCAGGAGCTCCTGAATATAATTGGTGACACCTCACAGAATCGCTTGAGCGTGGCACCCATTGGCTGTTAGTGACAGAAGTGTGACGAACCAGATTCACTTTTGAAGCACTCGGTACGTCATCAGGAGCCCCTTACTCCAGAATGTGGCACTTTTCACGATGGGCTGCAGGAAGTGAGGTTACAGTCTGATTGTCTTAGAACAGGAAATGCTGTCGCCATCAGTGCTGCCAGGGTAGTGGTGCATCGCAAATATTGCACCCCGTTCAAATAAGGGGAGAGGGATAATCTGGCAACTCAGGCCAGTCAACCTAACGTCGTGCAGAAACATTTAGAGACAATAATCCGACAGAAACGTAATTGGCACTTGGAAAATGTGGGTTAATCAATGAAAGCCAGCACGGATATTTTAATGGGGAATCATGTTTTACTAAGTTGATCGAGTCCTTTCATGAAGTAACTGAGAGGATTGTTGAAGATAGTGCAGTTGATGCTGTGTATATGGACTTTCAAAAGGCGTTTGCCAAAGTACAACATGTAAGACCTGGTAGCAAAATTGAAGCCAAAATTGAATTCAAAATTGATAACAGAAAAAAAGGATGCTTAAGATAATTGTTTGGTAAATAATTCAGTGGAGCACCAAGCTGAATACAAATTAGGCAGGGTTTTGATAAAGTAAATTCGACGAAATTGATTCCAGGAGCAGTTTGCTCGGGAACCAGAGGATATAGATTTAAGATAATTGGTACAAAAACCAGCGGGGACATGAGGTAAAAATAAATGAAAAAAATAGGTAGCAGAGGAGTGGGACTAATTGGTTATCTATTTCAAAGAGCCGGCACAGGCATAATGGGCCAAATGGCCTCATTCTGTACTGTATAATTCTAGGATTATATGGTTCTGTGATCCCCGTGCCATTGTTGGTTGCGAGTTCCAGTGTAGAGTGTAAATTTAACAAATGCTGCACTAAGAAAGCGGAGAGACTGATTGTGGGATGCGGACGTGGGATCTTGGAGTAACTTTGGGAGATGTGGGCTCAGAGTGAGGAGCTCAGACAGCAGAGACAGACACAAATTCACGTGAACCCTCCGCGAGCCCTAATTCGCACTAACATTTAAGTAAGGGTGAAAGGGCTTTTAATTTCGTTTAAGATAAATTGGAGTCAATCAGAAAACTATAAAAAATATTTTATTATTGGTAGTTGTCCAACTGAAGCGCATCATGCACTATATCCAATCATTCCAATACATAAGTAAAGGTAATAAATTCATAATAAACATTTAAAATTGGAATTGAAACTAAACATTAGGGGTTTCTCAGCAATTATCTGTGAGAAATGCCTCCTGTAGTTTCACCCCAACCTCGCATCTCTTTCTGGAGCCGCATCCTTATATTTTGCTAAATTTTTAAAATCATGATAATCAGCCAAGCACAGGTCTCCCATAATGCACCAGTTCTGTTTAAGTCTCTGTCACGGGAGGACTACAAGTCCCAGAATGCAGCAGAGTCGCAGTGCATCTCAACCTGTTGCAACTGGGTTGCCAGCTTTTCATTTGTTAAAGTAGGGACAGGCACCACAGACTATCCCATTAACAACTGGGAGGTTGACTTGGATAAATCGGCAACTTAACAAAAAAAGGTTAAACAATAAAGTTCCTATTATTGCCTCCTAAACTCCAGTAAATGTAGTGACAGGTGTACACCATTTATAGGTGTACTTTTTGATAATCCTCCCTTCCTTCAAGGTAATTTTCTTGCTTTCTCCGTTGTATATCTTGACTGTTAAACTCCTCAGTTCGAAATTCATCAGTTTACCTTTGCCTGTGTTATGCAGCACATGGATTTTGCAGTTTGTTTACAGAAGCTTATGTTTGGCATGTGAGAAACTTACGATAATATAGTTGTCAACTTCAGAGCCAGCAAAATAGGTTCGTGCCGAATGTTCCTCTTGGTAATTCAATATATAACATACAGAATACAGTATCCCAGTGAGCTGAAATGTTCTGCCCGGCGCCCCTTCTTACTCCTAATTTCACATTTTGAACTTATGGATCTTAATGATTGAACTCCTTGCTACAGTGAGGAATTTGGGTATATTGTGCATACTCCTCGTTACATTAAAACTGACATTAGATCACCTGGGGGGGTTTCCTCTTTTCTAAAGATAGAAAGTAGGATTTTCTATAATTTCTTCCAAACAGGAATTGTGAATCCCTTTAATCTCTGGTACAGAGCTGTGTGACCTATAAAGTGCAGAAATATACTTTCCATGATTAGCTTATCAGAACTGCTCACACAGTACGAATGAAAGAACTCAACTCTTCTTGTGACAACAATAATAGATTTAATTGGAACTCTATTCCTATGATAATCATGGGGCCATTCTCTAACAAAGGGGAGATCGGGAACTAGCAGATTATGGGAACCCGTGAGACTGGGAACTGGCAGAGTGCGGTTACCCATGGGACTGGGATCTGGCAGAGTGCGGGAACCCGTGGTACTGTAAACTGTCAGAGTGCGGGAACCCATGGGATTGGAAACTGGCAGAGTGCGGGAACCCGTAGGAATGTATACTGGCAGAGTGCGGGATCCCGTGGGACTGGGATCTGGCAGAGTGTGGGAACCCGTGAGACTGGGTTCAGGCAGAGTGTGGGATTCCGTGGGACTGGAAACTGGCAGAGTGCGGGAACCCTTGGGACTGGGATCTGGCTGAGTGTGGGAACCCGTGTCACTGGGATCCGGCAGAGGGTGGGAACCCGTGGGACTGGGATCTGGTAGAGTGTGGGAACCGGTGGAACTGGGATCTGGCAGAGTGCGGGAACCTGTGGGACTGGGATCTGGCAGAGTGTGGAAACTCGTGCGATTGGAAACTGGCAGAGTGCGGGAACCCGTGGGACTGGGAACTGGCAGAGTGCGGGAACCCGTAGGACTGGGATCTGGCAGAGTGCGGGAACCCTTGGGACTAGGATCTGGCAGAGTGTGGGAACCCGTGGGACTGGGATCTGGCAGGGTGCGGGAACCTGTGGGACTGGGATCTGGCAGAATGTGGGAACCCGTAGGACTGGGATCTGGCAGAGTGCGGGAACCCTTGGGACTAGGATCTGGCAGAGTGCAGGAACCCTTGGGACTAGGATCTGGCAGAGCGCGGGTACCCGTTGGACTGGGATCTGGTAGAGTGAGAGAACCCTTGGGATGGAATCTGGCAGAGTGTGGGAACCCATGGGACTGGAAACTGGCAGAGTGCAGGAATCCGTGGGATGGGAACTGGCAGAGTGCGGGGACCCGTGGGCCTGGGATCGGGCAGAGTGCGGGAATACGTGGGACTGGAAACTGGCAGAGTGCGGGAATCCGTGGGACTGGGATCTAGTAGAGTGCGGGAACCCGTGGAACTGGAAACTGGCAGAGTGTGGGAACCCGTGGGATTGGAAACTGACAGAGTGCGGGAACCCGTGGGATTGGAAACTGGCAGAGTGCGGGAACCCGTGGGATAGAATCTGGCAGTGTGCGGGAACCTTTGGGACTGGGATCCGGCATAGTGAGGGAACCCGTGGGACTGGGATCTGGCAGAGCGCGGGAACCCGTGGGACTGGGATCTGGCAGAGTGTGGGAAACCGTGGGACTGGGATCTGGTAGAGTGCGGGAACCCGTGGGACTGGGATCTACCAGAGTGTCGGAACCCGTGGAACTGGGATCTGTCATAGTGTGGGAACCCGTGGGACTGGGATCTGGCATAGTGTGGGAACCCGTGGGACTGGGATCTGGCATAGTGTGGGAACCCGTGGGACTGGGATCTGGCAGAGTGTGGGTACCAGTGGGACTGGGATCTGGCAGAGTGTGGGAACCCGTGGGATGGAATCTGGCAGAGTGCGGGAACCCGTGGGATGGAATCTGGCAGAGTGTGGGAACCCGTGGGACTGGGATCTGGCAGAGTGTGTGAACCCCTGGGACTGGGATCTGGCAGAGTGTGGGGATCCGACAGAAAGAAAGGGGACCAGGTGAGCGGGGCGAAGATGAGAAGGAGTGCGGGAAGAGTCGAACAATTCCATAGAAGGAGAGAGCTCCACTATGAATTAATAAAATATCAATCATATATTTTTTCAACCGATGAGTCAAATGTAATGAAAAGGGATTCGATTAAATCGGTAAAGGAAGAGATTGGATCCTTTCCAAAGGGGAATTTGTTAACATATTTAAAATGTGATTCTTATTTGTTGATTGTACGAAAAAAAATTAAGAATAATCTTCTTAAATTGTTGATTATACGAAAAAAAATAAGATTAAACTGCTAAACTGAGCAAGGAAGAGATCAAGGCAAGACTGGTGGTACCCGGATGTAAGGTCTCGGGCGGGCCCTCGCCCACAGCGGGTGAAAGACCTGAAACTGCCGACATGGCGAGAAGCTGGGATAGTTCTCCATAGAGCAGAGAATGTTCAGGGGAGATTTAACAGAGATGTGCAAAATTATAAGGGGTTTAGGGTAAATAAGGAGAGATTGTTTCCACTGGCAGGAGGGTCAGTAATCAGAGGACGCGTATTTAAGGCAATTAGATAATGATCCAGGGAGGAGTTGAGGAGTTTTTTTTTCTACGTAGCGAACTGTTATAATCCAGAATGCATTGTCTGAAAGGGTCATGGAAGCGAATTCAATAATAAAAAATAAATATTACATGTTTACATCTCCTTTAAAGATCCAAGACATCCTAAAGTGCTTTACAGCCAATGAGGTACTTTAGAAGTGTAGACACTGTTGTCATGTAGGAAGCGAGACACCAAATTGTACACAGCCAGGTCTCACCAATAACCATGAGATGATGACCAGGGATGTTGGTTGAGGGATGAATCTTGTCCCGGACTCTGTGCAGACCTCCCCTGCTCTTCTTTCAAATAGTGCTGTGGGATCTTTTACGTCCTCCTGACAGGGCAGTCGGGGACTAGGTTTAACGTCCCATCTGAAAGACGGCACCTCTGACAGTGCAGTATTCTCTCAGTACTGCATTGGAATGTCAACCTAGATTTTGTGTGCAAGCCTCTGGAGCGGGACTTAAACCCATTGCCACCTGATTCAGAGGCGAGAGTGCGACCACAGAGCCACTGTTGACACCCTTATACCAATAGCAACTTTAAAAGAGAACCGGATATTTACCTTAAAAGGCAAGGTTTGCTGGGCTTTGGGGAAAAAGCAGGGTTGTTGGAATAATTGGATACCCATTTCAAAGAGCCGGGAGAGGCACGATAGGCTACATGGTCTCCTTATGTGCTTTCTGATTCTATGATTCTGTGCCGCTTGCGTTATCCGCCCATTAATGTCAATGGAATTAAACTAATGAAGGAGCAGGGGGGGGGGGGCGGGAGAGTTCAGGAAAGAGTACATTTAAAAGCAGTGAAATGTCAAGGCACTAGAGCAGAGTAGAGTTTTGTGTAAAAATAAACAGAGTGCGTCAGGAAGGGACAGAGAGAGTAACAAAGGTAATAAGGCATCAGTGACTAAGGTGACTGCAGGGAAAAAGGGAAATAAGTCCAAGATAAAGGCATTATATCTAAATGCGTGAAGCATTCGCAACAAAATAGATCGATTAATAGCGCAGATAGAAGTTAAAAGGTTTAATCTAATAGCCATAACGGAGACGTGGTTGCAAAGTGGCCACGGTTGGGAAATAAACATTCCAGGATACATCAATTTAGAAGGGAGAGGCAAAATGAAAAAGGAGGAGTGGTAGCCCTGATAATAAAGCATGGGATGCAGACATTAGAGAGAAAGGGTCTTAGCTCTGAAAATAAAGAACGAGAATTAGTTTGGGTGGAGCTAAGAAACAGTAAGGTGCAGAAAACATTGGTGGGAGTTGTTTATAGGTCCCCAAACATTAGTTGTAATGTAAGGCAGATTATAAATCAGGAAATTGGAGGCGAATCTAGCAAGGGTAATACAGTAATGATGGGGGACTTTAATCTACATATGGACTGCGCAAACCAAATGTGCAGTAATAGCGTGAAGGACGAAATCATGGAATGTATGTAAGATAGTTTTCTAGATCAGTATGTTGAGGAACCAACCAGGGAACAGGAACTTAGATCTAGTATTGTGCAACGAGAAAGGGTTAAATGATAACCCCGTAGTAAAGGGGCACTTAGGAAAGAGTGACCATATTATTGTAGAATTTTATATTGAGTTTGAAAGTGACTTATTTAAATCCGAAACTAGGGTCTTCAATCTATACAAAGCAAACTACTGAGGTATGAGGGAGGAGTTGGCTAATGTAAATTGGGAAAATACATTCAAAGGTATGACAGTGGACGAGCAATGGCTACCATTTAAAGAATTAATACATAATTTACAACAAATATACATTCCATTAAGGCACAAAAACTCCACATGAAAAGTGGTCCAACCGTGGTTAACAAGATAAGTTAAATATAGTATTAGGTCAAAGGAAGAGGCTTTTAATGCTGCCAAAAAGTGTAGTAAGCCTGAGGATTGGGAGGATTTAAGAATTCAGCAAAAGAGGACTAAGACATTTAAGAATCAAGATGTAAACCTGCAATTATATAGGGCCCTGGTGAGACCACACCTGGAGTACTGTGTACAGTTTTGGTCTCCTTACCTAAGGAAGGATATATTTGCCATAGAGGGAGAGCAACGAAGGTTCACCAGACTGGTTCCTGGGATGGGGGGATTGTTCTATGAGGACAGATTGAGTAGACTCGGCCTATATTCTCTAGAGTTTAGAAGAATGAGAGGTGATCTCATTGAAATATACAAAATTCTTACAGGGCTTGACAGGTTAGATGCAGGGAGGATGTTTCCCCTGGCTGGGGAGTATAGAACCAGGGGTCACAGTCTCAGAATAAAGGGTCGGCCATTTAGGACTGAGATGAGGAGAAATGTCTTCACTCAGAGGGTGGTGAATCTTTGGAATTCTAGACCCAGATGAATGTGAAGGCTCAGTCGTTGAGTATATTTAAGACAGAGATCGATAGATTTTTGAATATTAAGGGAATCAAGGGAGATGGAGATAGTTCAGGAAAGTGGAGATGAGGTTAAAGATCAGCCATGATCTTATTGAATGGCGAAGCAGGCTCCAAGGGCTAAATGGCCTACTTCTGCTCCTATTTTTTATGTTCTATTGTTTTTAGGATTGGAAGCTAACGAAGCCCTTCCATAATTATCTGATAATCCGCCCGCTGTCCGTGTGAGATTCCGGCCATGGTGCAGGTCTGGAATGTCCCAGCGCTGGAGTACACAAGCGGAAAGTAGTTAAGACAGTGTTAGTGAGTGTGGAATTAAAATGTATTTATCCATTTAAAAGAAAATAGGAGACACCGTGGGTAGAAGTCATAATGCAGGGAGCAATATTAAGGATTTAATTAAAAGCTTTATAATTATCCAAAAATCTGGCAGGTAGATAGTAAGGAGTAACCAAGACTGTTTGGTAAATATTCGAAATAGAACACAAGTGAATCATTGAAGGAGTGCTTGTATGAGCGACAGAGAACAACGGGATTTGAAATATAGTTACAGTGTTCAACCACATAAAATGGGAATCTGGAATCCAGGGACCCAGATACCTCGAGATAAAGGAATGGGGACTGACAGGAGTGACGGTTTACTGACACTGTTGCAAGTTTCCACAATTAGAGAAGATTCCTGAGGATCCGACAGCAGCTGAAATAATCCCAGTGTTTAAAATAAGGCCAGGGGAGATCCAATGGCTGAGCACCTGGGAGAGGAGCAATGTAAAAGGGAATTATATTGGTTTAAGAGACGATGTTTTATCTTTAACTGACCTGCTGGAGTTTCTGAAACACAACACTGGCCTGTAGGACAGGGGAAATGCAGCTGCAATGACCCAGCCTGATTTTAACGAAGCAGCGGACAAGGTTCGACATCTACAAACGGTGAGGAATTATGGGATGGGTGGGAGCTCTGGCTCTGCACAGACAGCTCATTACAAAATGAAAGTAGGTTATCGACAAATGGGAATCTGTAAGGGACAGGTGACTATTGAACCTCTGGGATCTTCCTTGGTATCAGTTTATTTATAATATTTTGTTCAATAGAAGCTCAACGGAGATGAGTGTATCTTAAAAAATGAAAATAATGCCAACAGAGATAAAACTATAAAACCATAGAAATTAACTGGGCGGGAGTAATTAATTTGATCCATTCAATCTTTACTGGGTTATTTGAGACAACAATGAAAAACTATCGGCACTCTCCTCCTCTCTCTCCACAGACAATTATTTTCTTGTTTTCAAATATTCTCCTAACTTTCCCTTAACTATTCCGTGAGGTAAAACGTTATGTGCTCCAGCACCTTTTGCATAAATAAGTTTCTTCTAACCTCTCTGCTCATTCCCATTGTGACCATTTTAAGTCGGACACCCTTTATTGCTGTCTCCCCAACTAGATGGAATAATCTCTCCCTCTTTATTCTGACGAAACTGTTGATAATTTGTAGAATCTCTATTGAATCTCATTTTAGCTTGCGCTGTTCCAGTGCAAATAGTCCCAATATCTTGCCCCTCATCACCAGTATAGTTCTGATCCAGGCACCAACCTGATGCATCAACAATGCCCGTTCTCAGTGGATTTAATGGCCTTTACACAATGAGGGGCCGAAGCTGTACCTGTTGTTCTAACGGAGGCCTGAACAACATTTTGTAAAGATTCATCATCACTTGTTTAATCTTGTGATCAATGTCCCTGTCTATGAATCAGTAATTCCTGTTGGTTTTCTCAGGAACTTTCTAGGAATTGAATATTTGGATCCCTATCGCTCCATCCACACCCTTCAGCTCCTTCCCATTGAGATTCTGCTCCCATTCCTTGGCATTTCTCCCACAATCAGGCGAGATCACCGATGGACAAGTTGTAACTGATTCAAAGTTTCTGGTATTTTTAAATTATTATTTTGAACAATGTGTAACCGCATAATAAGACAGTAATGACCAAAGATTATTTCTGACCGTCTGCAAATGTTCATCCAAACACAGAATACTGTGGCTCTTCCCAGTTCTGATGAAATGTCATCGACCTGAAACGTTAACTCTCTTTCTCTTTCCACGGATGCTGCCTGGCCTGCTGAGTTTTTCCAGCGTTTTCTGTTGTTATTTCGGATTTCCAGCATCCGCAGTATTTTGCTATCGTACAGAATACTGAATATTAGTTGTATTTTATCTGAATTTTTGGCAGTGTTTTTAACAGATCACTTGCAACAATTGTAATAATGAATAACTTTATGAAAAGTAATTCCTTTTACATTCCTTTAGACCTTTGTTTGGGAGACTGATTGAGACTGAATATCAATAATATTACTCATGATACTTTTATCGACAGCACAAAACAAGCGCAGACTCCATCTTTGTGCTGAGTGAGAGACACCAGTCAGCGCACAATCAAGATTTTAAGTCTGTATTTGGGACAAAAGAGGTGAAAGGTCACATCTCTGAGCCGGGTTCCGGCTGTTTCCTCCATTCGAACACTGATCACGTGACAAGAGCCGTTTGTCAATGAGGAATGGAGTCCGATAGAGAGACCCGCGCCTACAATATTCAAACCAAACTTCCAGGAGAGTTACCAATATCGGCGATCGCAAGAACTTTGATTGTTTTGGCACCGAATGAATCTTTATTGATGATTTAAAAGTGCCGCGCCAGATCCCAGTATCTGCAGTGTAAGGTGGATTCCTCTGTTCCTCACATGTCCGCTGCTGAACCGCATCATTGTTATCGTTGATCCCTGAATTTAAATGTGCTCAATTTGCAGGAATAGGTTATGTTTAGTCAAAGAAAGAAGCATGCAAAATTAGACACCGAAGACATCAAACACATGCTGCAAAATGGAAGAAATGTTCACAGAAGAAATCTCCCATGTCTTCCATTATTAGAAAGAATGACGTTCTACGGTGAAAAAGGAGTTGACATTGAGCTTTAGTTAAGAGGAAGCTTTCGTTTGACTGAATCTTTTTATTCTGATTTTCTAACTAATCTCAGAATGAGTGCCCATGGAGATTTTATCACCCTCTTCAGCTCTTCTCTGAATTTCCTCTGGGTCGCTACATAAATGCACGGGTTTTGAAAGCAACTCAAAAACTTCAACATTGTTCCGGTTTCAGTGGCGATATATCCAGGGTCTGTGCGGTCACCTCGATAATAGGTGATGTTTGTCAGTCTGGTAGTTACCAAACTTACGGCAGTTGTGAGCCACAACAATATAAAACTACCCGATATGGTGAGGAGTAAAATGATGGATTTCCTTCGGTTCTCCATCTCTGGATCGCTCTGATTCTCAATCCTGTGGCCCCGGAGTCCCCTGCGGACTCTACTGGACACTAAAATACGTCTGACTGTCAAATAATTTAACAAGGCAAGTAAAGTAAAAGGAAGCCAAACTACCCAGGCCATTTGAAACCAGACGTAAGCTATACCTAGAGGTGAGGAAAAAAAAGCCGCACTGTTCCTGCAGCCCCACTGCACCTTGTTAATTATTTGTTGAGGTTCAAATGCAAACAAAATGGCGATCTCCTTACAACAATTAGGACCGCGAACGCTGTTATAACTGCGGCCGCAGTTCTCTCGGTGCAATACTTTGTTTTAAACTTCTGGCAGCAGAGAACTACAAATCGGTCAAATGTGAAGGAGACGGTGAACCAAACAGACAAATCGAGGTTGACAGCAGTGATGTATAGAATGAACTTACACACGGGAGTGTGGTACAGGAATGAAACTGGAAAGTGATACTTTAAAATATGATACACTATTACATTGATTATCAAGGCCAGTAGATCTGCTGTCGCCATGGTCACCATGTAGACAGAGATGCACTTGGAAAGGCCGCAGTTTCTTCGGAACAGAATAACAATTGTCAGCAAGTTCGCTGTAAGAGAGAGAGAGGAGAGAAATAATGTTCCAGAGTCTGATTGTAATATATGTGGAGATACCTGTTCACAGCAGTTTACTCCATTCAGTGTGATTATCCACACGGAGCAGTGTGAGAACAGGATTAGTATTGGAGCCATTACCTGGGAAACCCACACATTTTAATGAGCTGCTGCAGCGCTCACTCTGCACGGGGGGACTCGACGGTCCAGAAATCCGCTAAAATCCTTGTGCTGAAGTTTCAAAGAACATTATAACATCAGTAAGGTTATCGGATTTGTTTACTGCTTACATCTAGGAAACTCCTTACCTTATCAAACAGGTTGTATGTACATGAATACAATTAACACCGATTAACAACAAACAGGTTACAATGGCTCACCGGGGACACCGACGCCCGCGAGAATCGGGTAGTAAATCTCTTTGATCAGAAGAATAGTTGGTCGCCACATTTTCTGTGAGAATGGATGAATTCTGTAGGAGCTGAAAGACTCTGACTGGCGCACGGCTGGGGCAATGGAAGGGAACCAATATTTATCCACACGTCAATCCTCCAGCGAGTCAATCGGGTTAAATCAAAATTCGCATCAGTTACAATCATTGAACAAATAGGCTCAGGTAAGTTGTTTTTTATTTGATACGCCAGAGTAAGAGAAATATGTGAAATTGGTATTGGACAGTTAAACAATACAAAATGAAAACATTGTTTTTGAGTAGGAAGTGCAATCTCCCAGTACTAGTGCCGATCCTAGTCCTACAGGCTTGGCGAATGCAGCTCCCAGGCAATAATCGTCATGACCCTGCTATTGATTCATTCCTAGTGCACCAACTCCTGCAGAACAGGCGGTAAAACAAATCCTGCAATACTGGTGATGAACCCATTCTGACAGCATTAGAGGTGACAGGGCTCCTCCCGTACTAGTGATACCCTACATTTAGATTAGAGGTGACAGTTCTCCTCCTGTACTACTGGCACCGTACACTTACGCTAGATGTGTCCGTGCTCCTCAGGTACTGTACATTACTAGAGTTGAACGTGCTGCTACGGTAATAGTGGTAGCACTACACTAACACTACTATTGATAGAACTCCTCCGGTACTAGTGGGAACCCGCCTCATACACTAGATGTGCGTATGATCCTCCTGTACAGTGGTACCACTGCACTGACATTAGGTGTGACCGTTCGTCTCCTGTCCCAGTGTTACCGCTGCACTGACATTAGATGTGACCGTTCCCCACCTGTCCCAGTGCTACCCCTACACTGACACCAGACGTGACCGTGTCCTTCCTGTTCCAGTGCTGCCCCTACACTTATACTAGATTTGTGCTAGTGCCTTCGGTAAAAGTGGTATCACTAAAGTTGCACAAATGGTGAACCTTGTCCTCCCGTACTAGTGGGGCCACTACACTGACACTAGTTATGACTGTGTATCTCCGGTATTATGGGTACCCTACACTTGCACTAGAGGTGACCGTGCTCCTCTGGTACTGGTGGTATGACTGAAATTATACTAGAGGTGGCCGTGCTCCTCTGGCACCAGTGGTACCCCTACATTTACATTAGGATTGGCAGTGCTCCTTAGGTTCTAGTGGTACCCCTACACTTACACCAGATGTAATCGTGCTCCTCCCGTACTTGTGGTCCCCAAAACATATACTTGATGTGAACGTGCTGCTCAAAATGTGGCACTTGCACTATATGTGACCATGCTCCTCAGGTAACCGACACTGACACTATATGTGACATTGCTCCTCTGGTACTTGTTGTACATTCACTTATACTAGAGATGAGCATTCACCTCCTGTACTAGTGGCACCCCTACACTTACACTTACAGTGGCCGTGCTCCTCCTCTACTATTGGTATCCCTACACTTACACTAGAGGTGACCGAGCACCTCCTGTACTAGTGGTATCCCTACACTTACACTAGGGGTGACCCTACATTTACACTAGATTGGAGCTTGCTGCTGCAGAAATAGTCGTATCAATAAAATTACCCCTACACTAACACAAGTATTCACCGTGCACATACTACACTAGGGTTACCCCTACACTAACACTAGTATTCACCGCGCACATTCTACACTAGTGTTACCCCTACACTAACGCTAGTATTCACCGTGCACATTCTACACTAGTGGTACCCCTACACTAACACTAGTCTGGACCATGCACTTCCTACACTAGTGTTACCCCTACACTAACACTAGTATTCACCGTGCACATCCTACACTAGTGCTACCCCTACACTAACACTAGTATTAACGTACACATCCTAAACTAGCGGTGCCTCTACACTAACACTAGTGTTGACCGTGCACATCCTACACTCGTGGTACCCCTAAACTAATACTAGTTTTGACCGTGCTCCTCCTACACTCGTGGTACCCCTACACTAATACTAGTTTTGACGGTGCTCATCCTACACTCGTGGTACCCCTACACTAACACGAGAGGTAACCGTGCTCCTCCAGTACAAGTAGCACCGCTACAGTTAAACTAGGTGTCAGCATGTTACTCTTGTATTAACGGTACCCCTACAATTACACTAGAGATAATAATGCTCCTCGGATACTGGTGGTACTCCGACATTTACACTAATAGTGTCCGTGCTCCTTCAGTAGCTGTTGGAACCCTATACATACACTAGAAGTGTACCTGCTCCTCCGGTATGAGTGTTACGCCTGCACCTACACTAGTGGTTAACGAGCTTGTCCTGTACTCGTGGTTTCCTACACTTCCACCAGCGATAATGCTGAATCTACGGTACTAGTGGTAACCTTACACTTAACAATAACAAAAACTTTATTTTTATAGTGCCTTTAACGTAGTAAAACTTCCCAATGGGCTTCACAGGAGCTTTACCAAACAACAATTGACACCAAGCCATATAGGGATATATTAGTTCAGATAACCAAAATCTTGAGCAAAGAGGTAGGTTTTAACGAGCGTCTTAAAGGAGGAACGAGAAGTAGAGAGGAGGAGAGGTTCAGGGAGGGAATTCCAGAGCTTAGGATCTTGGCAGCTGAAGGCACGGCTGCCAAATTAAAATTAGCGAAGCTCAAGAGGCCGGAATTGGGGAAGCACAGATATCTCGGAGATTTCTGGGGATGGAGGAGATTACAGAGATAGGGAGGGGCCAGGCCATGTAGCGATTTCAGAACAAGGATGAGAATTTTAAAATCGAGGCGTTTCTTAACCGGGAGCCAATGTTGGTCAGCGAGCACAGCGATAATGTGTGAACGGGGCTTAGTGCGAGTTAGGACAGGGGCAGCAGCGTTTTGGATGACCTCAAGTTAACGGAAATTAGAACGTCGGAGAGTTGCCAGGCGTGCGTTGTAATAGACAGGTCTAGAGGTAAGCAAGCCATGGGTTCTGTCGGAGATGAGCTGAGACAGGGGCTTCGTCGGGGGATGTTCTAGAGGTGGAAATAGGCGGTCTTAGTGATGGTGCGGTTATGTGGTAGGAAGCTCATCTCGGGGTCAACTATGACACCAGGTTTGCAAACTGTCTAGATTAGCCTCAAATATTTGCCAGAGTGAGGAATGGAGTCCGGCGCTAGGGAACGGTTTTCATGGTGGAGACCGAAGAAAATGACTTTGGACTTCCATATATTTAGTTGGAGGAAATTTCTACTCATCCAGTAATGGATGTCGGACAAGCAGTTTGTGTTCCACACGAGCCACCAACCACGCTACTTCATGTAAACCCAGCAGCATGTCATTTTTTTCCTTTCTCTCTCATGTACTTATCCAGCTTGCACTTAAAAGCATCTAAGCTATTTACCTCAATTATTCCATATAGGAACATAAGAACATAAGAAATAAGAGCAGGAGTAGGCCATACGACCCCTCGAGCTTGCTCCGCCATTCAATATGGTCATTGCTGATCATCGACAAAAAACTCCACTTTCCCGCCGGATCTCCATATCGCTTGATTCCCCTAGAGACCATAAATCTATCTATCTCAGCCTTGAATATACTCAAAGACTCAGCATTCACATCCTCTGGGACAGAGAATTCCAAAGATTCACAACACTATGAGCGAAGAAATTCCTCCTCATCTCAGTCTTAAATGGCCGACCCCTTATCCTGAGACTATCCCCTCGCTCCCCGTAACCCTTAATGCCCTTTACTTCTAGGAAACTGTCTATTTCTGTTTTAAATTTAATTAATGTTGTAGCTTCTACAGCTTTTTGTGGCAGCATATTCCATGGACCTACCACCCTCTGAGTGAAGTAGTTCCTCCTCATCTCAGTTTTGAAAGAGCAGCCCCTTATTCTAAGACTATGTCCCCTAGTTCTCGTCTCACCCGTCATCGGGAACATCCTCCCCGCATCCACCCGATCCAACCCCTTCACAATCTTATATGTTTCAATAAGATCGCCTCTCATTCTTCTGAACTCCAATGAGTAGAGTCCCAATCTACCCAACCTCTCCTCATATGACCACCCCCTCATCCCCGGGATTAACCGAGTGAACCTTTTTTGCACTGCCTCGAGAGCAAGGATGTCTTTCCTTAAGTAAGGACACCAAAACTGTATGCAGTATTCCAGGTGCGGTCTCACCAATACCTTGTACAACTGAAGCAATACCTCCCTATTTTTATATTCTATCCACCTAGCAATGAAATCCAACATTCCATTTGCCTTCTTAATCACTTGCTGCACCTGCATACTAACCTTTTGAGTTTCGTGCACCAGGACCCCCAGATCCCTTTGCACTTCAGTACTCTCCAGTTTCTTGCCATTAAGATAATAAATTGCTCTAGGATTTTTCCTGCCAAAGTGCATCACCTCACACTTTCCAGTGTTGTATTCCATCTGCCAAATCTCTGCCCACTTACTTAGCCTGTCTATGTCCCCTTGCAGGTTTTTTATGTCCTCCTCACTCACTACTTTCCCTCCCATCTTTGTATCATCTGCAAATTTTGATATGTTACACTTGGTCCCTTCCTCCAAATCGTTAATATAGATTGTGAAGAGTTGGGGACCCAGCACTGACCCCTGTGGAACACCACTAGTTACTGATTGCCAGTCTGAGAATGAACCATTTATCCCAACTCTTTGCTTTCTGTTAGATAGCCAATCCTCTATCCATGCCAGAATGTTCTAGACACTCCAGACAGGGGAAACAACCTCTCAAGATCTGCCCTGTCAATCCCCTTCAGAATCGTGTATGTTTCAATGACAGCACCTCTCATTCTTCTAAACTCCAGAGAGTATAAGCCCATTCTACACAATCTTTCGTCATAGGACAGCCCTCTCATCCCAGGAATCAATCTAGTGAACGTTCGTTCCACCGCCTCCAAGGCAAGTATATCCTTCCTTAGATAAGGAGACCAAAACTGTGCACAGTTCTCCAGGAGTGGTCTCACCAAGGCCCTGTACAATTGTAGCAGGACTTCCTTTCTCTTATACTCCAACCCCCTTGCAATAAAGGACAACATGCCATTTGCCTTCCTTATTGCTTGCTGTACCTGCATGCTAGCTTTCTGTATTTCTTGCATGAGGACACCCAAATCTCTCTGAACACCAACATTTGAAAGTTTCTCCCCATTTAAAAAAATTCTGCTTTTCTATTCTTCCTACCAAAGTGAATCACCTCACATTTCCTTACACTATACTCATCTGCCACCTTTATGCCCACTCACTTAGTTTAACCTTTACAGACTCTTTGTGTTCTCCTCACAGCTTAATGTCCCACCTAGCTTTGTATCATCAGCAAACTGGGATATATTACACTCGGTCTCTTCATCTAGGTTATTAAATATAGATTGTAAATAGCTGAGGCCCTAACATTGATCCTTGCTGCACCCCACTAGTTACAGTCTGCCAACCTGAAAAAGATCCGTTTATCCCTACCCTCTGCTTTCTGTCCGTTAACCAATCCTCTATCCACGCTATTATATTACCCCCAACCCCATGAGCCCTAATCTTGTGTAATAACCTTTTCTGTGGCACCTTATCGAATGCCTTTTGGAAATCCAAATATACTACATCCACTGGTTCCCCTTTATCTACCCTGCTAGTTACATCCTCAAAAAACACTAATACATTTGTCAAACACGATTTCCCTTTCATAAAACCATGTTGACTCTGCCTATAGTAGCGGGTTCCACATGCTCACAACTCTCAGAGTAAATACGTTTCTCCTGAATTCCCTGTTGGATTTATTAGTGAAGATCCAATGCGGTCCCTAGTTTAGGATATCCCAGCAAGTGGAAACATATTCTCTACACCTACCCTATCAAAGCCCTTCTTAAGTTTAAATAACTCTATCAGGTCACCCAACAGCCTTCTCTTTTCTAGAGAAAAGAGCCCCAGCCTGTTAAATTTTTCCTGATACTTATAAACTCACATTTCTGTTATAAGTCTTGTAAATATTTGTTGAAAATTTTCCAGTGACTCTCTATCATTTTTGTATTACGTCTACATCGTCGGGACACCCCACCTTGCCCAAAATATTTCTCCTTATTTAATTGTACTAAAAATGATAGGAAACCATTCTGTGTGCTTTCCTATTTTGATAACCCGCAGTTCCCCTGCCGATTTTATTACAATTATGGGCTCTTTCATCCCAGCCTCTTCCCTCTCCTCAGTGGGCCTTCAGCACCAGGCGGTTGTGAGCTGATTGACTGATGCCTTCCAGCACGCTTCTTGTGGGACTGAGGCGGAACTTCCTTATGCAAGGTGTTGGGTTGTTTCCCCTTTCAGAAGAAAGTGCAGAGTGTGAAGCCAGTCCGCTTGGCGTTATCTGAAATGTAACCCAGGGGCCAGAAAGCGAAGCTTAATGTGGGTGATAACAGGGACAGAAAGCAAGCAATAAGCGTCATGTGAGTCTTCCACTGGTTTCTGACATGTCGGCCTGTCTGGAAAGGATGGGGTGGGCTGAAGCGTATTGAGGAACCTCATGCACATTGCTACCCAGCTCTCTGGTGATCAATGAAATGAGGCCCGGGGGTTGGCAAAATTGAACATGGTTATTATAGCGCACTGTTACATGGGTCACTGACTCCTGTTACCTTGGCTGCTCCGGGGAGTTCACTGATCATCGCCTGGCTTTCAGTAGCCATTGTATTGTAAAATTGGTAGTTGACAATATTTCTTTGGTCCACTCACCACATCCTCCCAGCCCGACAGCCGCCCACTCAATGCCCATTTATTTATATTGTTTGGACTACAGAAAACCTCACGGTGCTTTGCTCTGAGTGTTATGGATCCACTGGCAGTGGGCTGGGTTCTAGTGACTGAATTGGGTCCGTTACATCACTGCATGTGATTGACCAATAAACGGGGGCTCTCGGTTTTCTTACCACTACGCGGGGTTTCAGTGCAAACTCTTTCTTTCCCTCTGGCAAGGGAAGGGCATGCGCTCTTTATACAGAACAGTCGGATATTCAGCATAACACCGCGAGCTGGAGCTGGCACCATCCAAAGGGGGAGTGTTCTCCACATCTGGATCCTTCCCCTCACGCTCCCGTTTATGGTCAGGGCTAACGTTGCTCCGTTGGTCAATCAGGGGTTTATTCTCCCTCAGCTAGTAGATAATCTGGACAATGAGATATTAAAGGGAGGCGTCACATTCCTCCCCCTCGTTTTTATCATTACAGCAACCCATTTCGGAGCCAATACTTTCCGTCATGTGTACAGCGCAGATTGAGTCCAGCCTGACATGGTGAACTCTGTAGGGAGCAGTTGAGGGCCCATTAGTTGAGAACAGTCACTAAGCTGTGACACTCTCTGTCCCAGTGCTGACTGCAGATGAACGCGTTGTGAATCGGGGTCAGATTCCTTTTCTGCGCTGAACCAGGAGATTGTGATGATCGGCGGTTCAGTCCCACTAATGGAATCAGTACAACCCAACCCCACGGATCATTGTAAATTGACCGAACCACCTAGATACATGTGAGTGACGGGATTGGCCAGAATGGACTGGTTATGACAAGAGAATCATCACCACAGCTCAACCCCACTGATCATTGTACATGGACCGAACAATCTAGATATGTGTGAGTGAGGGATTCGCCAGGATAGGCTGCTCATTACAAAAACAACAACGTTCATTTATGTAGCGCATTTAAATTACTAAAATACCCCAAGGCACGTCACATGAGCGGGATCAGGCAAAATAGGATAGCGAACGAAAGAAGGAGCCATGAGGACAGGTGACCAAAAGCGGGGTCAGAGGTAGGTTCTCAGGAGAGTCTTAAAGGAGAGAAATTGAGAGTCTTAGGGAGGGGATTCCAGAGTTTAGGGCCTAGACAGCTAAAGGCACCTCCTCCAGTGATGGGGAGAAGGAAGTGGAGGATAGACAAGAGGCCTGAGAATGAGCAATGCACAGTTCTCGGAGGATCGTAGGGCTGGAGGAGGTTACACAGATTGGGAGCGGCGAGGCCATGAGGGATTTGAACAGGAGAATGAGAATTTTAAAATCGAGCCGTTGCTGGAACAGGATCCGATGTAGTTCACCGAACAGAGGGTGATGTGTGAATGGGACTTGGTGCGAGTTCGGTTCTGGGCAGCAGAGTTTCGGGTGAGCTGCACAGTTTATGGAGGGTGGAAGATGGGAGTCGGGACAGGATAGCATTGGATAAACCAGGTCTGGAGGCGGCAAATCCTGGAGGGATTCAGCGGCAGAAGGGGCGGAGCTTGGTGACGTTACACGGTCTTTGTGATGGAGACGATCTGGTGTCAGAAGGTCAGCTCAGGGTCAAATGGGAGGCCGAGAATGTGAACCGTCTGTTTCAGGCTGAGACATTCGCCAGGGAGGGAGATGGAGCCGGTGGCGAGAGAACGGAGTTTATCACTGGGACAAAGACAATGGATTCAGTCTGCCAATATTTAATTGAAGGAAATGTTGACTCATCCAGGACCGCATGTCAGTCAATACTTTCATATCACAGAATCAGTGGAGGTGTGGAGAGAGCTGTTACTGAGGTAGAGAGATGCGTCATCAGTGGATATATGGATGAAGTCGCTAAGGGGCAGAATATAGATAGACGGGCGAAAGAATATAACCTTCGGGGACTCCAGAGGTAACGGTGTGAAAGCTCGAATATAAGGCATTGCAGGATATTCTCTGGCTGTGACTGCATAGGGAGCAGTGGGACCAGGTGACTGCAGTTCACTCAGCTGGAAAATGGAGGAGTGGGGTTGGAGAAAGATGGTGTCGTCAACCGTGTCAAAGCCGGGAAGAATGACAATGGAAAATGCGTCATGGTGACAGTCCCATAAGAATATCATTTGTGACATCAATAAGGACGGTTTCAATGCAGTGACAAGGGCAGAAACCTGACTGGAAAAATTCAAACATGGAGTTGCCAGAAAGATCTGGGAGACGGCTATAAGTTCAAGGAGAGGAAAAGGAGGTTGGAAATGTGGCGGATGTTTGAAAAGACAGAGGTTCAATTGTGGAATTGTTAGGTTGGTGCGATGACGGCAGATTTGAAAGGGTGTGAACAGTGCCAGAGCTGAGAGAACCGTTCATAACATCAGCCAAGCATGAGATCTAGAAAGGGAAGCTGGGTGATCAGCAATTTAGTGGGAATCGGGTTGGGAGAGCACGAGGTGCGGCTTGTGGACAAATTGAGCTTGGAGAGGACACAACGGGAAATAGGGAAGCTCGACACCATCCAGGACAAAGCAGGCCGCTTGATTGGCACCTCATCCACCACCTTAGCATTCACTCCCTCCACCACCGGCGTACCGTGGCTGCAGTGTGTACCATGTACAAGATGCACTACAGCAACTCGCCAAGGCATCTTCGGCAGCAGCTCCCAAACCCACGACCTCTTCCACCTAGAAGGACAAGGGCAGCAGGTGCATGGGAACACTACTACCTCGAAGTTCCCCTCCAAGTCACACATCATCTTGACTTAGAAATATATCGCCGATTCTTCATCGTCGCTGGGTCAAAATCCTGGAAATCCCTATCTAACAGCACTGTGGGAGTACCTTCACGACACGGACTGCAGCTGTTGAAGAAGGCGGCTCACCACCACCTTCTCGAGGGCAATTAGGGACGGGCAGTATATGCTGGCCTTCCCAGCAACGCCTCATCCCATAAAAAACGAATAAATCAATGCTAATGCAAAGGGAGAAAACAAATCATCCCCCAAACAAAGGAATTAGAATCACATTGAAATGACAACATGATAGAGGCCAGTTTATCCAAACAGCCGTGTTGTTTGTACATGATCAGTATTCCTAATCCCATGTGACCACCGTGTTCCCATGTAACATTATCCGCCTTTCATTCAAACAGCTATCTAATATATTCTTAAGTGTTGATTTTTTTTAAATAACTCTGATTTGGCCAATTACTGGCCATCAAAGTTGCCATAAGATGTTAGTCTTGGGCCTTCTTCTTGAACCACTGGTAAAAGTTTGATACAACTTGTTGTGCTAGGGCACTTCAGAGGCCAGTTGACAGTGAATTACGTTGGTGTGAGGTATGCTCCAGACTGGGTAAGGACGGCAGGTTTCCTTCACTAACGAACATCAGTGAGTCAATTGAATGTTTTAAGGAAATCTACCAGGTTCACTTTTACTGATACTCGCTTTCTTATTTTTTACAAATTGTATTAAAAACTGAATTAAAGTTCTCAAACTGTCACGGTGAGATTTCAACTCACGTTCTTCAAATTGTTAGTTCAGGTATCGGTGTTATCAGTCCAATAACAGACCCACTGCACATGGGCTCTGCTTCAGTCAGTAAATCTGGTCGCGTGTTCCACAGCCAAACAACACTCCGAATAAAAAATAAAACCTGCTCTCTGTGGTAATTCCCGAGTATTTAATCTATTATCTCTGTACTCTAATTCTAGGCATCTGAAGCAACAAGAAAATCCTGCTGCTATCTGCTCTCTACAATCATTTTCATATCTTGAAACATCTACATCAAATTACCCCATAATCTGCTCTGATCTAACGAAAACAGGCCTGATTTTTCATGTCGTTCTCGGTATTTCTTTTCCCCGATACCAGGCAGCAGCTCAATGAATCTGTGCTCTCTCATCTCTCTTGCCTCAGCAGCCCACGTAAATTCTGCAGCACCAAAATGCACATAGAACTGCAGCTGTTGTCTCACTAACGATTTACACAGATTCACCATTACATCTGTACATTAATAGTCTACGCCTCTTCCTATAACACCCAATAATGCATTAGCTGTTTTAAAGCTATATCCAGTTGAGGTGCTGTTACAAAATCCTTATGGACATAATCCCCCACCCCAAACCAAATGCTCTTCCAAATCATGCAGCTTTTCCCATGCAAGGAATAAATACATTATTTGACAAAGATGCCAGCTCACATTTACTGACACTCAGTTCCAAATTGCATTTTCCCCAATTCAGGTCTCTTATCAATGTCCCTTTACAGCTTCCTTTGCTTCTCAGAATGATTTACTGTCCCTTCTATGTCAGTATCCATCACTCTCTCAAACTAAATATACGAATTGCTCTGGATGAACAGGAAGGACGACTTTAAGATCCTCTGGAGGAGGCTGTGGCCCAGTGGGAATGGTCATTTCTCCATATTTACCGTTACACAGTGAAGCTCGGTGTTGGTACAGTGTCAGCCGGGGCTTGGTGGGAATGGTCATTTCTCTATATTTACCGTTACACAGTGATGTTAGGTGTAGGTACAGTGTCAGCCGGGGCTCGGTGGGAATGGTCATTTCTCTATATTTACCGTTACACAGTGATGTTAGGTGTAGGTACAGTGTCAGCCGGGGCTCGGTGGGAATGGTCATTTCTCTATATTTACCGTTACACAGTGATGCTCGGTGTAGGTACAGTGTCAGCCGGGGCTCGGTGGGAATGGTCATTTCTCTATATTTACCGTTACACAGTGATGTTAGGTGCAGGTACAGTGCCAGCCGTAGCTCGGTGGGAATGGTCATTTCTCCATATTTACTGTTACACAGTGATGCTATGTATAGCTACAGTGTCAGCCGGGGCTCGGTGGTAGCAGCGTGGTAGTCAGAAGGAGTGGCTACCAACCCCACTCCACAGACTAAACCACATCATCTAGGCTGGTGGAGGTGCCATTTTGCAGAGGTGATGTTAAACCGAGGCCGTGTGTTCCCTCTCAGGAAAACGTGAAAGATCCCATGGTACTATTTCGAAGAAGAGTAGGGGATTCATCCCCCGCATCATAGCTGATCTTTATCTCTCAATCAATATTATTCAAACAAATTAAGTCGTCATTATTGCATCGCTGTTTGTGGGATCATGCTTTGCGCAAATTTGCTGACGTGTTTGCAACATTACAGCAATGACTACACGACAAATAGTTGCTTCATTGGCAGTAAAGTTGTTTGGGGCGTCCTGGGGATGTGTAAGACGCTATAGAAATGCAAGTCTTTCTTTGATAAGCATAGAACACAGAACTGCTACAGTAATATGCAGCGCAGACTAAACTGTGAGTACTTAATGAATGGCAATGTGAATGAGGAGAGTGGGTACAGTGAGCGCTGTGAAGCAGCAACCAAGCAGACGCCTGAGCTACACCGCCCAATCAACGCCAGGTTTCAGCTGCAGCTCTGAGGTGCTCTATTCAGGTTTCACCCTGGGAAATGACCTGATTTCTGGTAACCCTGGTACAAGGTTAGCATCCACCCCGATGAGAGGTTAGAAAGGGGCCACTAGGCCGAGGTCCACTGTCAGCGGACTCGGCTACAAGGAACGTGCAGGGAAAGTCACATTATTCAACCTTCAGAGACGTCGCAAGAACAGACGAACAGACAGAAATGACGGGCAACAAAACACCGGCTGGTCCAGCAAGCCTGCCCCACACTCATGATGCTCGCAGCACGATGAGTAAACACTTCATATCTCCCTGCAGCCTGTGATCTTCGGGGAGATGCAATGTAGCAGAAAATACCCAAGGTCAATAAAGCGGGAAAAACTGTGGAGTATTCCTCTCCGACACCCTGAGGCAATCAAAACCACTTCAGGAGGTGACATTGACCCTGCGCACGTTAATTGTTAATCTTCTTTCCTTGAATATGCTGCGATATCTGCCCCAGGCCAGAAGCGGTCCAGCTCACTCTTGAAGAGATGCAAAGAGGCAGCACGTGTCGCCCCAGCTTGCAACACATTCCAGAGGCTCGTTACTCTTGGTGAAAAGAAAAACCACCTACCGAGCTCATCGGCATGTCTCCTGCTCCTCTTTAGCCTGTCAAACTGAAATCATCTTTCAATAGGCGCGCAATCCAGCAAGTGCATTATTTGATAAGCCTTTATCTGGTCGCTTCTCGGAGTGCCGATCCTGCACCTTTATGTAAAGTACTAAGGGGCGGGGTTAAGGTAGGGGCGGGGTTAACAATGTTTGTCTTCAGCAGCATAAAGGATACAGGGCAGTAAACGGGCAGATAAGACAGCCAACACGGTTTTGTTGAAGGCAAATCGTGTTTGATTAATTTGATTGAGTTATCTGATGAAGTAAAGTGAAGGGTTGAATGGCCTCTCCCTGTTCCTGTGCTCAGTTCCGCGGTCTGAATATCCTACTCATGTTGCTATTTTGTTGGCTCTGAATATTCTCCTCCCATTCCTATATAACAGGCTCGATGAGCCGCCAGTTCTACCCCGGTAAATATGTAACAGGCTCGAGGGGTTGAACGGTGTACTCCTGTTCCTGTGCAACAGGCTCAAGGGGCTGACTGGCCTACTTTTCAAATGTGAGCGACCAAACGGTGCAAAATAGCTTACCCCTGTTTCTATGTAGCTGGCTCGAGGGGCTGTATGGCCTTCTCCCATTCCTATGTAACATATTCTACGGGCCGCTCGCCCTGCCCCTGTAAGTATGAAACTGGCTTGAGGAGTTGAATTGCCTACTCTGTTATTTTGGAACAGGCTCGAGGTGTGGATGGCCGACTCCTGTTCCTATGCAGCACGATCTGGAGGATTAATGATTTAATCGTATTCCTATACAACAGGCTCGAGGGGCTGAATGGTCTTTTTCAGTTCCGTCCTAACAGAAGCGAGGGGCTGAATGGCCTACTCCTGTTTTTATGTAGCTGGGTCGAGGGTCTGGAAAATCTACAGCTATTCCTATGTTACGGACTAGAGGGCTAAATGGCATCCTCCTTTCCTATGTAACGGGCTCGAGTGGCAGAATGGCCTCGTTATATTCCTATGCAACAGGTTTTTGGGGCTGAATGGTCAATTCTGTTCCTACACGTCAGGCTGAGGGAGGCGGGGCGGGGGCTGAATGCCTTTCTCCTGTTCCTATGTAACAGGCCCGAGAGAGTGCGACAATAAGGCGGTGACGTGTCTACTGGCCACGGGCTTCAACCTCATCGGAATTTCGGTTATGTCTTTCCACTTCCCTTCCTGTTCCACACTCCAGTTTGCATTCTCTGCTTGAATGTCTCCACCCTGGAAAGTTCTGTGCGGTTCACCGTCTCCTTCACCATTCAACGCTTTGTGGCGATATGCTGCTCGAAGCTTACAACGTCATATTGCACGGAGAGGACTGCAGCCGCGGTCTAACAGTGATCACAGACCTAGTCTGTTTCAGTTACAGCATCCGATGCTTTGAACAGGAAGAAATAATTGACAATGTGCAGCGGGGTTGGAGCACAAGTGTGGAATCCCTTGTATTACATTCGTGGACAGTATATTCCCGGTGAAATCTATGTTTTCCCTTGATGTCATTTGCTTTGATTTCACTGTTTAAGAATCTGGCCGTTAGCCACACCTTGCGGTCCAATCGAATCCGCAGGGCACTCTTGGTCATAACGGCGAAAAGAAGAGTGATCCAGAGAGGGAGAACTGAAACAGATCGATCAATTCGCTCTCCACTCTACCGGCAAATTTTACCTTCTGGTGGTTGAAAGCTGCTGTGAGCTTTAATTGTCAGAATGACGGCCAGCGTTCATTACCAAGGCGATTTCACCAACCCAATATGTATACCGACTCGAACCAGGTTCATGTTCATGTATTTGAGTTCCTGTACGAACACCTGCATTTCTAGAGCCACTCTGACCAAATACAGAGAAGAGCTGAAGACTTCGCTGATATTCCTCAGACTGGTTTAAAGAACAAAAATAAGTCGAACCAAAATTTTGCTGTCCAACTTTAGAGCTCACTGTCAGTTTTTGTTGCAGCTCCGAATATTTCGCTTTTCAAAAACACAGTAGGATGGCTCTTGTAAACATTACCAGGCGCACGAAAATATACCCTGTATATAGCATGCGAGTCATGTCGGCATTGCCTCTGGGTGCTTGTATTTCAGAGCGTCCGATATGTTCCTTTCTCGCTAAGGTTGTAATTGAATAATCACAAGTAAGATGTATTGGTGGAATAACTTCTTTGAGAAGCAGAGATAATTGAGTTCTATGCATGCCAGCAATTTAGATTTACCAGATAAATTCACAATTAAAGTTTCCGGTCGGCAAATCCAATGACGTATTTTGCCCTCGTGCCTCGGTAAGATTTCTGCAGATGCGGGTCTCACCTTTAGCCGCAACTCCCTACTGTTTCCGGTCCACGTGGAACAGGGCACGTGTCTCTTGCGAAATGTCCTAATGATGCAAAACACTGAGAACTCTGCTTTTAACTGTGACGTTTGCCTGTTTCGATAAGAACGAGAAATCACGACTGGTGATCAAAAGTTGAAAGCTAATCATCGAAATTAAAATTAAGGTGCACACCCCGTTTATCAGTGTAATACTTCTTTCTGAATTAGAACAATATTGAAAGATTTATGTAAATTTAATTTATTGGTAATGCAAGTAATAACTGCGAAAAATAATTGTCAGATATTTGAGATAAAATTTATATTTTCCTGAATAGTCAGTCTTGTGGACCTCTGCATATTGTTACGAAGAATGATCAATTATATTACTCAGATTCTCTGATCAGTATGGTGAGCTGCAAGGGGAAAATCCAGTCGGGAGTTTGATAACAATGCTGAATAGTTATACGATTTAACCACACATTGCATTCCAAAGCTCGTTGATGACTCACTATAACTAGATTTACAACACACTGCCACCAGGACAAGTCAATATAAATAGGCACACTGTGTCAAAGAATACTTTGAATAATATGGTAATAACATCGGTAAATGTAAAGGGAAGCTGCCTGCTCTAAAGATACAAACTTGTGTTGAATCCGTGTCTAATTTCATAGAGTTAACTGTGGCCAAGGCAAGCCTAGAAACCTGTGTCTTATTATCATTTTTATTATTGCTCCAAATAGTAATTGTTAAAAAGCAACACCTTTGTTTGGTCACCAATTGTTAGTTAAGAGGTTATCGACGTTGCTCTAGCTGACCTGGGATTGGCTGTACTGAAGGTGTGGGGGACAGAAGGTCATCAGCGCTGGATAAAACCTGATGAACACAACAGCAATAGAAGTAATATTAGAAATCAATTCAACATCTTAGCACTACACAATAAATGTAAATTTGCAGCAAGTAAGGAAAAGAATCTATCTCACAGTTGTCAGTGTGAGAACTGTAACAATGGAAAAACATTGTGAAGCACCTCGAGGATAAAATAGTCCAACAGGAACCACGTGGTACAGGCGGATGTAGTCGATACAACGGAGCAGTGAGAGGTGGTCTTTGTTTGTAAGGCCGACCTACTATATAAAAATAAACAGAATTTCCAGCTAAACAATCTGTGGCAGAACACTCAGGTTATATAAGTGACCACCTGTTACTGTTGATAACTAACATAGCTTCTTTAGTATCAGTGTTGTCGGATCAAAAACAAACGCCTCTCATTAAAGGTTATATTTCTTCTGAAGCGATAGGGGAGGAGAGTTTGGGAAAAGTGTCGCTATATTTGTAAAGGAAACGAACTATTGTGAAAGCGCCGACTTTAAAACATCAGTTACAGACGAAACTATTTGGATTCACTTCGTTCAAAGTCCCAAATTAATCCGTCACACCTGTTACAGTCCCCCAGGAGAAGGAGACCTTTGTGACGAGACACTTTGAACACAAATTACTAAATGCAGTGGATTGGGACAGTGTGGAGGTGGACCAGATGGGACGTTGACTATTAAATGAAACCAGGTATTATTGTGGATAAGGCAGCAGGCACTTGGGCTATGGTTTGGCCAACGGTGAATCCGGATGGATAGTTAGGTTACCTGACAGATAGGTCTCAATATGTCGACAGGGGCTCTTTGGAAAAAATATCGAGCGAAGTTCGAGAAGAAGAGTGATGACACACTATTAGTGGAGTGTCTAACGAAGTATCTGAGCGTACCTTTTGAGGATGCGGTCGCATTCATTGAAAGACAGGTTAAGGCTAAGAAATGGAAGCCAGATAATGTAATGAGTTTGATTGCGTATGCAGCTTTCTACTGTTCGAGCGAGATGATGATGTCTTCCTCACACAGGAGGATAAAGTGTTGGAACAACAGAGTCAGATTAAAATTCTTCAAAGTCATGTTACCACATCTACCGGGATCATGCAGCAACAAAGTGTTAATACAGTTCAGGCAGGATCCGCCATACAGAATCTTGAGGGAGGCAGGTTTCAGATAGTTACCCTAACAAAAGATCTAATTTGCAGGCTAATCAATCTGAAAACTCAGCAAAGAAAGGAAGAAAACAGTCATTTAGAAAGCCAGGGAAAGCTGCTGAGACGCCGATTTAAAAAAAGGAAAAGAAAAAGTTTTACCGACATGGAAGTTATTAATGTATGTGCCGAGACGAATAAAACACAAGATTTGCTGAGTGAAAGGAAAGTTAAAAAAATGCTGGAGTTTAAGTTTGTTTGAAAGTGTGTGTTAAAGAGTGAAGGTTTGCCTGACTATGAATGTTTAAGAAGTTACAGTATTCCTTTTGTCTGAAAGTCTGTCTTTAATTCTCCAATCACTTCTCTGTTTTAAGAATGTGCAGTTAAGATTGTACACCCAGAATTGAAAAAAGAACTGTGAACTACAATTTAATTTAAGCTGGTGTGGAAAAACTGAGAAAAACAAAAAGTTTGTTTAACAAAAGATTAAGTTCCAGTCTAAGATTTAACCGTGGAGTCGCGGTTGCTATGGTGAAATTTCCAAAGCAGTTTGAGTTGATTTGTTTAAATGTGAAAATAACTAATTTTTCTCCAGTTGTATTCAATGTTCTTACAGTCATTTGGAAAGGCATCTGAAGAAAGGGCAAAAAGAAATATGACGTAATTTACTGTTTTCTGCAAGCATGTGCTATTGTGTTTTGATACTGTTCGTGTTTAGTTAATAAAAGATTGATCTTAATTAAATTGTAATTATAAAAGGTAACAAATCTTTTAAAGTGTGAAAACACAACTGCCTTTTTCGATTGGGAAAGTTTTTATAAATTAAGTGAAGTGATGCAATTGCGTGCGCCTGACAATGCAGCACTCCACCTTCTTAAAAACCAGCAAAGGAGTTAACCCTTTCCACTGACAGCTGTTTAAGTTCACCAAGCAACAACTTTAGTATTGCTGAATTAAATTTAAAGATATTGGACATTATAAAATTTAATTTTAAGTTAATATTTCCCCACAGTGGTAAATTAACGCTTTGGGCTCTTAAGCAGAATAACAATGGATCTCTCCTTTCTTTTGTTATATGAAAGTTACCTTGTAAACTAATTGCAGTACTTCTGCCTCTAATGTTAAAACACCGAGTAAACCACCTAGCCTGGGAATCACTTGTTTCTGAAATTGGAATTGATAAGATAAATTGATAGAAATGTAATTGAACATTGACAAAACATGTCAGTTCAACAATACTGCTGTTTGGATTTTGGGATAATTTTGAAATGACAAAATAGTGTCTGGCACTAGATATTGGGTTACTTTTGGGAACATAAAAGATCCTCTAAAATAATGATATATAAAAAGTGATAATAACTTGGACCAAGTGAGAACGTTTGATCTATGTTTTCTATCTTAAATATTGTACTGGACAGTAAAGTTCCTCCAGTGCTAATGAATGAGATATGCATGTTAATTAAAGGGAAGTGATTGAGGGTGTGATTGATACAGGAAAATTACACTACTGAATGGTAATTTTCCAAACTTTCTAGTGAAAGTCAGGAGAGTGCAGCTACAAGTAGTAAATTGATAGCTTTCTCTTGGAGACATTTGAGTCCCTGCCTATAATGAACCTTTTAAGAAAACTGAATTTGATAGTGCAGCCATTACCCAAGACATCGGGACCATGCAGAGGAAGACGAGCAAAGATCTCCAGACGATTATAACCTTTTGAAAAGATACTTGAAAGCCCAAGAATGGCTTGTATCGCATGGTACGTGTGGCACGATCTTGAGTTACCGATATGAATGTACAAATGTGATTTGTTACGTATGAAGCAATTACCATCCGGAAATGCGTGGTGAATTTGCACTGAAGAACAGGTCACAGACATGCTCAGTTACTTGAACACAGCAAGACATGAAATGGTTAATGTGACTCAGGAGACAACTTTTAAAGCATTGACACAAACTCCATCGAGAAACTATCTAATTAATGAAACAATCAGAAAACAGTTAAAAACTGTGGGACCTGTTCGAGGAATTGAAATTGAAGTTGAAGTGGAAAGGTACATGGAATTTGGATTGGTATAATTGAGACTAAGCAGAAATCATGTTTAGCAAGACTTATCCACAAGATGGATACGAGTAAGAGAGATCTGGGTAATATTTTAAGTCCATGATTTGTTGATTAAATGTTAAAATGTAATGTCGCTTGAAATGATAGTAAGACTGAATTATACCTTGTAACTGTAATAATTGTGTTTTCTCGATAACAGAGCGTGGGAAAAAACAGTACAAATCCAGAATGAGTTGGTTTTGGTGGTGCCTCCAATATCACTGCTACCGCAACTACCATGCTTTACGGGTCTAAGAGGACCTGTCCCATCAACCAACACGTTTCACTCAATATCAAAACCTATGCTCAAGTGAAACTGACAGTAAGTGAGACATTAAGTATGAGCTGCGCAATTCAGATACAACATTACCCTGTTGTCTGAGGGCTTCAGTGAGCTCGTGATGCGACTGAACTCCTCCCAAAAGCATTTTTATTTTTGGAGCAAGACAACTCGAGAATAGATATTGAATTTGACAGCATAAGGGACAACTCACACTGGTGGGATATTGGGCTTAATTTACCAGCACAACCTTAGGTTCGTATTATTTCACACGCTCTGATAGTTCTCCAACTTGTAATGATAGTGTATTTGATATATTTAACCCGTGTAGTAAGACTTTGAACTATGTAAAATCAGAAGTTTGATTAAGATCTACCCAGTTAAACACGAATGAAACAAGGTAGGGAATCAAAAATTGTTCGGACTAATAATACAAATTCTGAGTCTAATGAATCGAACCAGACCCAACCCTTTGTTTAGAGTAGAAAATATAGGAGTGGCGGAAAGAAATACCATTAATCAATTCCTCACAGCATCAGAATGGTTGGTCCAGTCAGAAGAACTGACATGGATTGAACCAAACCTACAAGGATGTAGTACAAATGAGGATGCACTCATTTGCCCATACAATTTATACGATCTCTCAAAAGATACCTGTCGTTTTGATTGGAATAAGGCGGGTCTAAACTGTACCATGGAAGTGACAGGTCCATCAGATTTGAGAACCAGAATGGCCTATGTACGAGCGGGAAGATATTGTTTTACCACATTATAAACCTATTATTATAACGGATTACTTAAATGTTCAATTAAGCAGGGAACCTATTGCATTACCCTAAAAACCACAGTCATAGGAGGAAAAACAGTCCTTGCAGTTTCTAGATCTGATCAGCAGGTCTTACAAGTAGAAGATAAATTGAATATAAATTTAGAGGACTATGTCATTAAATTTGATATGACGTCCCTGAACTACTTGAAGCCTTAACAAAATTAATGAACCAGGTGAACGCCTCCCAACAACATTACATTACACTGGAGCAAGGGAACAAAGATGTAGCCAAGGACATTCCACATATAGTAGATTTGACACATTGGTGGGATATCGGGACGGACATAGATATTCCCCCTTGGATTAGAATAATTTCAAACGTACTGCTCATAACCCAATTTATAGTATTAATGTGCTTACTGCTCTACACCTGCTACTTAAGGCACCTAATGTACAAGACAAGATCACAACTAGACATAATCACAGCCCAGAACCTCCTGGAACTGAGCAAACGTGGGAGAGCAAACACATATAAAATAATTTAAAATTGAGGGGTCGGTTTGAACGCCTCGCCCTCAAGGTGGAATAGAGCGTTCATGTATGATTTGACAAAGTTTTAAATGTAATGCTTTTCTTAAAAATACTATGATATATAATAATGTATGTTAGAAGCATAAAACATCTGTTACAATATGCATAACCTTAGCTAAAAAGACACAAGGCTGAGAAGTAAAGCATCATGGTAAAATTAAGCGAACATTATGTTAACTGAGAGAATAGTGCGAAAGTAGAAAAGATTTTCTGTTATGTTAAAAACAAGCAGCCAGTGAAGGACAAACATTAATTAAGTTTCAAAGTAAGACAGAGAGTTTTCAACACCTAACATCCCTTATCGCTGAAGTTTCAGACCAGGCTAGATATTGGTCTATGTGAAAGGCAAAATATATCTGTCGTAATTCGTGGGAAGTTTGTTTGTGTAAAAGTTCTCATCGAAAAGCTCATTCAGAAAAAGGAAGGGAATCATTAGCACCAAGAATGGTGAAATAAATCAGGCGCTGCAAGTTGCCAAATATTTTGTGAGGGAAAAGATATAAAAAAGCACCAATTGAACACTGAAGGCAGCGCGAAACCAGAGGAAGAGAAAACTTCAGTCAACAGAAGACAGCAAGACTGAGATGAGTTTGATTGCATATGCAGCTTCGTACTGTGTGGTGAAGATGGTGATGATGTCAAACAAAGGGTACGCCCCAGTGTCCGTAGTCACAGAACCGCTCCCAGAGAAGGAGTTACCAATGAATCAGTATGTTGTATAGATCTGGTCTATATGGTTCCAAGCATAGCCAATATCACAAGGACATCGCCGAAGCAGTAAGAGAACCTTGAAATTTATGAATTCGACACCCTTGGGATTCCAGTAGGATCCCTGGACAATCTCATAGGTAGTTAATTCGGGGCCAGTGGTGTCCTACCTGGATCAGAAAAGGTCTGACCCGGGGGCCAACAAGAGGGGCTGAAGTGGCAACCCGGAGGGCCAGTGGTTGACTTGAGGGGCTAATAGGATAGTAACATTGCTCAATGTACTGATGTGGTGAGAACCTGTGATTATTCCATCACGTGTAAGTCGATACCTTTTAATGTATGCTGCAATAATGTCAGTATCCATGTTAGTAACAAGCCATTGTAATCGCAAGGCATGATGGGAAGCTTGGCCATATGTAAGCTAAGATGTAAAAAACTGTAGGTGTAAGCAGTTTGGACGAAAATACGTTTTTGTCTATGAAACCAAGGCTAATGAGCAAAAGATAAGGGGGAACTGAAGGTCAGATAATGTGGTTAAAAGAATCACAGGAAAGCAGACGTAAGGGCCTTGAGACTGGGACAGTTGAGGTAACAAGAAACATCTGTCAAAGCCTACGTAACTGGTAATTAATGTTTGAGCAATTATCGGTAGTAGCTTGATTATGTATAAATAAACTTCCACGACCATTGTAAATTTGAGAGACTTCGGTGCGCTGAAGATTCTCCCCAGCATTTTTGTAATAAAGTGTTCCCGTATTGCAGCCTATCCGTGACTCCGAGTGGTTTCTTTCCACAAAATTATACTAGGGTCTCCGCCATTAATGTTAGAGTAGGGCCAGCATCAGTTATGTTACTGTACGTTCAGCTTTCGTAATGTTAGAGTAGGGCCAGCATCAGTAATGTTATTGTACATTCAGCTTTCGCAATGTTAGAGGAAGGTCAGCAACAATAATGTTAGAGAAGAGTCACCAGCAGTAATGTTAGAGTAACGTGAGCCACCAGTGATGTTAGAGTAGTGTCCCCAACAGTAAATTGATCATAGGCACAACATCAGTAATGTTAGAGTAGGGTCACCATCAGTAATGCTAGACTAGTGTCATCACCAGTAATGTTTGAACATGGTCACCAACATTTATGTTAGAGTAGTTTCAATACCAGTAACGATAGAGTAGGGTCACCACTAGTTATGATAGAACGGGGTAAACACCAGTAATATTAGATTAGATTCACCAACAATAATGTTAGTGTAGAGTCACCACCAATAATGTGAGAGTCGGGCCACCACCAGTGAAGTTAGATCAGAGTCACCACCAGTAATGATAGAGAAACCTCGCCACCAGTAATGTTGGAGTACGATCACCGCCAGTAAGGTTAGAGTAGGGTCACCACCAGTAATATTAGAGTAGTGTCACCAACAGTAATGTTAGAGTAGTTTCAACACCAGTAACGATAGAGTAGGGTCACCATCAGTTATGCTAGAGCAGGGTAAACAACAGTAAGGTTAGAGTAGAGTCACCACCAATAATGTTCGAATAGTGACATCTTCACTAATGTTAGAGTAGAGTTACCAGCAGTAATGTTAGAGTAAAGTAAGCCACCAGTAATGTTAGAGTGGGGCAACACTAGTAATGTTAAAGAAGGATCACTACCATATATGTTACAGTAGGATCACCATCAGTAACGTTATCATAGAGTCACCACCAGTAATGTTAAAGTAGGGTCACCACTAGGAACGGTAGAGTAGGGTCACAGTCAGTTGTGTTAGAGTAGGGTCAGTAAGAGTAATGTTAAACCAGCGTCACCACCAGTATTGTTAGATAGTTTCGCCACTAGGAACGTTAAAGTAGAGTCATTACCAGTAATGTTAGAGTGGGATCACCGCCAATAATATTAAAGTGGTGTCAACAACAGTAATGTTAGAGTATGGTCACCACCAGTAAGGATAGAGTAGTTTCACCACTGTTAGAGTAGTTTCACCACTGTTAATGTTAGATTAGAGTCACCACCAGTAATGCTAGAGTAGGATCACCACCAATAATATTAGAGTAGGATCACCAAAAGTATTTTAGAGCAGGGTCACCACCAGTAATGTTAGAGCAGAGTCATCACCAGTATATTAGAGTAGGGTCACCACCAGTAATGTTAGAGTAGGGTCACCACGGGTAATGATAGAGTAGGTTCACCAAAAGTAATGTTGGAGTAGTGCGACCACCATTAATGTTAGAGTAGGAACACCATCAGTAATGTAAGAGTTGGGTCAACACCAATAATATTAGAGTGGGGTTAACACCATTAATGTTGGATAGTTTCACCACCAATAATGTTGAAGTAGGGTCACCAACAGCAATGACAGAGTAGGGTCACAATAAGTTATGTTAGAGTAGGTCACCAACAGTAATGTTAAATCACGGTCACCACCCGTAATGTTGGAGAAGGGTCACCGTGAGTAGTTTTAAATTAGTTTCAACATAAGAAACGGTAGAGCGAGGGCGCCAACAGTAATGTTATAGTAGGATCAACACCCTTAACGTTAGTGTTGGTACACCACCATTAATTTTAGAGTAGGATCACCACTAATAATGTAGACGTAGTATCACTGCAATTAATGTTAGCGTAGGGTCACCACCACTAATATTAGAGTAGGTTCACCAATAATAATATTATAGTTGGGTCACCACCAGTAATGTTGGAGTAGATTCATCACCAGTAATGTTAGTGTAGGGTCATCGCCATTAATGTCAGAGTAGAGTCACCGCCAGTAATGATAGAGTAGGGTCACCAGCAGTAAATTAATACAAAAAGAAAATACTGCAGATGCTGGAAATCTGAAATAAAAACAGAAAAAGCTGGAGATACTCAGCAGGCAAGGCAGCATCTGCAAAGAGAGAAACAGAGTTAACGTTTCAGGTCGATGACCTTTCGTCAGAACTGGAAAAAAGCAGGAAACGGAACAGATTTTTAAGCAAGTGTAGAGGCTGGGAAAGGCGGGAGGGGCTGAAAGAACAAAAGGAAAGATCTGTGATAGGATAGAAGGCGGTAGAGGTTAAGAGACATTAAGAGATATTCAAGGCAAAAGGATATGGTAATGGGAGAGGTTAAGAAACAAAGGATGGTTCTAGATGAAGTGTAAATTGCGCTGGCAGAATGAAAGACAGCTGCATTGTGGGGAAGAAAAAAAAAGACAGACAAAGTGTGTGGATAAAATATATATATATATATATATATATGATAGGAGCCGAGGTTATGATCTGAAATTGTTGAACTCCATGTTGAGTCCAGAGGGCTGTAAAGTGCCTAATCGATAGATGAGGTGCTGTTCCTCGAGCTTACGCTGAGCTTCCGTGAAACAATGCAAGAGGCCGAGGATGGTGAGGGAGTGGAGCGGTGAATTAAAGTGACCGGAGACCGGAAGCTCGGGGTCCCCCTTACGGACTGAATGGAGGTGTTCCGCAAAGCGGTCACCCAATCTGCATTTGCTCTCCCCAATGTACAGGAGACCACATCGTGAGCAGCGAATACAGTATCCTAAATTGAAAGAAGTAAAAGTAAATCGCTGTTTCACCTGGAAGGGATGTTTGGAGCCCTGGACAGTGGGAAGGGGGGAGGTATAAGGTCATGTGTTGCATCTCCTGCGCTTGCACGGGAAGGTGCCGGGCGAAAGGGAAGGGGTGTTGGGGTGATAGAGTAGTGGACTAGGAATGCTGAAACGTGAGGTGAGGGGAAGATGCGTTTGGTGGTGGGATCACGCTGGAGGTGTCGGAAATGGAGGAGGATGATCCGTTGAATGTGGAGGCTGGTGGGATGAAAGGTGAGGACAAGGGAAACTCTGTCGTGGTTCCAGGAGGGAGGGGTAGGAGTGAGGGCAGAAGTGCGGGAGAAAGAATGGACACGGTCAAGGGCCATGTGAACCCCACTGTAGAGGGTCACAATAAGTTATGTTAGAGTATGGTCACCAACAGTAATGTTAATTCACGATCACCACCAGTAATGTTGGAGAATGGCCACCATCAGTAGTGTTAAATGCATCTTCCCCTCAGCTCCCCTTTCAGCATTCCGTAGGGACCGCTCCCTGTGCAACATGGTGCAGATCGGAACAAAGTGTTAAGCTGCGAGTTTGGTGAGTAAGGGAGTGAATCTTAAAGGTTAATCTCTTTTTTTAATTTACAATCTTGTGTTGTGTGCATGCAATTAGCATTTAACATAAATTGAAATTTACTGTTTCAAGTTTTAAGTTTCTTCCAGGCTTGGGCAGGGCTAAGCCAGCTCTGTGCTGGAGAGCAGGTGAGAGCAGTTAATTAATTAACTGGTCTAATCTGGTTCTGTAACTGCCAGAGAGCTCACTTATTTAAATCTCAGCAGTATAAATAAGGGAGGCCAAAGTGCAGTTCGTCACAGAGTGCAGATCGGAACAGAGTGTTAAGCTGCTAGTTTGGTGAGCGAGGGAGTGAGGTGTTCCTTTCTTTCTCTATCTTTCTCTATCTTTGTCAGCTTCCACGAGAGCAGGAGCTAAAAAGCTGCACAAGAGGGGACAGGGAACCAGCGGTGAGTATTTCTACAGTATTTCTACATTCCAGTTGTTAAAGTAAAAGTAAGGTCTCTAGTTTAGAGTAAGTAGAGTTTCAGGGGAAGTAAGGTCCCTAGTGTATTTAATATTCTTTAATTTAAAGGCAGAAAATGGTGTAAATTAAGGGTAGGACATGGCAGGGCAGCTCGGCAGCCTGGAGTGCTCCTCTTGCGCTATGTTGGAATTCAGCGACACTTTAGGTGTCCAGGGCGAACACATGTGCAGGAAGTGTCTCCAGCTGCAGCTACTCGAAATCCGCGTTTCGGAGCTGGAGCTGCGGCTGGAGTCACTGTGGAGCATCCGCGAAGCTGAGATCTTCGTGGATAGCATGTTTAACAAGGTGGTCACACCGCAAATAAAGAGTGCACAGGCAGACAGGGAATGGGGGACCACCAGACAGAGTAAAAGATCTAGAAAGGTAGTGCAGGAGTCCCCTGGGTACATCTCCCTCTGAAACAGATTTTCCGTTTTGGATACTGCTGGGGGAGATGGTTTCTCAGGGGAATGCAGCAAGAGCCAAATCTGTGGCACTACGAGTGGCTCAGCACAACAAGAGGGGAGGAAGAAGTGTGGCAGAGCAATAGTGATAGGAGATTCTATCGTAAGGGGAACAGATAGACGTTTCTATGGCCGCAGACGTGACTCCAAGATGGTATGTTGCTTCCCTGGTGCCAGGGTCAAGGGTGTCACTGAACGGCTGCAGGGCATTCTGAAGGGGTAGGGCGAACAGTCAGAGGTCGTGCTTCACATTGTTACAAACGACATGGATAGAAAGAGGGATGCGGTCCTGCAACAAATATTTAGGTGGCAGTTTAAAAAGCAATACCTCAAACGTTGTAATCTCTGGATTACTCCCGGTGTGACGTGCTAGTTAGTATAAGAATAGGAGGATAGAGCAGATGAGTGCGTGGCTAAAGTGTTGGTGCAGGAGGGAGGGCTTTAGTTTCCTGGATCATTGCCTCTGCTTCTGGGGAAGGTGGGATCTGTACAAGTCACACAAGTTGCACCCGAACCAGAACGGGACCAACATCCTTGCGGGAAAGGTTTGCTAGTACTGTTGTGGGGGTTTTAAACTAACTTAGCAGAGGGATGGAAACGGAATGGAGCTATAGTAGGGGGTGATGCACAGCCAAACATAGAAAAAAAAACAAGTCAGTCAGGAAGGCAGATCAAATATGTAACGGCACAAAGCAGTACGACAAGGCTGGATGCCATTTATTTTAATGCAAGGAGTCTTGCAAGTAAGGCAGATGAATAGAAGCTGTTGATGAACATATGGGAGTATGATACTGTTACTATCACAGAGACATGTTTGAGGGAGGGGCAGGACAGGCAGCTCAATATTCCGAGGTATAGAATCTTCAGGCGAGACAAAGGGGGGCGTAAAAGAGGAGGGGGTGTCGCAATATTAATCAACGAAGCAATTACTGCTGTAAGGAGGGAAAATATATTAGCAGGTTCCTCTAATGAGGCCATATGGGTAGAACTTAAAAACAAAAAGGGGGCAAGCACTTTGCTGGGAGTGTACTATAGGCCCCCAAACAGTCAGGCGAAATAGAGGAACAGCTATGTAGGCAAGTCTCAGAAGTGTAGAAATAATAGGGTAATAATAGTAAGGGATTTCAACTTCCCCAATATTAACTGGGATAATAAGTGTGTGAAAGGCTTCGAGGGTGCGGAATTGTTAAAGTGAATCCAGGAGAGCTTTTTGAGCCAGCATGTAGAAAGTCCTACAAGAGAGGGGGCGGTACTGGACCTAATTCTAGGGAATTTAGCCGGGCAAGTGGTAGAAGTGACCGTAGGAGAGCATTTTGGTGACAATGACAATAATTCGGTTAGATTTAAGGTAGCCATGGAAAAGGACAAAGATGGACGGAAATAAAGATTCTAAATTGGGGGAAGACCGATTTTAATATGATAAGGCAGGATCTGGCCAAAGTGGACTGGGATCAGCTATTTGCAGGAAAATCCACAAATGAGCAGTGGGAGTTTTTCAGAAAGGAAATAGAGAGTACAACGCCAACATGTTCCCGTAAAGGTCAAGGGTGGGACCAACAAGCCCAGGGAACCCTGGATGTCCAGGGATATACAAGAATGGATTAGGAAAAAAACGGAGGCTTTTGGCAGATACAAAGGACTAAAAACAGTGGAAGCCCTAGAGGAGTATAGAACGTGCAGGGGGGTACTTAAAATGAAATTAGGAGAGCGAAGAGGGGGCATGGAAAAACACTGGCGGGCAAAAGAAAGGAAAATCCCAAGGTGTTTTATAAGTATATTAAGGGCAAGAGGATAACCAGGGAAAGAGTAGGGCCCATTAGGGACCAAAGTGGCAATCTGTCTGTAGAGTCGGAAGATGTAGGTGACGTTTTAAATGAATATTTTGCATCTGTGTTCACTATGGAGAAGGACGATGTAGGCATATAAATCAAGCAGGGGGATTGTGATATACGTGAACAAATTATTATTGAGAGGGAGGCGGTACTAGCGGTTTTAGCGGGCTTAAAAGAGGATAAATCCCCAGGCCCAGACGAGATGTATCCCAGGCTGCTGTGTGAGGCAAGGGAGGAGATTGCAGGGGCTCTGACACACATTTTCAAAACCTCTCTGGCCACAGGGAGATGCCGGAGGACTGGAGAACAGCTAACGTAGTACCATTATTCAAGAAGGTTAGTAGGGATAAACAAGGGAATTCCAGGCCAGTGTGCCTAGCATCAGTGGTAGGGAAATTATTGGAAAAAATTCTGCGGGAAAGAGTTAGTCTCCACTTGGAGAGGCAAGGATCAAACAAGGATAGTCAGCATGGTTTTTTCAGGGGGAGATGATGTCTGACCAATTTGATTGAATTTTTCGAGGAGGTGACTAGGTGTGTGGATGAGGGTAGTGTAGTTGATGTGGTCTACATGGACTTCAGTAAGGCTTTTGACAAGGTCCCGCAAGGGAGACTGATCAAGAACGTAAGAACCCATGGGATCCAGGGCAACTTGGAACATTGGATCCAAAATTGGCTTAGTGGCAGGAGCCAGAGGGTGATGGTCGAAGGTTGTTTTTGTGACTGGAAGCCAGTGTCCAGTGGTGTACCGCATGGATCGGTGCTGGCTCCTTTGCTGTTTGTAGTGTACATTAATGATTTAGATATGAATGTCGGAGGTATGATCAGTAAGTTCGCATGTGACACGAAAATTGGTGAAGTGGTAAATAGCGAGGAGGGAAGCCTCAGGCTACAGGACGATATAGATGGGTTGGTTAGATGGGCTGAACATTGGCAAATGGTATTTAACCCTGAAAAGTGTGAGGTGATGCATTTTGGTATGACTAACAAGGCAAGGGAATAAACAATTAATAGTAGGACCATAGGAAGGACAGAGGATCAGAGGAACCTTGGTGTGCATGTACATAGATCCCTGAAGGCAGCAGGTCAGTTAGATAAGTTGGTTAAAAAGGCATATGGGATACTTGCCTTCATTAGCCGAGGCATAGAATATAGGAGCAGGGAGATTATGATGGAGCTATACAAAACGCTGGTTAGGCCACAACTGGAATATTGTGTGCAGTTTTGGTTGCCACACTATAGGAAGGATGTGATTGCATTAGAGAGGGTGCAGAGGAGATTCACCGGGATGTTACCTGGGCTGGAGCGCTTCAGCTATGAAGAGAGCCTGAGCAGGGTGGGGCTGTTCTCCTTAGAGCAGAGAAGGCTGAGGGGGGTCCTAATTGAGGTGTTCAAAATTATGAGGGGCATATAGAGGGTAGTTAGAAAGGAACTTTTCCCCTTAGTAGAGGGGTCAATAACCAGCGGGCATGGTTTCAAGGTAAGGGGCAGGAGGTTTAGAGGGGATTTCCGGAAAAACATTTTCACCCAGAGGGTGTTTGGAATCTGGAACTCACTGCCTGAAACAATGGTAGAGGCAGGAACCCTCAAAACATTCAAGAAACATTTAGAGGAGCACTTGAAACGCCATAGCATACAGGGCTACGGACGAAGTGCTGGAAAATGGGATTAGAATAGACAGGGCTTCATGGCCGGCCCGGACACAATGGGCCGAAGAGCCTCTTTCTGTGCTGTATAACGCTATGACTATGATTCTATGACACCCTAGTCTACTCCTCTAGTCAATTTACAGCCCTCTGGACTCAACATAGAGTTCAACAATTGCAGATCATATCCTCAGCCCCTATCATTTATATATATATTTTTTATCCAGACGCTTTGTCTGTCTTTTTTTCTTCTCCCCCACATGGCAGCTGTCTTTTAATCTGCCAGCGCAATTTACACTTCACCTAGAATCATCCTTTGTTTCTCAACACTGTCCCATTACCATCTCCTTTTGCCTTGAAAATCCCTTAATATCTCTTAACCTCTTCCGCCTTCTATCCTATCACAGATCTTCCCTTTTGTTCTTTCATCCCCTCCCCCACTTTTCCAGCCTCTACACTTGCTTAAAAATCTGTTCCATTTTCTGCTTTTTTCCAGTTCTGACGAAATGTCATCGACCTGATACGTGGACTCTGTTTATCTCTTCACAGATGCTGCCTGACCTGCTGAGTTCCTACAGCTTTTTCTGTTTTTATACCAGTAAATTAATCATAGGCTCACCACAAGTAATGTTAGAATAGGGTCACCATCAGTAATGATAGAGTAGTTTCAACACCAGTAACGATAGAGTAGGGTCACCACCAGTTATGTTAGAGCATGGTAAACACCAGTAATGTTAGAGCAGAGTCACCACCAATAATGTTCGAATAGTGTCACCATCAGTAATGATACAGTAGAGTTACCAGCAGTAATGTTGGTGTAAAGTAAGCCACCAGTAATGTTAGAGTGGGGCATCACCAGTAATGTTAGAGTGGGGCATCACCAGTAATCTTACAGAAGGATCACTACCATATATGTTACTGTATGATCACTATCAGTAAAGTTATCATACAGTCACAACCAGTAATGTTAGAGTAGGGTCACCACTAGCAATGTTAGAGTTGGATCACAGTCAGTTGTTTTAGAGTAGGGTCAGAAATAGTAATGTTCAACCAGGGACACCACAAGTAATGTTAGATAGTTTTGCCACCAGTAACGTTAAAGTAGGGTTATTACCAGTAATGTTAGAGTAGGATCACCACCAATAATATTAGAGTAGGGTCAACAACAGTAATGTTAGAGTAGTTTCACCACCAGTAATGTAAGAGTGCAGTCAGCACCAGCAATGTTAGTGTGGGTCACCACCATTAATGTTGGAGTCGATTCACCAACAATAATGTTAGAGTACGGTCGCCAACAGCAATGATAGAGAAGGGTCACAATCAGTTATGACAGAGTGGGGTAAACGAAGGTAATTTTAAATCACGGTCACCACCAGCAATGTTGGAGAATGGTCACCATCAGTCGTGTTAAATTAGTTTCACGTGGAGAAACTTTAGAGTAAGGTCACCAACAGTAACGTTATAGTAGGATCAACACCAGTAAGGTTAGAGTTGGGATATCACGAGTAATTTTAGAGTAGGTTCATCACTTGTAATGTTAGACTAGTTTCATGACATGTACACTGAGAATACGATCAACTTCATTAATGTTAGCGTAGGGTCATCACCAGTAATGTAAGAGTGGGGTCATCACCAGTAATGTTAGACTAGGGTCATCAGTAATGTTACAGTCGAGACAGCACCAGTTATGTTAGAGTAGTGTCACCAGCAGTAATGTAATCTTCCGTGTCAAAGTCAGTAATGTTGGAGTAGAGTCACCACCAGTAATGTTACAGTAGGATCACCACCAGTAATGTCAGAGTAGTGTCACCACCAGTAATGTTAGAGTAGGTTCACCACCAGTACTGTGAGTGTAGAGTCACCACCAATAATGTGAGAGTAGAGTCACCACCAGTAATGTTAGAGTTGGGTCTCCATCAGTAATGTTAGAGTAGAGTCACCACCAGTAATACATAGATACATAGATACATAGAAGATAGGAGCAGGAGTAGGCCATCCGGCCCTTCGAGCCTGCTCCGCCATTTAATGAGATCATGGCTGATCCTCCGATTCAGTATCCCGTCCCCGCCTTCTCTCCGTAACCATTAACCCCTTTTGCCTGTAGAAATATATCTAATTCCCTCTTAAATATATTTAATGAGCTGGCGTACACTGCCCTCTGTGGCAATGAGTTCCACAGGTTCACCACCCTCTGAGTGAAGAAATTCCCCCTCATTTCTGTCCTAAATGGTTTAGCCCTTATCCTTAAATTATGTCCTCTAGTTCTGTTCTCACCCGCCAAGGGAAACATTCCTTCTGTATCTAGTCTGTCTAGACCTGTCAGAATTTTATACACTTCTATGAGGTCCGCTCTCAATCTTCTAAACTCCAGTGTGTACATCCCTAAACTACATAGTCTCTCCTCATCGGTCAATCCCGCCATTCCTGGTATCAGCCTGGTGAATCGCCGCTGCACCCCCTCCATGGCAAGAACATCTTTCCTCAGATGAGGCGACCAAAACTGTACACAGTACTCGAGGTGTGGTCTCACCAGTGCCCTGTACAGCTGCAGCAAGGTATCCCTGTTCCTGTATTCCAACCCTTTTGCTATGAAGGCCAGCATACTGTTTGCCTTCTTGACCGCCTGTTGCACCTGCATGCTCGCCTTCAGTGACTGGTGTACAAGAACACCCAGGTCTCTCTGTACTTCCCCCTCTCCCAATTTATTGCCATTTAAATAATAATTTGCCCTCCCGTTCCTGCACCCAAGGTGGATAACTTCGCACTTGTCCACATTATAGTGCATCTGCCATTTATCCGCCCAATCACCCAGTCTGTCCAAATCGCTCTGGAGCTTCCTGGTCTCCTCCTCTGAGCCCACCCCCCCTCCTAGTTTAGTGTCGTCTGCAAATTTGGAAATGTTGCATCCGACTCCCTGATCCAGGTCATTAATGTAAATTGTGAACAGCTGGGGACCCAGGACAGATCCCTGCGGTACCGCACTTGTTACTGCCTGCCATTCAGAAAATGAGCCGTTTATTCCAACTCTCTGTTTTCTATCTGACAGCCAGTTCTCTATCCACGTCAATAGTTTCCCCTTTATCCCATGAGCTTCAATTTTCCATGCTAATCTTTTATGTGGCACCTTGTCGAAGGCCTTTTGGAAGTCCAGGTACACCACATCTACTGGCTCTCCCCCATCTATTTTACCAGTTACTCCCTCAAAAAATTCCAATAGATTAGTCAAGCACGATTTACCCTTTGTAAATCCATGTTGACTCTGTCCTATCCTGTCCCCATTTGCTAAGTGCTCCGCTATTTCATCCTTAATGATGGACTCCAGCATTTTGCCCACAACTGATGTAAGGCTTACAGGTCTGTAATTACCTGCTTTTTCCCTACCCCCCTTTTTGAATAGTGGGGTAACGTTAGCTACCCTCCAATCCATGGGCACTGTTCCCGAGTCTAATGAATTCTGAAAAATCATACTTAGTGCATCCGCTATCTCTAGGGCCACCTCCTTCAGTACCCTAGGATGCATGTTATCAGGCCCTGGGGATTTGTCCGCCTTCAATCCCTTTAGCTTCCTTAACAACATATCCTTAGAGATATTGAGTTGCGTCAGTTCCTCCTTTGCCAATGTCCCTATTTTTCCCGATATCCCAGGGAGGTTTTTTGTGTTTTCCTTCGTAAAGACTGACCCAAAGTATGCATTTAGTTGGTCTGCCATTTCCTTATTTCCCGTTATATATTCCCCCGTATCTGACTGCAATGGACCAACTTTGGTTTTCACCAGTCTTTTCCTCTTGATATACTTATAAAAGCTTTTGGAGTTAGTTTTTATATTTTCCGCCAGCTTGCTTTCGTAAGCTATTTTGCCCCTCTTGATTAAGCCCTTTGTCCTCCTTTGCTCTATCTTAAACTGTTCCCAATCTTCCGCTCTGGCGCTTTTTTCGGTTATTTTATACGCCCTATCTTTGGATTTTATGCTGTCTCTAATTTCCCCTGTTATCCACGGTTGAGTCACCTTTTTAGATTTCCTTTTATGCCAGATTGGTATAAACAATTTTTGCAATTTTGTCATTCTATCTTTAAATGCTTGCCATTGTTTATCTACCTCCAGTCCTCCCAGGAACGTTGTCCAATCAGACCTACTCAGTTCCCGTCTAATGGCATCATAATTCCCCTTGTTTAAATTCAGGACCTTAGTCTCTGAGTCAATTTCTTCGCTCTCCATTTCGAGTGAGAAATCGATCATGTTATGATCGCTCTGACCCAAGGGTCCCCGTACAACAAGATTACTAATTAGTCCCTTCTCATTGCACAGTACCCAGTCCAATATAGCCTGTTCGCGAGTTGTTACCTCGACATATTGATCCAGATAACCATCCCTTAAACACTCAAGGAATTCCTCCTCCTCATTATTTTTACTGATTAGGCTAGTCCAATCTATATGTAAGTTAAAGTCACCTATGATGACAGCTGTGCTCTTATTGCACGCTTCTCTAATTTCCCTCGTGATGCCCTCCCCAACCTCTATTTTACTATTTGGAGGCCTATATACCACTCCTTTTAATGTTTTTCGCCCCTCGCTATTTCTTAGCTCCACCCATATAGATTCTGTATTAACTGAGTTAATATCCTTCCTTTCAATTGCATTTATCCCCTCTTTTACCAGCAATGCTACCCCTCCTCCCTTTCTTTTTTGTCGATCCTTCCTAAATGCTGAATACCCCTGTATGTTAAGCTCCCAGCCCTGCTCACCCTGCAACCATGTTTCCGTAATCCCAATTAGATCATAATTATTAACCTCTATTTCCACAGCTAATTCATCTACCTTGTTCCTGATGCTTCTCGCATTAAGGTATAAAATCCTCAGGCTTTTTTTATGCTCACATTTTTTATGAATTAGTTTGGCCCTTTGTTTTTTGTTCCTCACCCTTTTACCATTTATTTCTGTCTGCCTTTCACTTTCCTCTTTTTCACTACATAGGTTTCTAGCCCCCTGCCATACTAGTTTAAATGCTCCCGAACTGCTTTATCAAAAATTACCCCGAGAACATCAGTTCCATCTTTGCACAGGTGTAGACCGTCCCTTTTGTATAGGTCACACCTACCACAAAACTGCTTCCAATGCCTCAAAAATTTAAAACCCTCCCTCTTACACCACTGCTCAAGCCACGTATTTAGCCTAACTATCCTGTTCTCTGTACTCTTACTAGCACGTGGCACTGGCAGTAATGTTAGAGTTGGTTCACTGTCAGTAATGTTGGAGTAGGGTCACCACCAGTAACGATAGAGTAGAATCACCACCATTTAAGTTATCATAGAGTTACCACTAGTAATGTTCGAGTCGGGTCACCAGCAGTAATGTTGTGGTAGGTTACTCAACAGTAATGTTAGAGTAGAGTCACCACCAGTATTGTTAGAGCAGGATCATCATTGTAATGTTACGGTACGGTCACCACCAGTAATGTTAGAGTAGGTTCACCACCAGTAATGTTTGAGTAGAATCAACACCAGTAATGTTAGAGTAGGGTCACCACCAGTAACGTTGGAGTGTGATCACCATCAGTAATGATAGAGTAGAGACACGACAACATTTATGTTAGGGTATGGTCAATACCAATAATGTTAGAGTGGATTCACCTTCAGCAATGTTAGTATAGGGTCAGCATCAGTAATGTGAGTGTAGTTCCACCAACAGCAATGCTACAGTAAGTCACCATCAGTAATGATAGTTTAATTTCCCCAACATTGATTTTAGAGTAGGGTCAAAATCAGCTATGTTAGAGCAGTGTCACCATCAGTTGTGTTAGTGTAGTTTCACCACCTGTAACGTAAGAGTACTGTTACTACCAGCTATGTTAGAGTACAGTCACCACCAATAATGTTCGAATATGGTCAGAACCAATAATGTTAGAGTAAAGTCACCACCAGTAATATAAGAGTTGGTTCACCGCCAGTAATGAAAGAGTAAGGTCAACACCATTAATGTTGGAGTATGGCCAGCACAATTAATGTTAGAGTAGGATCAATACCAGTCGTGTAAGTGTAGCGTCACCACAATTAATTTTCGAGTAGGGTCACCATCAATAATAAAAAAGTAGAGACCCCACCAATAATGATAGAGTAGGAAAACCACAAATTTGATGTTAGAGTAAGGTCAACAAACCTAATGTTAAAGTGATACACCATCAGCAAGGCTACATTAGGGTCTCAACTAGTAATGATAGAGCAGTGTCACTACAGTAATGTTAGAGTGAGGTTTTTACCAGCGTCACCACAAATAATGTTAGTGCAGGATTGCCATCATTAATGACAGACTAGAGTTACTACCAGTAATGTTAGAGTGAAAAAGCACATGTAATGTTAGCGCAGGGACAACATCATTAAATTTAGAGTAGAATCACCACCATTAATTTCAAGTAGGCACACCTCCAGTAATGTTATTGCAGGGTCACCACCAGTAATGTTAGAGTAGGGTCACCACCATTAATGTTAGTGTAGGGTCACCACCAGTAATGTTAGAGTAGGGTCACCACCATTAATGTTAGTGTAGGGTCACCAACAGTAATGTTAGAGTAGGGTCACAAACAGTAATGTTAGAGTTGAGCCACCACCAATAATGTTAGAGCAGGTTCACCACCAGTAATGTTACAGTTGAGACACCACCAGTAATGTTAGAGTAGTTTCACCATCAGTAATGTTAGAGAAGGGACAAAAGCAGTAATGATAGAGTAAGGAAACCACAAGTAATGTTAGAGTGGGTCACCACCAGTAATGATAGAATAGTGTCACCATCTGTAATGTTAGAGTTGAGACACCACCAGTAATGTTAGAGCAGGTTCACCACCAGTAATTTTAAACTAGTGTCACCACCAGAAATGTTAGAATAGTGTCCCCACCAGTAATGATAGATGAGGGTCACCGCCAGTAATGATAGAGTAGGGTCATCGCCATTAATGTTAGAATAGGTTCTCCGCCATTAATTTTAGAGAAGGCTCACCAACAGTAATGTTAGAGAAGAGACACTACCAGTAATGTTAGAGTAGGTTCGCCAAAAGTAATGTTAGAGTAGGGTCACCACCAGTAATGATAGAATAGTGTCACCATCTGTAATGTTAGAGTTCAGACACCACCAGTAATGTTCGAGTTGAGACACCAGCAGGAATGTTAGAGTAGGGTAGCACCAGTAAGGTTAGAGTAGAGTCACCAGCAGTAATGTTAGAGCAGGTTCACCACGAATAATGTTAGAGCAGGTTCACAGCCAGTAATGTTAGAATTGAGACACCTCCAGTAATGTTAGAGTGGAGTCACCACCCGTTATGATAGATTAGAGTCACCACCAGTAATGTTACAGCAGGATCACCACTAATAATGTAGGTGTACGATCACTACCAGCAATAGCAGCCTAGATTCATAACGTGTACTGTGAGTGTAGGCTCAACTTCATTAGTGTTGCACCACAAGTAATGTTAGAGTTGAGACACCACCAGTAATGTTGGAGTAAGTTCCACCCCAGTAATGCTGGAGTAGGATCACCACCAGTAATGTTACAGTAGGGTCACCAGCATTAATGTTAGAGTAGGGTCATCACCAGTAATGTTAGAGTAGGGTCACCAGCAATAATGTTAGAGTAGGGTCATCACCAGTAATGTTAGTGTTGAGACACCACCAGTAATGATATAGTATGTTCAAAATCAGTACTGTTAGAGTAGGGTCACCACGAGTCATGATTGAGTAGGGTCACCAGCGGTCATGTTAGAGTAGGGTCAACACCAGTAATGTTAGAGTTGAGAAACCACCAGCAATGTTAGAGTTGGGACACCACCAGTAATGTTAGATTTGTTTCACCACCAGTAATGTTACAGCAGGATCACCACTAATAATGTAGGAGTACGATCACTACCAGCAATAGTAGCCTAGATTCATCACATGTACTGTGAGTGTAGGATCAACTTCAGGAGTGTTGTTTAGGGTCATCACCTGTAATGTTACAGTAGGATGAACACAATTATTGACAGCGTCGTGTTACCAGCAGTAATGTTAGAGTAGGGTGAACAACAGTAATGTTAGAGTAGGGTCACCAGCATAATGTTAGAATAGAATCACCACCAGTAATGTTAGAATAGTGTCACCAACAGTAATGTTAGAGTAGGGTCACCACCAGTAATATTAGAGCAGGGTCATCAACAGTAATGTTAGAGTTGAGACGCAAACCAGTAATGTTAGAGTAGGTTCGCCATCAGTAATGTTAGAGTAGGGTCACCACCAGTAATGCTAGAGTAGTTTCACCACCAGTAATGATAGATTAGGTCACGACCAGTAATATTAGACTTGAGACACTACCAGCAATGTTAGAGCAGGTTCACCACCAATAATGTTAGAGTTGAGACACCACCAGTAATGTTAGAGTTGATACACCACCAGTAATGTTAGAGCTGGTTCAGCATAAGTAATGTTAGCTTTGAGTCACCATCAGTAATTTTGAGTTGGATCACCAACAGTAATGTTAGAGTTGAGACACCACCAGTAATGTTAGAGCAGGTTCACCACCAGTAATGTTCGAGTAGTGTCACCTCCAGTAATGTTAGATTAGTTTCAGCACCAGTATAGTTAGAGCAGGTTCACCATAAGTAATGTTAGAGTTGAGACACCACTGTAATGTTAGAGCAGGGTCACCGCCAGTAATGATAGAGTAGTATCACCACCAGTAATGATGGAGCAGGGTCACCATCAATAATGTTAGAGTAGGTTCACCATCAGCAATGTTAGAGTAGGTGCACCAAGGGTAATGATAGAGTACGGTCACCAACAGTAATTTGAGAGTTGATTCACCAGCAGTAATGTTAGAGTTGATACACCAACAGTAATGTTAGTGTAGGGTCACCACCAGTAATGTTAGAGCAAGTTCATCACCAGTAATATTAGAGTTGAGCCACCACCAGTAATGTTAGAGCAGGTTCGCCACCAGTAATGTTAGAGCAAGTTCATCACCAGTAATGTTAGAGCAAGTTCACCACCAGTAATGTTAGAGTTGAGACACCACCAATAATGTTAGAGTTGGTTCACCACCAGTAATGCTATAGTTGTGACACCACCAGTAATGTTAGAGCAGGTCCACCACCAGTAATGTTAGAGTTGAGACACCACCAGTAATGTTAGAGTTGGTTCACCATCAGTAATGTTAGAGCAGGTTCACCGCCAGTAATGATAGAGTAGTGTCACCACCAGTAATGATGGAGTAGGGTCACCATCAATAATGATAGAGTAGAGTCACCACCAGTAAGGTTAGAGCAGGTTCAGCATCAATACTGTTAGAGTATGTTCACCACCAGTAATGTTAGTGTTGAGACACCACCAGTAATGTTAGAGTAGGCTCACCAACAGTAATTTGAGAGTAGTTTCACCAGCAGTAATGTTAGAGTTGAGAAACCACCAGTAATATTAGAGTTGATACACCACCAGTAATGTTAGTGTAGGGTCATCAGCAGTAATGTTAGAGTTGAGAAACCACCAGTAATATTAGAATAGGGTCACCATCAGTAATGTTAGAGTTGAGACAACACCAGTAATGTTAGAGCAGGTTCGCCACCAGTAATGTTAGAGTTGAGACACCACCTGTAATGTTGGAGTTGGATCAGCAGCAGTACTGTTACAGTTGAGTCACCACCAGTAATGTTAGAGCTGGTTCACCGCCAGTAATGTTAGAGTTGTTACATCACCAGTAATGTTATAGTTGAGACACCACCAGTCATGTTAGAGTTGAGACACCACCAGTAATGTTAGAGCAGGTTCACCATCAGTAATGTTACAGCAGAATCACCACTAATAATGTAGGAGTACGATCACTACCAGAAATAATGGCCTAGATTCATGACATGTGCTGTGAGTGTAGGATCAACTTCAGTAGTGTTGCGTAGGGTCATCCCCTGTAATGTTACAGTAGGATCAACACAATTATTGACAGCGTCGTGAGACCAGCAGTAATGTTAGAGTAGGGTGACCACCAGAAATGTTAGAATTGAGACACCACCAGTAATGATAGAGTAGAATCACCACCAGTAATGTTAGAGCAAGTTCACCACCAGTAATGTAAGAGTTGAGACACAACCAGTAATATTAGAGGTTTGCCATCAGTAATGTTAGAGTAGAGTCACCACCACTAATCATAGAGTAGTGTCATCACCAGTAATTTTTGAGTAGGGTCACCTGCAGTAATTTTAGAGTAGGGTAAACACCAATAATGTGAGAGTTGAGACACCACCAGTAAAGTTAGAGCTGGTTCACCACCAGTAATGTTACAGCAGGATCACCACTAATAATGTAGGAGTACGATCACTACCAGAAATAATAGCCTAGATTAATGACATGTACTGTGAGTGTTGGATCAACTTCAGTAGTGTTGCGTAGGGTCATCCTAGTAATGTTACAGTAGGATCAACACAATTATTGGCAGCGTCGTGTCACCAGCAGTAATGTTAGAGTAGGGTGACCAACAGTAATGTTAGAGTTGAGACACCACCAGTAATGTTAGAGCAGGTTAACCACCAGTAATTTTAGAGTAGTTTCACCACTATTAATGTTAGAGTTGAGACACCACCAGTAATGTTAGTGTAGGGTCACCACCACTAATGATAGAGTCGTGTCACCAGCAGTAATGTTAGAGCAGGGTCACCACTAGTAATGTTAGAGTTGAGAAACCACCAGTAATGTTCGAGTAGGGTCACCACCAGTAATGTTAGAGCAGGTTCCCCACCAGTAATGTGAGAGTTGAGACACCACCAGTAATGTTAGATATGGTTCACCACCGGTAATGTTAGAGCAGGATCACCACTAATAATGTAGGAGTACGATCACTACCAGAAATAATAGCCTAGATTAATGACATGTACTGTGAGTGTTGGATCAACTTCACTAGTGTTGCGTAGGGTCATCCCCTGTAATGTTACAGTAGGATCAACACAATTATTGGCAGCGTCGTGTCACCAGCAGTAATGTTAGAGTAGGGTGACCAACAGTAATGTTAGAGTTGAGACACCACGAGTAATGTTAGAGGAGTGTCACCACCATTAATGTTAGAGCTGAGACACCACCAGTATTGTTAGAGCAGGTTCACCACCAGTAATTTTAGAGTACAATCACCACTATTTATATTAGAGTTGATACACCACCAGTAATGTTAGATATGGTTCACCACCAGTAATGTTAGAGCATGTTCACCATAAGTAATGTTAGAGTTGAGACACCACCAGTAATGCTTGAGTAGTGTCACCAGCATTAATGTTAGATTAGGTTATCAACCAGTAATGTAAGATTAAAAGCATCGTCAGTCATGTTAGTGCCGATTCATCATCATTCATCATCACAGTACAAAACAAATCTTTATACAATGGATGAGTGACGATTTCAGCAAATTAACATGTGACTTCAAGAAGCTGATGCAGAGTCCGGGAGGGATGTTACCTTCAGTTTTCACCAGAGATTCGCAGAGCACATTCCCTCTGGGTTTACTTTCCGTTCATTGATTTTAATGGACGGAGTTTCATGGACTAAGTTGTACAATTTCCCCAGTGGCGGCCGGGGCGCACTGAAGGGGAAAATCGCCCCTTGTTTGTTAAGTGACTGTAACTAACGCTAATTATTGTGTAACATGATTTTCTCACAGGGGCAGCGGCGGTCCTATAAAGGGGGAGCATTTACGGATCCCCGATTGACTCTAGTCGGAACCGTAAAGCCGCTCAATCTTCACACAAATCTGCAAAATAATGGCACGGCCAGCAATTCTACAGATAAAGGATATTTACCATCATGTTCTCGCAGCCTTTGGCGTTCCCGGTAAGTCAATGTATCCTGTTGCCTAATACCTGTTGACAATCTCAGTGTTAATGCAACATATTCCGAGAATGTCCTCAATGCAGATTCATTCATCCACCGGGATCAGTCGCTGAATATCAGCGGGAATCCTACCAGACCGCGCGGCCGCTGTTCTGGTGGGCAGATCCTTTGTACCGGGCGCTCAGCCTTCCTCCCTATACTGAGGGAGGGCGAGGCTAATTCCCCGGGCTCTCCAACCGTGCCTAGATCACTAAAGAACGTGTTGCTCAGTGTCTATAATGTTCACCACATTTGTGCCGTTGTTCTCTGTCGATATTAATTTGATAATTCATCGGACTGCAGCCACCTCCACCCAACAGGGGACTTTGAAAGATATTTTGAGAAATAATTTGCACTCAAGAAGAAGCTCCATAATTTGGACATAGATTGAACCTATTTGTCTCAGCTGAATGTTTAATTTGAATTATATCTTTCCATAAATTGCCGTGAAATTATTTTTAATATTTAACAAAGACTGAGTGAAGTATGCTTGAAGGATGATGGATTTTCAGTCTCTCTATATTGAATGTCCAATGAATAATTTATGTTAAACAACGTACGTTAACCCTCGCCTATGTTCATGATAACAATCCGTCTGCATAAACCTAAGTAGGGACACATCTGAACATTTCCCCACATTATGCTGTGAGATTTAACTGAGTGACCCCGTTACTGACCTCTTGTCCCTCTTTCTCACAGCGAACCTACTGACAATCGTGATTCTCTCCAGAGGAAATTGCGGCCTTTCCAAATGTATCTCTGTCTACATGGTGGCCATGGCAACAGCAGATCTACTGGTCATGATCATCAATATATTAGTGAACCGCATTTTACGTTATCACTTTCCACATTCATTCCTGTCGTTAACTGCCGTTTGTAAGATCATTATGTTTGTGCAATGTGTCACCCTGTATTTGTCGGTGTGGTTTACAGTCTCATTCACATTTGACCGATTTGTAGCTATATGTTGTGAGAAGTTTAAAACCAAGTATTGCACAGTGAGAACTGCGGCCGCGGTTATAACAACGGTCTCTGTCCTGATCTGTTTACAGAGCCTCCCTTTTTGGTTTGCATATGAACCTGAGCGAATAATTCACAATGTTCACTGGGGTTGTCGGTCCAGAGCGGAGTTTTTCTCATCGGCTGCAGGTGTTGCGTACTACTGGTTAGAAAGTATTTTCATTGCTTGGCTTGCATTTGCTTTGATATTAATGTTAAATTGTTTGACAGTCAGACGTATTTTAGTGGCCAGTAGAGCCCGCAAGGGACTCCGGGGTCACAGCAGTGAGAATCAGATCGATCCAGAGATGGAGAACCGAAGGAAATCCATCATTTTACTTTTCAGTGTATCGGGCAGTTTTATACTGTTGTGGCTGACATCTGTTGTTAGTTATTTAACTACCAGACTGACAAGCACCGCGTTTTACCGAGGCGATAATGCAGCTCCCGCATACATCGCCACAGTAACCGGGTATATGCTCATGTATTTGAGTTCCTGTTCAAACACGTGTATTTATGCAGCTACTCAAAGTAAATTCAGGGCAGAGCTGAAGAAGCTGATTAAATCTCCATGGAAGTTTATTGTTCTTCGAAAATGAAATAAAACCCGGAAACTTCCTGTCCAAACTAGAGTTAAATTAAAATTCCCTTTTAGAACGGCCGTCTTCTGTTAGGACTGAAAGGGTTTGCTGTTGTTAAAATAAACAGGTATCAGAAAAAAAATTCCGTGACATTCTGCCGTGTGTTTGATGTCTGCTGCTTTCCCCGGGTGAACAGAATAGATTTTTTCTAAAACAGCGCCCTTCCCGCTCAAAATTCAAAGAACAGTCATGACTGAGCTTCAGCAGTGGAGTGGAACATGTGGGTCCCAGCGTTAACTGCCTCACACCGCAGGTACTGGAATGAGACGCTCAGTTTAATTAACAGGTAATGTTTCCTTTAATGTAGAAACAATGTGTTACAATGGTGGTTATCTGTAATTCTGTAATCTCAGTGTGAATGTTGCAGGTGCTGGTATCCCCATCAGACTCCGCCCCCCCGTGTCTCCTGGACCAATAGAACGGGGCCCTGTCTCCTGATCAGTGTGTGATGGAGACAGTAGGCACTTGACTCGTCAATGTGACATTAGACATCATTGATCACAGATATTTACTGAAAATCTCAACTGGTCATCACAATGTTCGAATGTTATAAGAGGGGCACAATCCATTCGGCCCAGCAGTCCTTGTTGGCGTTTTCACTCCACCTCAGTAATTAGTTCCATCCACTTTACCCGCGCGGTTTCAACATCACTTCAACCTATTTTTATTCATCCATCTATATAATTTAATCTTCAATACATGACAATTTCTGCCTCCGTTATTTCCAGTCTCAAAACTGTCCGTGTATAGTGGCTCCTACTAACTTTAGATCTAAATCTCTAACATATATGTATCTCTGGCCGTTAGCCCTTGATCCCTCAGCTATTGGAAGCAGTCTGCTTCTATCTATACTGTCAAGTCCCTTCTTAACTTAAATCACCTGGGTACCACACGCCAAAATATATCAATCTGCTGTCAAAGCACAATCTAGTGAAAGTCAGGTAAGTTTAGTTAAGATGGATAATTGATAACTTTTTCTTGGAAATGGCTGTGTCCTTTTTTATTCTGAACGATGAGAAGTTTGTATTTGATAGCTTGGTCACTATCCAAAAACATCAGGACCATGCAGGGGGAGATTCTAATCAAACACCTCCATGCCCCTGGTCGTTCTATATGATAACCAAAAAGGAGAGGGATGGCTTGTATTGGATGGCTCGCGCGGCATAATCTTTGGAATCGCTGTGTGTGCGGAAGTGACATATCGTACATAAAGCAACCAGCATGTGAAATACTTGATGAAGAATAGGTTCGAAGACATGGTCAGTCACACTGATAACACCACTGCATGAACTGTTTAATCTGGCTCTGGAGAGTGAGAACATATGTAAAATCAAGGTGCAGAGACCTGTGCCATAGAATAGGTCGAGATAGATATATGCTGCTGATGAAAAAAAGTTTAGTATTGACCATAAATATTCTAACGCCAACAAAGGATGCAATGTAAGGAAATGGTTAATCAAACCACCCGGAATTCTTCTGAAGCTATACTGTTTTGGGTTGTCTTTCCATTGTAGCAATGTTAACCTTGAGCCTTTTCCTGTTATACAGGGAAGTATAAATCTACTTAAAGTACCACAGGCTGTTGGGCCAGCGCTGACGCTGCAGCAACGGTCAGTTTCAGGATGAAGTCATAAGCGATTTAATTAAACTCATGACATTGCAAAAAGATTCATCAATTTCAGGGAACTTTAATCATTTAGTAACAGTGTGGGAAGACAGTACTGCAATGCAAAAGATCCGGGCATCCATCATAATTTTGAATTAGTACAACAGATACAGAAACAAAGACGGACTTATTACTAAATGATTCATTTGGTACAATTGCAATTATATGAATCAAGAGTGAAACTATCGATCATATATCTCAATTAAATTATCTCTATTTGGATTTTCATTTGAAATGTCATATACTCTTCTAATGCAGGGTTGTGTGGATTGTCAAGTACAGGGAATGAGAAAAATGCATGAAAACTGGCAGTTTTAATGAATATTGTTTTGATAAAGGCCTAAGCAACTCAGAACTGTGACAAGTTTGGGTCTCCAACCAATCAATATCAGGTGTGGGTGTAATTTCTACCTTTTAAATGTATACTTCAATAACATTGCGTGTATTATGTGCTTAATAAATCTATGGCACTTCACTCCAATGTTCCAGAGCCTTACTGAAAATCTTACGCTAATAAAAGCCTTTGTACTTTAATTGTGAATGGGCTCCATTTACTTACTGTGATTAACTCTTCAACGTTTCTCTTGACCCTGACGTCATCCAAAAGCCAAAATACAATTGATTACAGGTCCCCGGGCTCTGCCAATCCGGATGGCATCCAACTTCTGGGGAAATTGCTCATTAGATGCGGACAGTTCTGTGCAAGAATCACATTCTCATTTATCTCGATTCAGACGACCCACAATATTTCAGGCAGGAGTCAGGCAGCAGGCGGAGGTGTAAATTCCAACAGTCAGCGATGTTCTGAACCCAGCTACAATCCTGAGAACGCGACCTGCAATCAACCACATCATCCGAACTCAACAGGCAATATAGAAAGCAAAGGCATGAATAATTAACAATTACATTACCGTGTCACATTCAATCTGATGTGGTTGTGTTTCCCCGTCCCCTGTTTCTATTTAAAATGTTTTGGTATTCCCTTTGAGTTTCTCTATTTCTAATTAAGCAGTTATTGTGTTTCCTTAACATTGCTTGCCCTCTATTTGTTATTAAACATGATGCGGAGATGCCGGTGTTGGACTGGGGTGGACAAAAATGAGAAGTCGCACAACACCAGGTTATAGTCCAACAGTTTTATTTGAAATCACAAGCTTTCGGAGCTGCTGCTCCTTCGTCGGGTGAAGTAAAGAAATACTTTCTTTACTTCACCCGACGAAGGAGCAGCAGCTCCGAAAGCTTGTGATTTCAAATAAAACTGTTGGACTATAACCTGCTGTTGTGCGACTTCTCATTTTTGTTATTAAACAGTAACTGTGTTCCCCTGTCAAGTAATTCTATATACATGGATACTATGTTCTTGCGCCCAAATTTCTAATTAAACAGTTACTGTGTTTCCCTGACATTCCCGTCTCCTCTATTTCTAAATAAAGAGTTACTGTCTCCCCAGTCCCCTATTTCTAAATAAACAGTTACTGTGTTTCCCCATGTCTCATTTAATTCTATTTCTTATTAGATAGTTTTCTTGATTCCCCTGAATGTCCTTGTCCTCTATTTCTAATTGAACCGTTGCTGTCTTCCCCTGTCCCCTACTTCTAAATGAAGTGTTATTGTGTTCCGCTGGTCGCTATTTCTAATATCAGTTGCCATATTCCACTGTCCTCTATTTCTAATTAAACCATCACTGTGTTCGTCTATATTCCCTTTAGACTATTTCAAATTAACAGTTAATTTATTGCACTTCATTTTCCTGTTCTCCATTTCTAATTAAACATTTACAGTGTTCCCCTGAATACTCCTTTATTCTAATTCTACTTTTGCTGCCCGTGTTCCCCTGAACTCCCCTGTTCTCTAGATTTAATATGAAGATTAGGAAGGAAGCCTGTTCCATAGATAGACAGTCGCTCACTGAAATAATGTTTCCAGAGATTAGTTTTGAATTTACTTCTTCAATCTCAGGCCGTGTCCTCTGGTTCCCCTGTTGTGGACAAGGTGAAACAGCTCATCATGGTCCACCTTATCTTAGTGGATTAAGAACAGTGTCTCGCATACATTCAGGTCCCGGATATTCCTGTAACCTTTGTATGTTTGTCATAGGATCGTTAACATGAAAAGTATAATTAAACTGCTGGTGTTGGGGTCAACTACAATTCAACAGTTTCAGAGTTTTACATTATATTTTAATTCAGAATCTAACAGCCTATGTCTTCTGCCTCTATATCATCCAAAGCAGACTTGTCCTGTTACTAAAATTTCACGATGAAATCTCACTTACAAACATTCTACTTCACTACAAAGTCGCTAAAAAATAAACGCTGTGAGTGTCCCGCATGATCTCATTGGATTTACTGAGGTCCGAACCGCCAGTAAAGTTCGCACCTACCTGGTGCCTCCGTACCTTCGATGACTCGCGCTCCTGGGTCTGCAGGCCTACACCTGAGTAAAGGCCCACATATCCCAGGAGCACATGCGGTTCATAACCGTCCCTGGGATCATGTGTGCCGGCCCAATCAATCACAAAGGGAGGTCGCTATTTCTAATATCAGTTGCCATATTCCACTGTCCTCAGAAAAAATCATTCTCTAACACAATGTTTTTTGAAAAACCACTGACTTATCTTTCTGAGGTCCAAAGTGGATGATCAGACACTTCCCCACATTGAAATCCATTAATCACAGATTTCACAGTCACATAACGCAGCAATGTCCTTTTACAATTCACTGCTCCAACCTACACTGCTTACTGTGCTCCAAACTTAGTGCCATCAGTAAACTTGTATATCCGGTTCTCTATTCCTTCATCTAAGTCATTTATCAATATAGTGAAAATCTGAGGCCGCAGTCCAGATCCCAGAGGACACCACTAGTCACATCCTGCCAATTGGAGCACATACCCATTATCCATACTCTGTGCCTCCTACCTCCTAGCCAATTCCCTACCCGTGTCAATACGTTGCCTCAAATTCCATGCGCTTTGTTTTTTTCTAACAGGCTCTTGTGAGGAACCTTATCAAATGCCTGCTGGATGTCGTTATATTAAATCTAGTATATCCCTCCGGGTGTTTTAGTTTTCGTATTCTCTATGTCTCTATTAGTTTTTCCTTTCCTCTACTTTGAAGACCGATACAATGCAATTATTTAACATGTCTGCCATTTCTTTACTTTCAACTACAAAGTCGCCTGCGTCGGTTTTTAAGGTGCCCGCATTATCCTGAGCCTCTCTGTGAGACCGTAAATAATTATGTTAATGTCCATCATTTTTTTGCAGATTGAACGAAATGCTCATACGTTTGACGGGTGACAGTGAAAATATAATAGGTTTTCTGCTCTGCATGTCTGGAACATTTAACCTTCCCGTTTTGTGCACTGTATTTTAAGAGTTTGGTTTAAAATATTCAGTGCGTATGAAACCTGGAATCTGCTGCAGCCGTTGTTAAATTTAAAAGGATTGTAGTCCCTTTCACACGAGAACAAACGTTCATGAGCAGCAAGTTCCCACAGATTGTTTCCGCCCGGTGTTTCCCCATTGAGGCCCAAAGAAAGTTTCCCTCGCTCCGGTATCTGTAAATGCTGCTAGAAGGCTGAGTGGCCCGGATATAATCGCCTCGCCTTTTCGGAAGCCTGTGCTGAGTGTACGGGGAGATTTGGCCCGGGCCGTGGCAGCTTGCATTCCAGGGATGGGCAGTAACCCGCTGATTGAGGCTGCATTCGCCGCTGTCCGCTGGCAGCGGGTGATTGGAGAGTGCGGGACCGGAATGTTGCTGCTTGTTCCGGCCTCACTCAGTCTGGAGCGCGGGAAGAGCGAATCATTGATGGGTTTGTTCCCGGGTTTGAAATGCGGCTTAGAACTGCTGTTGACCGAGGCAGCGCTGCAGGATCTTTGAATCACAATTCAACTGATATCAGTCGGAATGTGCAGCTTTGAGAGGGGCTTTCTGCACCGTCAGTACTGTTGACGGGAGCGAGTGAGAGAGCATCGGAACATAGGAACAGGAGGAGGCCATTCAGCCCCTTGAGCCTGTTCCGCCATTCCAAGAGATCAAGGCTGATCTGCGACCTAACTCTATACATCCGTCTTTCATATCTCTTCATACCTTTAGTTAACAAAAAACTAACAATCTCAGATTTTAACTTTACAATTGATCTAGCATCAATTGCCATTTCCGGAAGAGAGTTCCAAAATTCTACCACCCTTTGTGTGTAGAAGTGTGTCCTAATTTCACTCCTGAAATGTCTGTCTCTAATTTTTAGACTATGCCCCCTCCTCCTAGAATCCCCAAATAGCAAAAATAGTTTCTCGCTATCTACGTTATCTGTTCCCCTTAATATCTTGAAAAATTCGATCAGGTACCCCTTAACCTTCTAAACTCCAGTGAATACAATCCTAATTTGTTTAATCTCTCCTTGTAACTTAACCCTTGAAGTCCGGGTATAATTCTGGTAAACCTACGCTGCACTCCCTCCCAGACCAATATATCCTTCCTAAGGTGTGGTGCCCAGAACTGTTCACAGTACTCCAGGTATGGTCTAACCAGCATTTGTATAGTTGCAGCGACAGTGCATACAGAGATACAGAGACACTGTAGAGTTTGAATGTGTACAGAACCGAACTGAGAAACAGCAAATATAACACAGCTGAGAGATGTTGTATTTTGTTAATATCGAAACACAAATGTGAATTATTCTATATTCCTAATATGTAATTGAACAAATTCTCAAAATATTTCTGTCCAGTTCCGAAACAGAGATATTTCCTGTGTTAAGCAAACATGATAACCAGTGCACTACGGAAATATGGCAGCAAGAATGATTTTAGGAACATAACCAGCCGTGCTGCACTTCAGAAATTATTTTTGCAGAAAAAGAATTTCGGTGCTCTATTGAGGAAGGCTGTAGAGAATGGCAGAAATTGATCTGTTAGTAGAATCATAGAATGACACAGCACAGAAGGAGGCAATTCACCCATCCTGCCTGTGCCGGCTCTTGGAAAGAGCTCGACAATTAATTCCACTCACCTGCTCTTTCCCCACAGCCCTGCACATTTAACACTTTCAAGTAATTATCCAATTCCATTTTGAAAACTGAGAGTTTGGAAAAACAATATTCTCAGAGGTGCTGGAGCCTCTGCAGTGTCGATGCACAGTGTGTGGTGACTGACGAAGTTTCCTGATCCAATTACATAAAACTGGATACCGGGATTCTTATACAGTTTCTAAAAAAAATAATTTGTGGAATTGATTTCAAATCGAAATTTTTAAACAGTTTATTCCGGTCAAACGAGTTCTTATTTGCCGAGTTGGTATATACAATGCAATCACACGAGCTGTATAATCGGTTACAGAGGCAGTTATACAAAGGGGAGAAAGTGTTGCTACAGCTGTACAAATTCCTGGTTAGAGCACCTCTGGAGGACTCTGTACAGTTCTGGGCACCGCACCTCAGAAAGGTTTGACATTGGCCTCGGAAGCAGTGCAGCACAGATTCACCAGAATGTTTCCAGGGTCCAATGGTTAGATTATTAGGCGAGATTACATAAACTAAGCTTGTATTCCTTGGAATATAGAAGGTTAAGCGCTGATTTCATTGAGATTTTTAGAATTATGAAAGGAATAAATAGAGTTAAACTAGAGAAACGTGTTGTTGACTTGATCAGTGTGCACAGGACCCTTACTTAGAAAAATGATCGATAACTTTCAATGACGTTGGAGTATTTTTGTTGTCCTATTCTGCAAATTCTGTCATCAATCTACCCGCTGAAAGGGTCTGGTAGCACAGGTGTTGGACAAACTCCATGTGTCATTATACAAGTCAGTTGCTTTACACGTGGTGCGTTGTGCTCTCATCTTGAAATGCGAGTCTCTTCAACATCCAATACAAACTGAATTGCAAACTTGAAGGACAAGCATAGGAATACAAGTCACTAGTGAACACAAACCACATGCTGCTCATTTTCAAAGTCATGGCAGTCAGCTTTTACATAAAGTGAAATAAATGTGCATTGATAAGATTTGGAAATAGATGTTACTTGTATTTGTGTGTTTTGTTGTTCTATTTATTAAACTTTCTGGCGTCTGACTCCCGTTGAGTCTCTTCTTCCTCTATTGAATTTGAAAGGAGGAGTTTGACGTTGGCCAGACCCGCACTGCGCCTGATATTTGTGAGCTCATCTTATATTTAGTGTTTTATGCCCCTTTGATCGGCGTCAGCTTTAGCTCATTATATTATACAAATATGGAACTGTTAAGATGGTTGACCCAAACTGCTCAAAGCCTTCGGTTTTAAGGAGGGTCTAAAAGGAGGTGAGGGAGGGGTAAAGATGGAGGGGTTTAGGCAGGGAGTTCCAGAGCATGACGCCTACACAAATATTGCATCATGTTCGCATGTGCCTGCTGTCAGACCGCAGTGTTTTACAACGTTTTGCATTGAAAAAATACAGTTAGTAGCTGCAGCTAAATTATCACTAAAATGGCCCAGCGTGTTTTAAATTGTTTTCCCTAATACCAGCTGTAGAATAGCCACACATTCAATGTAGCCTCACACGGTGCGATGGCGTGTTCCAGTTCTATATATGGAGATACAGAATCAATTTCCATCAGTTTATTTGAACCCAATAACTTAATATATTTCGAACGGGTTGGATGGAGGAACATGATCCATCGGCATGTTTTTATCATTAGATTTGAAATGAGTACTCATAAAATTATTTGGTTGGAAATTTACCAGATAACAGCACAGCTGGCAATGTGTGCGGAATATTTTCTTGCAGCCAAAGCACACATTGACAATCTGGCAATGAATCACAAAGGGAAAAAAACCGTTAAAATCTTCGTCCCTGGGTGGAGCTTGAACCACCAACCTTTCGGTTAACAGCCAAACGCGCTAACCGATTGCGCCACAGAGACGTCCGGGTGCTGGCGTCTAAAATTCCCTAAACCAGGCTGTCAGTTTGTTACAGTTTTAGATTGCTGCGACCGGAATAGCAATTGTCCACTCTCAGTTTTATATTTCCAAATTAAAGAATGGGAATTCATTGTGAACACACAGAGACTATCTGGTCCGCATACTGCAGACACACCCATGTCACCGTGAACCAGCTCTCCTGCTAACGGTGCGGTCTCCCTTCCAGCCTTTTGGTGCCTTGTTTGTTCCGAATTACTCTGATTGTACCGAAACCAACGTTGCGTTTGATTTCCTGATCTGCAGTAACGAGAATCCTTTAAATGTCTCAGTGCAGTTAATGTCACCGATATCATCAGAGAAGATGTTCCAGCGTCTGAAACCAGGTAACGGTGCCTTAACCGCCTGTGTGAGGCAAGGGAGGAGATTGCAGGGGCTCTGACACAAATTTTCAGAAACTCTCTGACCACAGGGGAGGTGCCAGAGGACTGGAGGACAGCTAACGTATTACCATTAGTCAAGAAGGGTAGTAGGGATAAACCAGGAAATTACAGGCCAGTGAGCCTAACATCAGTGGTAGGGAAATTATTGGAAAAAATTCTGAGGGGCAGAATTAGTCTCCACTTGGAGAGGCAAGGATTAATCAAGGATAGTCAGCATAGCTTTGTCAGGGTGGAGGTCATGTCTAACCAATTTGATTGAATTTTTCGAGGGGGTGACTAAGTGTGTGGATGTGGGTAGTGCAGTTGATGTAGTCTACATGGACTTCAGTAAGGCTTTTTGACAAAGTCCCGCATGGGAGACTGGTCAAGAAGGTAAGAGCCCATGGGATCCAGGGCAATTTGGCACATTGGATCCAAAATTGGCTTAGTGGCAGGAAGCAGAGGGTGATTTGTGAAGGTTGTTTTTGTGACTGGAAGCCTGTGTCCAGTGGTGTACCGCAGGGATCGGTGCTGTGTCCCTGGCTGTTTGTAGTGTGCATTAATGATTTAGATATGAATGTAGGCGATATGATCAGTAAGTTCGCAGATGACACGAAAATTGTTGAAGTGGTAAATAGCGAGGAAGCAGGCCTCAGGCTAGAGGACGATATAGACGGGTTGGTCAGATGGGCAGAACAGTGGCAAATGGAATTTAACCCTGAAAAGTGTGAGGTGATGCATTTTGGGAGGACTAACAAGGCAAGGAATACACAATGAACGTTAGGACCCTCGGAGGGACAGAGGATCAGAGGGACCTTGGTGTGCATGTACATATATCCCTGAAGGCAGCAGGACAGGTAGATAAGGTGGTTAAGAAGGCATTTGGGATACTTGCCTTCATTAGCCGAGGCATAGAATATAAGAGCAGGGAGCTTATGATGGAGCTGTACAAAATGCTAGTAAGACCACAGCTGGAATACTGTGTGCAATTCTGGTCGCCACACTCTAGGAATGATGTGATTGCATTGGAGAGGGTGTAGAGGAGATTCACCAGGATGTTACCTGGGCTGGAGCGTTTCAGCTATGAAGAGAGACTGGTCAGGCTGGGGTTGTTTTCCATAAAGCAGAGAAGGCTGAGGGGGACCTGATTGAGGTGTACAAAATAATGAGGGGCATAGATAGGGTAGATAGAAAGGAACTTTTCCTCTTAGTAGCGGGGTCAATAACCAGGGGACATAGTTTCAAGGTAAGGGGCAGGAGGTTTAGAGGGGATTTGAGGAAAAACTTTTCACCCAGAGGGTGGTTGGAATCTGGAACTCACTGCCTGAAAGGATGGTAGAGGCAGGAACCCTCACAACATTCAAGAAGCATTTAGATGAGCACTTGAAACGCCATAGCATACAAGGCTACGGACCAATTGCTGGAAAATGGGATTAGAATAGATGGGGTTTGATGGCCGGCTCAGAAACGATGGGCCGAAGGGCCTCTTTCTGTGCTGCATAACTCTTTGACTCTATGACTCTAAAATTCATAGATTCTGGAACGGTTCCCGTGGATTTGAATGTAGCAAATGTAAACCCACTATTGAAGAAAGGAGGGAGAGAGAAAACGGGGAACTACAGACCAGTTAGCTGACATCAGTAGCAGGGAAAATGCAAGAATCTATTATTAAGGAAGTGGTAACAGGGCTCTTAGAAAATAATAATAGGATTGGGCAGAGTCAACCCGGATTTATGAAAGGGAAATCGTGTTTGACAAATCAGTTAGAAATTTCTCATTTTGTAACTAGCAGAATACATAAGGGGGAACCAGGGAATGTGGTGTATTTGGATCTTCAGAAGGAATTCGATAAGGTGCTACACAATGGGTTATTAAACAAAATTAGTGCTCATGGGATTTGGGGTAATGTACAAGTATGAATTAAGGATTGGTTAACGGACAGAAAACAGAGAGTAGGAATAACCGGTTCTTTTTCGGTTTGGCAGGCTGTATCTAGTGGGGTACCGCAAGGATCAGTGCTTGGGCCTCAGCTATTCAGAAACTACATCAATGATTTGGATGAGTGGACCAAAAGTAATATATCCAAGTTTGCTGATGATGCAAAGTTGGGTGGGAATGCAAGTTGTGAGGAGTATACAAGGAGGCTTCAAGGGGATATAGACAGGGTGAGTGGGCAAGAACTTGGCAAATGTCATAAAATGTGGAGAAATGTGAAGTTATCCACTTTGGTAGGAAATCTAGAAAAATAGATTATTTTTAAATGGTGAGAGATTGGGAAATGTTGTTGTTCAGAGAGAGCTGGGTCTCCTTGTACACGAATCACTGAAAGTTAGCATGCAGGTGCAGCAAGCAATTAGGAAAGCAAATGGCATGTTGGACTTTAATACAAGAGGATTTGAGTTTAAGATGAAAGACATCTTACTGCAATTATATAGGGCCCTGGTGAGACCACACCTGAAGTATTGTGTACAGTTTTGGTCTCATTACCTAAGGAGGGATATACTTGCTATCGAGGGAGTGCAACGAAGATTCAGCAGACTGGTTCCTGGTATTGGAGATTGTCCTATGGAGAGAGATTAAATAGACGAGGCCTATAAGCTCTAGTAATGAGAAGAATGAGAGGTGATCTCATTGAAACATACAACGTTCGTACTTGGCTTGACAGGGTAGATGCGGGAAGGATGTTTGCCCTTATTGGGGAGTCCAGAATCAGACATCACAGTCTCAGAATAAGGGGAAGTCGCAAAACACCAGGTTATAGTCCAACAGATTTATTTAATTTTACAAGCTTTCGGAACAGTTCGCTCCTTCGTCAGGTCTGCTAACTTACCTGACGAAGGAGCGAACTGTTCCGAAAGCTTGTAAAATTAAATACATCTGTTGGACTGTAACCTGGTGTTGTGCGACTTCTCATTTTTGTCCACCCCAGTCCAACGCCGGCATCTCCACATCAGAATAAGGGGTCAGCAATTTAGGACTGAGATGAGGAGACATTTTTCACTCAGTGGCCGCTGAATCTTTGGAATTCTGTAACACAGAGAGGGCTATGGACTCTGAATCGTTGAGTATATTCAAAACAGAGATTGATTGAATTTTGAATATGAATGGAATTAATGGATATGGGAATATTGCAGGAAGGTGGAGATGACGTAGAAGATCAGACATGATCTTATTGAATGGCGGAGTAGGCTCGAAGGGCCGAGTAGCTTTCTTTTACTCCTATTTCTTATATTGTTATGTTCTTAAGATCGGGGTGAAATCATAGAATGATACAGCACAGAAGGAGAGGATTCGGCCCATTGTGTCCGTGTCGGCTCTTTGAAAGAACAAACCCATCAGTCTCACTCACTGCTCTTTTCGCTAGCCCAACATTACTTTATCCTTTTAAAGTATTTATCCAAATTCCTTTTGAAAGTTCCCATTGAATCTGCTTCTACGGCCCTTTCAGGCAGTGCATTTCAGCACATAAGAACTCATTGTGTAAAAATTCAGTCTCCTGATCACCCCCTCTGTTTGTTTTAACAATTGCCTTAAATCTGTGCCTTTGGTTTCTCGACGCACCTGCCAATAGAAACGCTTTCTCCTTCTTTATTCTAGGGATCAGCCAGAGCTCAGTGTATTGCCCTCACGAGTCAGTAGCTCGTGGGTTCAGATCCCACTCCAGAAACTTGAAGCACTGCACCAGCAGAGGTGCCGTACTTCAGATGAGATGTTAAAACGAGGTCACATCTGCCCTCTCGGAGGGATGTAAAATATCCCATGGTTATTTCGAAGTAGAGCAGGGGAATTCTCCCATGTTCCCTGGGCCATTATTTATCCAGCAACCAACATCACTGAACACAGATTATCTGGTCAATATCCCATTGCTGTTTGTGGGAGCTTGCTGTGCAAATTGCCTGTCACGTTCCGTGTCACATTATAACAGTCACTACATTTCATAAAGTATTTCATTGTCTGTAAAGCACTTTGGTCTGCCACGAGGTTGTGACAGGTGCTATATAAATGCTTTATCAGAACCCATCGTATTTTTGAACACGTCTATTAAATGTTCACGTAACCTTCTCTGCTCTAAATAATTCCTCTGGGATTCTACCTGTAGGGCCTCTGTAATTTTGGCAGGAATTCCGTTGTGTCCGCACAGGCCATTCTTGGGAACCATCCGGATTTCAAGGCTGTATGTGTTAGCCAAGAATGCCTGACGGCTAATCATGGTCCTTGCTTTTGATTTGCTCCTGTAGCGTGGCGACACTGGAAGGGCAGCATATGTTATTCATACCTAGTTGCCCTGAGGGCTTTAAGTGTATAATACTGGCCTTGCCGGCATCGATCCATCCCAAGAATGATTCGGTGGCACCGCACACGTGCCGGGCAATGAACATCTCCAAAAATAGTGAGCCTAACAATCTCCCCTTGACATTCAATGACATTACCATCGCCCAATTGGCCCATCATCAATAGCGTATGGAGCAACTTTGGCCAGAATCTCAACCGCACCAGCCACATAAATGCAATGGTACTGGAGCAGGTGAGAGGCGTGTTATTCTGTGGTGAGTTTCTCACCTCCTGATTCCACAGTGACTTTTCACCACCTACAAGTCACAAGTCAGGAGTGTGCTGGAATACTCTCGAATTGTCTGTATGAGATGCAGCTCCAACAACACTGAAGAATCTCGACATCATCGAGAATACAGTCCGCTTGATGAGCACTCCATCCACCATATTGAACATTCACTCCCTCCACCACAGTCGCAACGCGGCTGCTGTGAGTAGCAGCTACAAAATGGACTGCAGAAACTCGCCAAGGATTTTTCGACAGAAGCTTTCAATCCACGAACTCTATCACCGAGAAGGACAAGGACAGCAGACGTATGTGAACACCATCAACTCCAATTCCTCTCCAAGTTACACACCATCCTGACTTGAAAATATATCACCGTTGCTTCATCGTCGCTTTGTCAAAATCCTGGAACTCCCTCCCGAACAGCACTGTGGGATTGTCTCACTATATGGACTGCAGCGGTTCAAGAAGGTGGCTCACCACGACCTTCTCAAGGGCAATTAGGGATGGTCAACAAATGGTGTCTCTGCCAGCGAGGCTGACATCAGTAGAATATTTTTAAAAAACATAACATTGGATATTATACTGAACTTTTAACTCCAACGAGCGGCATTTGTCATCCTCTGTTGTTCCTCTACAGTTGACCATCCCAAAGCCAAAGTCTTCTAATTCCTAATTGTTTGTCGTGACTGGGAGACCGAGAAAGTATCGCAAAAGAGGAAAATGGAAATTACCTGCAACTTTAGCAGCAAATCAATGCGAGGAATTCTGCGTAGAGCACACTTCATCACAGATAAAATCTTTTCTTCGGCCCCATACTTTCTCTTGATCACATCCTCTAGAATGCAAGCGTCAGCTTTCTCGATTTTCCCAGCCGGGATTCCATATTCTACCAATATTTGTTTGAACTTTTTCAGCTCATCGGCTGTCAGTTCCTCTAGAATATCTCCAACTCGAAAGATGATCTCCTGACAATCTAATTAAATGAAAACAAAGGAGGTGTATTATACTGTAAGACTATGTTTCTGGTATATGATACAATGGCGTTTAAGAACACAAGAAATAGTAACAGGAGTAGGCCATACATCCCCTCGAGCCTGCTCCGCCAATCAGTAAGATCATGGCTGATCTTCTACGTTAACTTCACTTTACTTCCCTATCCCCATATCTCTTGATTAACTTGTTGTCGAAAATCTATCGATCTTGCTCTTGAATATACTCATCGACTGAGCATCCACAGCCCTCTGGGGTTGAGAATTCCAAAGATTCACCACCCTTTGAGTGAAGAAATTCCTCCTCAACTCAGTCCTAAGTATGCAACTTATTTTCTGGAGACTATTAGGGTTTCTGAGGGTTATAACTTGTAATTAGCAGTTCAATATTTGTACTTCATCCAACAAAAATGTTTAGTTACAGCCCTAGGGCTCTCTTGCGTTGTGCGCTCCCAGTTATCAAGAAAATCTGCAATTCATTAAGAGAGACTGGGATGGATCAGAAACGGACTTTTCACCTCTGAGAATTGAGGTCAAGTCAAGTAGCAGTGAGAAGGGCTGAAGGGCTCCTCTCTCTGGTTGGACAATGGGCTGGGCAGAGAGTCATATACTGATCCTTTATCCTATCGTCCCCGGGTTAAAAAAACAACCCCAGAGAGAGGAGCTAAAGTATTCGTCTCTCTGATGGGGAATTAGTCGGCACTGGGACAACACTGACCTTTAACCGTTTGGGTCTTTTAGTCAAATCAACTCCACATACTGTGGATGAAGCCACTCCTTCTGTGGTCGGAAATAGATGGTCATTGTGTTAGATCATTTCGGTACTTTAACAAATGCTACGATAGTGTAGCGGTTAAAGCACTGGACTCGCAATCCAGATGTCTTGAGTTCATAATGCTACCAATGCAAGTTATGAAGCTGAATGTGATAAACCTGGCACCAACAATGTAACCATCAAAGCTGTGGTAAAAACCATGGTTTCAAAATCGAATTAGCTCAATAATTCCTAAAGGGAAGGGACCCTGCTACCATCACCCTATGTGTCGGCAAGCGATGCCAGTCCCGGGATGAACAGCAACAGGAGTCTTGCCTGTGTTGCATCCCGAGACCAAAAGCTGTAACAATTCAAGAGTAAAGATACATGGTCCAACAGGTATGGACTGGGAGGTCACTAAGTTCGAACAGAGAGGAAATGCAAGCTTCAGCACACAACAGCAAAGTAAATGACCAGCTCATCTGTTTGAACAATGCTGGTTGAGGGATAATTATTAGCTAGGATGCCTGGAAAAACACTCCTTATTTCCTCTTCCAATGGTGCCGTGGGATCCTTTACGTCCACCTCAGAGGCTATACGGGATGTATGTTTAAAGTCTCCGCAAGGGCGGGGGGTATTGAACTTATGACATTCTGATTCAGCGGTGAGATTTGGTACCCACTCAGCCACAGCTGCAACCTACTAGCTCCCTTGCTTGTTGTGGTATATATCAATGATTTTGAATTCAATGTAGGGGGCTTGATTAACAAGTTTGCAAAAGATACAAAAAATGTCCGTGTGGTTGGTTATGAAGCAGAAAGCAGCAGAATGTAGGAAGATATCAATGGACCGGACAGGTGGGCAGACAAGTGGCAAATGGAATTCAATCTGGAGAAGTGTGAGGTAATGCATTTGGGGAGGAATAGCAAAGCAAGGGAATACACAATAAATGGTAGGATACCGAGAAGTGTAGAGGAACGGAGGGACCTTGGAGTGCATGTCCACAGATCCCTGAATGTAGCAGGACAGGTAGATAAGGTGGTTAAGAAGGCATACGGGATACTTTCCTTTATTAGTCGAGGGATAGAATATAAGAGCGGTATAAACTGTATAAAAGCTAGTTAGGCCACAGCTAGAATACTGCGTGCAGTTCTGGACACCACATTACAGGAAAGATGCAACTGTACCAGAGAGGTTTTCAGAGAAGATTTACGAGGATGTTGCCAGGACTGGAAAATTTTAAATATGATGAAAGATTGGATTGGAGGAGGCTGAGGGGAGACTCAATTAATGTGCATATAATTATGAGGGGCCTAGATAGATTGGATAGGAAGGGCCTAGATAGAGTGGATAGGAAGGGCCTAGATAGAGTAGATAATAAGGACCTACTTCCTTTGCAGAGAAGTCAATAACCAGGGGACGTAGATTTAAAGTAATCGGTAAAAGGATCAGAGGAGAGTTGAGGAGACATTTTTTCACCCAGAGGGTGGTGGGGTCTGGATCTCACTGCCTGAAAGGGTGGTAGAGGCGGGAACTCTCATCGCATTTAAAATGTACTTGAATATGCACTTGAAGATCCGTAACCTACAAGGCTATGGACCAAGAGCTGGAAAGTGGGATTAGGCAGGATAGTTCGTTTTCGGCCGGCACAGACACGATGGGCCGAATGGCCTCCGTCTGTACCGTAACGTTATATGATTGGAAGACTAGGCCACAATAAAATAAAGGCTCACTGTTAAGCAAGGTCTGTTTGCAATCTGTGCTGTTTAAATTGGAAAGAATTTCCTATTGTCTTAGGACCGAATTATTTTTTAGTAAGGTGTACAAGGTGCAACGATCCGATAAAGTGCCTTCCGGCTCCTGTGTTCTAAATGAATCAGGCTGCGATACTTAATGATCTCCTTTGTGTGTGTGTGAGTGTGTGAGTGAGTGAGTGAGTGAGAGACAGAGAGACAGCGAAAGAGAATGCGTATGTATCAGTGAGTGACTCTGTGTATGTGTGTGTGCTTGTGTGTGTGAGAGAGAGAGAGATAACGCGTGTGTATTTGTGAGTTACTCTGAGTGTGTGTGAGAGAGAGAGAGAGATAACGCGTGTGTATTTGTGAGTTACTCTGAGTGTGTGTGAGAGTTAGGCACACACACACACAGACAGAGACAAAGGATGCATATGTACCTCACTGAGTAACTTGAGTGAGTGTGTGTGTGTAAGAGAGAGAGAAAATTACACAAAGAGACAGAATGCGTGTATATATCAGTAAGTGAATGATTGTATGTGTGAGAGACAGAGATATTGGAAGCGAGTGACTGTCAGTCATTGTGTCTGTGCGAGAGACGTAGAGAAAGTCAATGGGACAAAAATTCATCCCGCTGCGCGAGAGTACGCACTGCCTTACCCCCGCGGGAACAGATCGAGATCAATTTCTGGGCCAATGTGTGTGTATATCAGAGTGACTGTTATGTATATCTGTGTATGTGATGCGGAGATGCCGGCGTTGGACTGGGGTGGACAAAAATGAGAAGTCGCACTACACTATAACCTGGTGTTGTGCGACTTCTTATATCTGTGCAAGTAAGAGAGACAGAGAGACTGACAGAGAGAGAAAGAGAAAGGAAGCTTCTGTATATCAGTGAGTGATTCTGAGTGAGCATGTGTCCGTTTGTCTGTGGAAGAGAAGCAGCAGGATGTTGAAATCTAACCTTTAACCATCGACATCTTCTGCACTCCTATACAGAATGGTATTTAACAAGTTAAATTGACAAAGACCCTAGTCCCTTATCAGAGGTTGCTTCAGACACAGCAAGTGCTACCTACGTGTGAAGTGCAAAAACAACTTATGCATATCGAGCCAAAGTTGGAGGAAGTGACTTGCCCACAAAGGGAAACCTTTGCTTCTGTGTCTGCTAGTTGCAGCATTTTGCTTTTACTTTGTATTAGCTCGTGCACACAGATGTTGAGACCCCTTCAGTTTTATTTCACTAGAACGTTTATTCAAACCCGCTGTGTTTTGATTAAAATGGCACTGAGGTGCAAATCGCCCGAACCTCCACTTGAGGATTATGGGGTCCTGAGCAGTTTTGAAATTTTAGTTTTGATTGATTCTCCGCGTTAGGTTTCATTTTTCAACTTTGCTCGCCGTCTAATTTCTACCGAGAACCGGTGTCCGTGGATGGAGAAATGTGACCTACTTTTAACGCCATTCCGCAGGTTGCAAACCGCAGTCAGCAGAGGCTCGCGATGCAACAGTTTCTCACGCTTGCTGACGAATTACAACCGCCAAATTGGAAAAATAAGTGTTTGGAAATGTGTGTTACTTCACTTGTATTTGTATTTAAAAACATCCATATATATCCCCGCTATTTCTTAACAATGATATTATTTATAACGGTCGCTTTGTAATATTAAAGCACCTGGGCACGCTATACTTTCAAATTAAAGATTCTTCCTCTCACTGATATTTTGAAACCACAAAATAAAACTTGGTCCACAATTTACATCTGTTAAGTAAAATTAAAGATATTTATTAATCGATACACGGAAGGTTAGCACATCGTTTGAAGAATATGTGTCGATAACCACAAGTCACAGACTTAAGATAATTGGCAAAAAAAGGGGAGGGGGATGTAGAGATTGTTTTTATACAGCGAGTTGTTGTGATCTGGAATGCACTGCCTGAATGGACGGAGGAATCAGATTCAATATTAACTTTCAAACGGGAATTGGATATATATACGCATTGAAAATATTACTGGGCAGGGGAGTGGGACTATTTGCGGTGCTCTATGAAAAAGATGCACAGGCACGATGGGCCGAATGATCTCCTGTGCTGTAAGAATCTGCGACAGTATTCTATGATTCTAATTCACATAAACCGCCACAGATTTTTATGAAGTGTTCTGCAATTAATGCAGGCATATATTAACTTTTATATAACATTAGGCTCCGAGTCCAAATAACTAAGGCGCCCGTTTGACCTTCACATCTCTTTCGCCTCTCCATCACTTTCATGCTCTCCTTCCCTTCCCGACGACATTTTTCACGCCCACACTCAGACATTCTCAGTAACTCACCCAATTCGACGATTGAAAAGACTGAAGCAACCCTCGATCCCGTCCGAGCGGCTCCCGTCCCCAGTCAAGACTCTGGCGCTGGGGGATTGGTCCGGTCACTGTGCCTTGCTCCCCGTTCCCCAGGCTCTGAGTGGAGCCCTCCAGGAAGTGTCACCGCGCATGTGCGCCTGGATCTCGCTATCCTACTCAAATGTTACTCAAATATGAAGTTTGAGTGCAGTATCATCCGACTCCTAGTGTTTCCTTTACATTTCCGAATTGCTGATTCATTTCGTTTTGATGCGAGATGAGTTTTCAAAGCTTTGATTTACAACCCCACCCCCTCTGATTTGAATCGTAGAATCATACAGCACAGAGGCGGCCATTCGGCCCATCGTGTCTGTGTCCTGCTCTTTGAAAGAGCTCTCCAACTAGTCCCACTCGCCAGCTTGTTCCCCATCGCACTGCAATTTCAATTATATATCCAATTCCCTGTTGAAATTTAATAAGGAATCTGCTTGCAACATCCTTTCATGTAATGTCTTCCAAAACATATTCTCTGGTTGCCGACCCTCCTGCCAGTTGAAACAATTTCTCATTTACTGTATGAAAACCCCTCAGAATTTTTAACAACTCAATTAAATCTCCCCAAAACCTTCTCTTCTCTAAGGAGAATAATCCCAGCTTCTGTAGCGTCTTCACATAAGTGAAGTCCCTCATCCCTATTACCATTCTAATAAATCTCCTCCTAACACTTTCCAAGGCCTTGACATCCTTCCTGAATCGTGGTGCCAGAACTGAGGCCTAACCGGTGATTTATTCAGGTTTAGCATAAATTATTTGCTTTTGTATTATATGCCTCTAATATTATCATCTTATCATGTCACTTTCAAAGATGTGTGTATGTGAAATCCCAGGTCTCTCTTTTCCTGCTCTCCCATTAAAATAGAGCCATTTTATTGTTATGTTCTGGAATGCACTGCATGAAATGGTGCCGTCCGATTTCACGGGTGCACCATCCTCAGGAGCCACCCTCAGTAGGATACTCTCCCTGGGTGACCATATAGAGTGGGTATTGATTCCTATTAATTGATGGGACCAATCACAGCTGAACAGACCCTGTCATTATCCTGAACCCAAACAGGTTCACTGCCCAGCTACGTCACTGTGCACAGAAACTTAGCAGGAAAACTGGGTAATGTTACTTCCAAACCCAGGAATACTGAGTGTAATTGTCAGGGTCCCACTGCAGCCGAGACTGAGCCCGAGCCTGGGCTCTTCCTGTCTGGGCATTTCCCCCGTGCCCAATTGGGGGACATTCAGCCCCGGTTATCCTGCAGAAGCAGCGCTGTGGAGCCGGGTGGATGAGTCTCGTGACCCTGTTGCTAGGTCTCTGACGTCACACTGGGATTTTACCCGGAATGCACCGGAACAGCCTCGTCGATGACGTCACAACAGTTATTGTCTTGCTGATAATGTGTGCTGACACGTCACACATTAGACCCGTCCATCCAATTTCTCCAGCCCTCCTCTTTTACCGTGACATTGGCAGCATCCTCCTATTTAGTGAAATCAGATGAAAATTCTTATTTATAACTCAACCATGCCGCCTACCTCGTAAGAAGTTTGGCCTTCCTTTGACGGTCATTTAAATCTTCATATGTATTTAACAGACTTTTGTGTTCTTTTTTATGTTACCCACTAATCTGTTCACCTTTTATTTTCCTGTAAAGTTTCCCTCTAAACTTTCTGTATTCTGCTTGAATCTCTCTGGTATCAAGAGCCTCATATTTATCCAATGCCTCATTTTATTCTTAATTTCTTCAGTCATCCAGGAAGCTCCAGCATTGGATGTCCTTCTTTCCGCCCTTCGTCTGAGCCTGAACTATCTCCTCCTTGTATTCCACCCATTGCCCATTACTGTATTACGTAATAATCCTTGTTTCCAATCCACCTGGGCATGATCCACTTTCAACTCACTGAAATTAGCCCTCTTCCAGCTGAGTGTCTTCAACTTTGATTGTTGTTTTTTGCAATCCATGGCTAATCTAAGCCTAATGATATTGTGATAATTCTTTCCAAGAAGTGCTCCCGAAGAAACATTCTGCACTTGCCGCATTTGATTCCCCAGAACTTGATCCAGCCCTGTTTCCTTCCCTGTTGGGCTGGAATCATACTGATTATGACCTGTAGTCATTTTGGGAATTTCTCCCTCTCTTTGCCCTTTACAAGGATTTTGTCTCAATCAGATCTGAGAATCACAGGGACAAAGAAGGGAAGATGTGCAATGATATGTCTGCCTCCGTAGTAATTTGAACCAAAGAATTGCGATTCCTATATAATTGCTCAACAGGAACCAAATATATACACACAGATTGTCACATGATATCACACTCCAGCTCTAACACTCCAGCTGCCATATTCTGGATGTCACAATCCAGATTTCACATTCCTTAGGGCACGCTGCAGCTGTCACAACCCAGTTGTTATACTCCAGATGTCACATGCGTGATTTTAATCTCCAGATGTCATTCGCAACATGTCACGTTCCAGAAGATACATACCTGGTGTCACACTCCAGATGTCACACTCCATCTGTCAGAGCCCTGATGTCATATTCCAGATGTGGGAATACTGATGCCACGTTCCAGCCGGTACACTCAAGATGTCACATTATAGATCTCACAATGCTGATGTCATAATGCTGATGTCACACAGCAGATCTCACACTCCAGCTCTCACACACCAGATGCGACACGCCTGATGTCATACCTCAGATCTCACACACCAGATGCCACACTCAAGATGTCACAATCCAGATGTCACACTCCTTATGGTACACTGCAGTTGTCACTCCCCAGATGTCACTCCAGATGGAACACTACTGATGTCAAAGCACTGATGTAGCCCTCTAGATATCAAACTCCAGATTTCACCATCATGATGTCACAATGCAGATGTCACACTCCTTATGGTACACTGCAGTTGTCACACTCCAGATGTCACACTCCAGATGGAAAACTGCTGATGTCACAGCACTGATGTAGCCCTCTACATATCAAACTCAAGGTTTCACTCTCATCTCGCACTGCAGATGTCATATGCCAGATGTGATTCTGCAGATGTCACACTCCAGATGTCACACTGCTGATATCACACGACTGATGTCACTCTCCAGATGTAGCACTCATAAGGTCATACTGCTTATCTCGCAATCCAAATGTCACATTCCAGATAGCAAACTCCTGATGTCACACTCCTGATGTCACACTCCTGAGGTCGTACTCCTGATGTCGTACTCCTGATGTCAGACACAACAGGTCACATTCCAGAAGGTACATACCTGCTGTCACACTACAGTCAGACTCCAGATGTGACAATACAGATGTCACGTTCCAGGTGGTGCACACAAGATGTCACATTCCAGATCTCACACTGCTGATGTCACACAGTAGATCTCACACTCCAGCTCTCACACTCCTGATGACACACTTCAGATGTCACACAGCTGAAGTTACATTCCAGATATGAGACTGGAGCTGTCAGATCCCCGATGTCACACCCCAGATAAAGAATACAGATGTCACCTTCCAGCCGGTACACTCAAGGTATCACATTGCAGGTCTCACACGACTGATGTCACACAGCAGATTTCACAATCTAGCTCTCACACTCCTGATGACAAGCTCCAGATTTCACACTGCTGAAGCCACACTCCATTTCTCTAACACCAGATACCACGCTCTAGATGTCAACCTCCAGATGTCACACAACTGATGTCACACTCCAGATGTCACACTTCTTATCTCACACTCCAGCTCTCACACAGCTGATGACACACTCCAGATGTCACACACCAGATGCCAAACTCTAGATGTCACTATACAGTTGTCAAACACCTTATGGCACATTGCAGATGTCACACTGCTGATGTCACACTGCTGATGTCACACTCATAATGTCACACTCATTAATGTCACACTCAATGTCACATTCATAATGTCACACTCATAATGTCACACTCATGATGTAGCCCTATAGATGTCACACTCCAGGTATCAAACTCAAGATTTCACACTCATGTCACACTGCAGATGTCACACGCCAGATGTTATACTCCAGATGCCACACTCCACATGTCACACTGCTGATATCACAAGACTAATGTTACTCTCCAGATGTCGCACTCATAAGGTCATGCTTCTTATCTCGCAATCCAAATGTCACACTCCTGATGTCAGACGCAACATGTCACGTTCCAGAAGTTACATATCAGATGTCACACTACAGATGTCACACTGCTGATGTCATACTACTGATGTCACTCTCCAGATGTCACACTCATAATGTCATACTTCGTATCTTGCAATCCAGATGTCACACTCCAGATATTAAACTTCAACTTTCACACTCATGATGTCAAACTCCTGATGTCACACTCCTGATGTCGTACTCCTGATATTACACGCCAGATGTCATACGCAACATGTCACCTTCGAGAAAGTACATGCCTGCTGTCACACTACAGATGTCACACTCCAGATGTGAAAATACAGATGTCACGTTCCAGATGGTACACACAAGATGTCACATTCCAGATCTCACACTGCTGATGTCACACATTAGATCGCACACTCCAGCTCTCACACTCCTGATGACACGCTCCAGATGTCACACAGCTTAGTTGCACTCCAGATTTCAAACTTCAGCTGTCACATCCCAGATGTCACACTCCAGATGTGAGAAGACAGATGTCACGTTCCAGCCAGTACACACAAGATGTCTCTTTCCAGGTTTCACACTGCAGATGCCACACAGCAGATGTCACACTCCAGCTCTCACACTCTAGCTCACACACTCCTGTTGACTAACTCCAGATGTCACACTGCTGAAGTCAAAATCCAGATTTCACACTTCAGTTGTCAGACCCCTGATGTCACACTCCAGATGTCACAATGCTGATGTCACACTCCAGATCTCTCACACCATTTGCCAAACTCTGGATTTCACAATACAGTTGTCACACAACAGAGGTCAGACTCCAGATTTCATACTCCAGCTGTCACACTGCTGATGTCACACTACTGATGTCACACTGCTGATGTCACACTACTGATGTCATACTACTGATGTCACACTTCTTATCTCGCAATCGAGATGTCACACTCTAGATGTCACACTCATAATGACACACTTCTTATCACAAACTCCAGGTCTCACACTCCTGATGACACACTCCAGATGTCACAATGCTGAAGTCACACGCCAGATTTTACACTCCAGCTGTCAGACCACTGATGACATACTCCAGATGTGAGAATACAAATGTCAATTTCCTGATGGTACACTCAGGATGTCACATTCCAGATCTCACACTATTGATACCACACAGCAGAGCTCACACTCCAGGTCTCACATCCTGATGAAACATTTCGCAATTATGAAGGCACACTCCAGATCTTAAACTACAACTGTCAGACCCCTGGTGGCACGCTCCAGATGTCACACTCCTGATAATACTCTCCAGATGTCATACTCAAAATTTCAGGTTCAAGAACGTACATACCTGGTATCACACTACATTTGTCACACTCCAGATGTTACAACACAGATGTCACATACCAGATCCCATACTGCTGATGTCACACAGCAGATATCACACTCCAGCTCTCAACCTCCTGGTGACATACTTCAATTGTCATTCAGCTGACGTCACACTCCAGATAGAACAATCCTGTTATCAGACACTTGATTTCGCATTATAGGTGCCTCACTGCTGATGTCACACTCCAGATACCGTCACAGAATCAAAGCAGGAGTAGGATCATCACAAACCACTACAGGAGTAGAATCATCACAAACCACTACAGGAGTAGAATCATCACAGTCCACTACAGGAGTAGAATCATCACAGACCACTACAGGAGTAGAATCATCACCGACCACTACAGGAGTAGAATCATCACAGACCACGAGAGGAGTAGAATCATCACAGACCACTACAGGAGGAGAATCATCACAAACAATTACACGCAAGAAGCTCGACGCTATCCAGGACAAAGCAATCCACTTGATCGGGAGCCCATCCATCATCTACACATCCTCCTCTTCCACCTTTGGCGCTTCTTGCCTGCAGTGTGTACTGTGGAATGACAGCGTTCTGATTGCGTGAAATATCTGGTTGAGGAAGATTCAGCATAATCTTTGAGCACTCACCTGAAGGTGCGTAATTCATTTCGATTGGCTCACTCTGTAGTAGGACCTGTTGATGAGGAGCTCTGTCTTTGGGACTGTTTGATGATTTAAAAGTATCAAATGGTATCCATTTCTTCTCCTGACCGTCAGGTGCATCGTTACACTGCAAAGATAAGGACATCAGCGAATCTCAGTACTGTACCACTGGAATTGCACATGTGATCACAAGGACTTGTGAAGGGTCTCGAGTCAATATTGAGACTCCCAGACTGTAATCCATCATTCATGTTCCTCTGGTATGTCTACCCTGCCGGTGGAATGGAGTTTAGGATGTTGGCTCTCTGAGTAGGATTATGTCAGTCCGTCTCGTCTGAGGCCTTTCCAACTACTAGCAGCAGCAACTTTAATTTATATCGCGCCTTAAACGCAGTAAAAACGTCCCAATAGGGTTCACAGAGGGGAAATGACACCGAGAGAAAGAAGCAGCCATTAGAAACACTAATCAATCAATCATTGGGTTTTAAGGAGAGCCTTAAAAGAGAAGAGACAGAGAGAGGTGGGGAGGCTTAGCGTGGGGCGGGGGGGATTTCAGAGCTTAGGGCCTTGGCAGTGAAGGCACGCACGCCAATGGTGGGGAAAAGGGAGTGGGGATGCACAAGAGGCCAGAATTGGAGGAACGGAGAGTTTAGCTGGATACAGGGCTGGAACCCCCAGATGTTGACGAGGAGGCCTTTGGAGCTTCAGCACGACTGAGATTGTCGGACACTCAGTCCTGAAGAGGTGCCTGGGTCTTTGGCGATGGGCCCGTCCATTTTGACATTTCTTATTGAATTCAATATGACAACTAGTCATAATACAAAAGCAAAATACTACGGATGCTGGAAATCTGAAATAAAAACAGAAAATGCTGGAAATACTCAGCAGGCCAGGCAGCACATGTGGAGAGAGAAACAGAGTTAATGGTTCAGATCGATGACTTTCCGTCAGAACTGGTAGATGTGAGAGAAGAACATAGTCTATACTTCCCGCTCCCTTTGCTATTCTGCTGTAACCATCTACACCCACTCTGGACAAAGCGTATCTCTTGCACTATCTCAACTCGCATGCATTGTTGAGGTGTGGATTCGGTCTGCATCATCAGAAGTAAACCCACGAGGACAAAGATGGGGCGAAACTGCATTAAACGCAATCGCTGTTTGTGGTACTTTACAGCAAGTTCCCTCTTTGACCGTCTCCCCTCCGTGATGGTCTATTTCTAGCTCACAAACTGCAACTTAGCTAAGTCGTTTTCGGTTGTCCCGATTATTATAAAAAAGGATATAGAGGCTCTGGAGAAGGTTAAAAAAAGATTTTCAAGTATGATAGCAGAAATGAGAGGGAAAAAATATCAGGAAAGACTGAACAGGCTGGGTCTCTTTTCTCTTGAAAAGTGAACGTTGAGGGGTAGCCAAATAGAGGTCTTTAAAATTATGAAAGCTTTTGATAGAGTGGTTACAGAGAGAATGCTTCCACTTGTGGGGAAGAGCATAACTGGAGGCCATAAATATAAGAAAGTCACCAAGAAATCCAACAGGGAATTGAGAAGAAACTTCTTTACCCAGAGGGTGGTGAGAATGTAGAACTCGCTACCACAGGAAGTGGTTGAAGCGAATAGTGTAGATCGATTTAAAAGGAGGCTTATTACATACATGAGGGATAAGGGAATAGAGGTTTATGTTGATAGGTTAGATGGGGAAAAACGGGAGGAGGCTCGAGTGTAGCATAAACGCCGGCATGGACGGGTTGAGCTGAATGGCCTGTTTCTGTGCCGTATATCCCATGTAATCCTATGCAATAAGGCTGACGAAATGAAAGGGCACCGAAATAGGGAGCAGCAGGAAATTATCATAAACCACAATTCATCGATGGTAAAAAAGACTGGCGAGAAATTGGTCACGGAGAAGACAAAATCCCTAATTAGAAGCAAAGAGCCGTCTGCACAGATCGGGATTAAACGGAGTGGACTTGAACAGAGTGCTTTATTTGGGAATTTGGGGAAAGTGGGAATTTCTGGTAAGTATTACGTTAGTAGAAGTTGTAAGAAGTGAAATTTAGTTCAAGATTTTCATTTTACCCCAGAAATTTAAAAATTGTAGTTTGCAGAAGTTGCCAGCCAGTGGCAGTTCACTGTCAGTCAGCTGTAAGTGTTTGTCTTGAATCGGCGCTAATCACCAGGAGCAGGGGAGCTGAGTCAGCACTTGTAAATTGGGTGAGGCTCCTTGAGTATAAAAATAAACATTTCTGCAGAGCACAGAGCGATCTGCACAGAGCGGGATTAAACGGTGTGGACTGGGTCAGTGTGTTTTTTGGGGAATTTGGAAAACGTGGGAATTCGGAGAAGAGATGGATGGAGTTGATGCTTTTTGCCTATACTAATTGGACTGATTTATGTTACAGGTAGATATTTAATTTCAATACCCTTAACTTAATCTAGATCAAGTAAGTAGTCAAGAAACTACACTGTAAATTAAGTTAGCTAAATACAAATTTAATTATATTTAATTAATTAAAACAAGTTCATATAGGGATGGCCGTTCAGGTGGTGTGCCACAACTGCAGCACGTGGGAGTTTGTGGAGAGAATTGTGATCCCGGATAACCAGGTGTGCAGTAAGTGCTTGCATCTTGAGGAACTTCAGCTCAGAGTTTTGAGCTGGATTTTGAAGTTGAGACAATGCGGGGCATCAGGAAGGGGGAGAGTTACCTGGACACTTTGATCCTTAGTGTTACAGGTCTGGTTAGTGGTCAGGGACAGAAGGGTGTGACTGCAACTCAGGCAGGTAAGGGGTCCACAGGTGCAGTGCTGGAGGAGCCTCATCCTTTGCCCTTGTCCAACAGGTATGAGATTCTTGCTGCCTGTGTGGATTAGGGAAAAGCCTGCAGGATGGATGAGCAGGCTGACAACGGCACCATGATGCAGGAGGTCATTCAAGTGAGGGGAATGAAAGGTAATGTAGTTGTGGTAAGTGACAGTATAGTCAGGGTGATAGATACTGTTCTCTGGAGCCGCGACAGAGAGTTCCATAGATTGTGTTGCCTGCCCCTTGCCAGATTAAAACACATCTCCTAGTGGCTGGATAAGTACTTGGAGTGGGAGGGGGGGAACCTGGCTCAGTGGTCCACCTGGGAACCAAAGAAGTAGTTATAACTACGAATGAGGTTCAGGTGAGGGTATTTTGAGGAGCTAGGATTCAAATTAAAAAGCAGAAACTCAATGGTAATAATCTCTGCATTGTTGCCTGAGTCACACGCAATTTATTATCGGGACCAACAGATTAGAGGTTTAAATTCGTGGCTCAAAGAGTGGTGTGGGAGTGAGGGGTTTCAGTTCATGGGGCACTGGCACCAGTACTGGTGAAAGAGGGAGCTGTACCTTTGGGACGAGCTCCACTTAAACCGGGCTGGAACTAGTGCCCTGGTGAACCAATTAATTAGGGCAATAGACAGGGCTTTAAACTAATGAAGTTGAGGGGAGGGGGGAGGATTCAGAGTAAATTTTAAATCAACGAGAGAAATGTCAAGATTCTAGAGCAGAGTAGAGTTTTAGGTAAAAATAACTAGTGTGGGTCAGGAGGGGACAGAGAGACTAACAGAAGTAATAAGGCATCAGTGACTAAGGTTACATCAGGGGAAAATAGAAATAAGTCAAAGCTCAAGGTATTATATCTGACTGCGCAAAGCATTCCCAACAAAATAGATGAATTAATAGTGCAGATAGAAATTAACAGGTTTGATCTTATGGGCATAACGGAGACATGATTGCAAAGTAGCCAAACTTGGAAACTAAATATTCCAGGATACTTAACTTATAGAAAAGATAGGCAAAATGTAAAACGAGGAGGGGTAGCCCTGATAATAAAGGATATGATAAAGTCAGTGGAGAGAAAGGATCTTAGCTCCGAAAATCAAGTAGTATAATCAGTTTGGATGTAGCTATGAAACATCAAGGGGCAGAAAACATTGGTGGGAGTTGTTTATAGGTCCCCAAACAGTTTTTGCAATGTAGGGCAGTGCATAAATCAGGAAATTAGAGGCGCATGTAACAATGGTAATTCAGTGATCATGGGGGACTTTAATTTACATATAGACTGGTCAAACCAAATTTGCAGTAATAGTGTGGAGGACGTATGCATGGAATGTATGCAAGATAGTTTCTAGATTACAATGTGGAGGAACCAATTAGTGAGCAGGCTATTTTCGATCTAGTGTTGTGCAATGAGAAAGGGTCAATTAATAACATTTTAGCAAAGGGGCCTTTCGGAAATAGTGACCATAATAAGCTAGAATTTTATATTGATCTTGAAAGCGATTGAGTTAAATCAAAAACTAGGTTCTTAAATCTAAAGTAAGCAGGTATGAGGGGCGAGTTGTCTAAGGCAGATTGGGAAACAACATTAAAAGGTATGATGATAGATAAGCAATGTCTAGCATCTAAATAATTAATACATAACTTACAACAAATATACATTCCTTTAAGGCACAAGAACACCACAGGAAAAGTGTCCAAACTTGCCTAACAAGAGACGTTAAAGATCGTATTAGATCAAAGGAAGAGCCTTATAATTTTGCCAAAAGGAGTAGTAAGCCTGAGGATTGGGAGGATTTTAGAACTCAGCAAAGGATGATGAAGAATTTGATAAAGAAATGGAAAATAGAATATGAGAGTAAACTAGTGAGAGACATTAAAACAAACTGTAAAAGCTTCTGTACGTATGTAAAAAGGAAAAGATTAGCGAAAGTAAATGTGGGTCCGTTACAGGCTGAGACCGGAGAAGTTATAATGGCGAATAAGGAAATGGCAGAGAAATTAAACAAAAATATTGTGTCTGTCTTCATGGAAGAAGACGCAAAAATCTTCCCGGAAATAGTGGTGAACCAAGGATCTCGTGAGAATGAGAAACTGAAACAAATTAGTTTGAGCAAAAAAAAAATACTCGAGAAATTTATGGGTCTGAAAGCCCTGGACCTGATAGCCTACATGCTAAGGTTTCGACAGAGGTGGCTATACAGATAGTGGATGCATTGGTTGTTCTTTTCCAAAATGGATGTCAAGGGATATACAAGAATGGATTAGGAAAAAAAGGGAGACTTTTGGCAGATACAAAGGACTAATAACATTGGAAGCCCTAGAGGAGTATAGAAAGTGCAGCGGGGTACTTAAAAAAGAAATTAGGAGAGCAAAGAGGGGGCATGAAAAAACACTGGCAGGCAAAATAAAGGAAAATCCCAAGATGTTTTATAAGTATATTAAGGGCAAGAGGATAACCAATGAAAGAGTAGTGCCCATTAGGGACCAGACTGGCAATCTCTGTGCAGAGCCAAAAGATATAGGTGAGGTTTTAAATGAACATTTTGCATCTGTGTTCACTCTGGAAAAGGACATTGTAGGCATAGAAATCAGGCAGGCGGATTGTGATATACTGAAACAAATTAGTATTGAGAGGGAGGCGGTACTAGCGGTTTTATCGGGCTCAAAAGTGGATAAATCCCCAGGCCCAGACATGTATCCCAGGATGCTGTGTGAGGCAAGGGAGGAGCTTGCAGGGACTCTGACACAAATTTTCAGAACCTTTCTGGCCACAGGGGAGGTGCCTGAGGACTGGAGAACAGCTAACGTTTTACCATTATTCAAGAAGGGTAGTAGGGATAAACCAGTGAATTACAGGCCAGTGAGCCTAACATCAGTGCTAGGGAAATCATTGGAAAAATTCTGAGGGGTAGAAATAGTCTCCACTTGGAGAGGCAAGGCTTAATCAAGGATTGTCAGCATGGCTTTGTCAGGGTGGAGGTCATGTCTAACCAATTTGATTGAATTTTTCGAGGGGGTGACTTAGTGTGTGGATGAGGATAGTGCAGTTGATGTAGTCTACATGGACATCAGTAAGGCTTTCGCAAAGTCCCGCATGGGAGACTGATCAAGAAGGTAAGAGCCTATGGGATCCAGGGCAATTTGGCACATTGGATCCATAATTGGCTTAGCGGCAGGAGGCAGAGGGTGATGGTAGAAGGCTGTTTTTGTGACTGGATGATTGGTGTCCCGTGGTGTACTGCAGGGATCGATGCTGGGTCCCTTGCTGTTTGTAGTGTACATTAATGATTTAGATATGAATGTAGGAGATATGATCAGTAAATTCGCAGATGACACGAAAATTGGTGGAGTGGTAAATAGCGAGGAAGGAAGCCTTAGGCTGGAGGACGATATAGACCGGATGGTCAGATGGGCAGAACAGTGGCAAATGGAATTTAACCCTGACAAGTGTGAGGTGATGCATTTTGGGAGGACTAACAAGGCAAGAAAATGCACAATGAACGGTAGGACCCTCGGATGGACAGAGGATCAGAGGGACCTTGGTATGCATGTACATAGATCCCTGAAGGCAGCAGGACAGGTAGATCAGGTGGTTAAGAAGGCATATGGGATACTTACCTTCATTAGCCGAGGCATAGAATATAAGAGCAGGGAGCTTATGATGGAGCTGTACAAAATGATAGTTAGGCCACAGCTGGAATATTGTGTGCAGTTCTGGTTGCCACCCTATGGGAAGGATGTGATTGCATTGGAGAGGGTGCAGAGGAGATTAACCTGGATGTTACCTGGGCTGGAGCTTTTCAGCTATGAAGAGAGACTGGACAGGCTGGGGTGTTTTCCTTAGAGCAGAGAAGGCTGAGGGGGACCTGATTGAGTTGTACAAAATTATGAGGGGCATAGATATAGTAGATAGAAAGGAACTTTTCCTCTTAATAGAGGGGTCAATAACCAGGGGGCATAGTGTCAAGGTAAGGGGCAGGAGGTTTAGAGGGGATTTGAGGAAAATCGTTTTCACCCAGAGGGTGGTTGGAATCTGGAACTCACTGTCTGAAGGGATGGTATAGGCACGATCCCTCACAACATTCGAGAAGCATTTAGATGAACACGTGAAACGCCATAGCATACAAGGCTACGGAACAATTGCTGGAAAATGTGATCAGAATAGATCGGATTTAATGACCGGCGCAGAAACGATGGGCCGAAGGGCCTCTTTCTGTGCTGTATAACTCTATGATTCTGTGACTCTAAAATTCATAGATTCTGGAACGGTTCCCGTGTATTTGAAGGTAGCAAATGTAACCCCACTATTGAAGAAAGGAGGGAGAGAGAAAACGGGGTACTACAGACCAGTTACCTGACATCAGTAGCAGGGAAAATGCTAGAATCTATTATTAAGGACGTGGTAACAGGGCTCTTAGAAAATAATAACAGGATTGGGCAGAGTCATCCCGGATTTATGAAAGGGAAATCGTGTTTGACAAAACAGTTGAAAATTTTTCATGTTGTAACTAGCATAATACATAAAGGGGAACCAGGAAATATGGTGTATTTGGATTTTCTGAGGCATTCGATAAGGTGTTACACAAGAGGTTATTACTCAAAATTAGGGCTCATGGGATTGGGGGTAATGTATTAGCATGAATTAAGGATTGGTTAACGGACAGAAAACAGTGAGTAAGAATAACCGGGTATATTTTCGGGTTGGCAGGCTGTATCTAGTGGGGTACCGCAAGGATCAGTGCTTGGTCCTCAGCTATTCAGAAACTACATCAATGATTTGAATGAGGGGACCAAATGTAATATATCCAAGTTTGCTGATGATACAAAGTTGGGTGGGAATGTAAGTTGTGAGGAGTATACAAGGAGGATTCAATGGGATATAAACAGGGTGAGTGGGCGAGAACATGGCAAATGTGATAAAATGTGGAGAAATGTGAAGTTATTCACTTTGGTAGGAAATCAAGAAAAAGAGATTATTTTAAAATGGTGAGAGATTGGGAAAAGTTGGTGTTCAGAGGGACTTGGGTGTCCTTGTACACGAATCACTGAAAGTTAACATGCAGGTGCAGCAAGCAATTAGGAAAGCAAATGGCATGTTGGACTTTATTACAAGAGGATTTAATTATAAGATTAAAGACGTCTTACTGCAATTATATAGGGCCCTGGTGAGACCACACCTGGAGTATTGTGCACAGTTTTGGTCTGATTACCTAAGGAAGGATATACTTGCTATCGAGGGAGTGCAACGGAGAATCAGCAGACTGGTTCCTGGGATGGGGGATTGTCCTATGGAGAGAGATTGAATAGACTAGGCCTCTATTCTTTAGTGTTTAGAAGAATGAGAGGTGATCTCATTGAAACATACAAAGTTCGTACTTGGCTTGACAGGGTACATGCAGGGAAGATGTTTGCCCTGTTTGGGGAGTCCAGAATCAGACATCACAGTCTCAGAATAAGGGGTCAGCAATTTAGGACTGAGATGAGGAGAAATTTATTCACTCAGAGGGTGCTGAATCTTTGGAATTCTCTAACCCAGAGAGGGCTGTGGACTCTCAATCGTTGAGTATATTCAAGACAGAGATTGATTGAATTTTGAATATGAATGGAATTAAGGGATATGGGAATATTGCAGGAAGGTGGACTTAAGAACATAAGAACATAAGAAGTAGGAGCAGGAGAAGGCGATACGACCCTTCGGGCCTGCTCCGCCATTCAATAGTATCATGTCTGATCCGAACCTAAACTCACGTCCACGTCCCTGCCCGCTGCCCATAACCCTTAATTCCCTTATCAGCTAGGAAACTGTCTATCTCCGTTTTAAATTTATTTAATGTCGCAGCTTCCACAGCTCTCTGAGGTAGCAAATTCCATACATTTACCACTCTCTGAGTGAAGAAGTTTCTCTTCATCTCAGTTTTGAAACGGCAGCCCCTTATTCTAAGTTTATGCCCCCTAGTTCTAGTCTCACCCATCAGTGAAAACATCTTCCCCGCATCCACCCGATCAAGCCCTCTCACAATCTTATATGTTTCGATAAGATCGCCTCTCATTCTTCTGTATTCCAAAGAGTGGAGGCCCAAACTACTCAACCTTTCCTCTTAAGTCAACCCCCTCATCTCCGGAATCAACCGAGTGAAACTTCTCTGAACTGCCTCGAGAGCAAGTATATATTTTCTTAATTATGGAAACCAAAACTGTACGCAGTATTCCAGGTGTGGCCTCACCAGTACCTTGTATAACTGAAGCAAGACTTCCCTGCTTTTATACTGCATCCCCCTTGCAATAAAAGCCAAGATTCCATTGGCCTTCCTGATCACCTGCTGTACCTGCATACTAACCTTCTGTGTTTCATGCACCAGGACCCCCAGATCCCTTTGTACTGTAGCACTTTGCAGTTTCTTTCCATTGAGATAATAACTTGCTCTTTGTTTTTTTCTGCCAAAGTGCATAACCTCACACTTTCCAGCATTATATTCCATCTGCCAAATTTATGCACACTCACTTAGCCTGTCTATGTCCTTTTGCAGGTTTTTTATGTCCTCCTCACTCACTGCTTTCTCTCCCATCTTTGTATCGTCTGCAAACTTGAATACATTGCACTTGGTCCCCTCCTCCAAATCGTTAATATTGATTGTAAAGAGTTGGGGTCCCAGCACTGACCCCTGCGGAACACCACTAGTTACTGATTGCCAAACCGAGAAAGAACCATGTATCCCAACTGTCTGTTTTCTGTTAGATAGCCAATCTTCCACCCATGCCAGTATATTACCCCCAATCCCGTGATTTTTTATCTTGTGTAGTAATCTTTTGTGTTGTACCTTGTCAATTGCCTTTTGGAAGTCCAAATACACCACATCCACTGATTCCCCTTTATCCACCTTGTTTGTTACATCCTCAAAGAATTCGAGCAAATTTCCCCTTCATAAAACCATTCTGACTCTGTCCGATTAAGTTATGCTTATCCAAATGTCCTGTTATTGCTTCCTTAATAATGGACTCCAACATTTTACCAACCACAGATGTTAGGCTAACTGGTCTATAGTTTCCAGCCTTTTGTCTACCTTCCTTTTTAAATAAGGGTTTTACATTAGCAGTTTTCCAATCTGTTGGGACCTTTCCTGAATCCAGGGAGCTTTGGAAAATTACCACCAATGCATCCGCAATCCCTACCGCAACTTCTCTCAAGACCCTAGGATGTAAGCCATCAGGACCAGGGGATGCATTCGCCTTAAGTCCCATTATCTTACCGAGTACCATCTCTTTAGTGATTTTAATCGTGTTTAGCTCCTCCCCCCTATAGCCCCTTGTTTGTCCAGTGTTGGAATATTTTTAGTGTCCTCTACTGTAAAGACTGATACAAAATATTTGTTTAGCGTATTTGCCATCTCCATGTTCCCCATTACTATTTCCCGGTCTCGTCCTCTAAGGGTCCAACATTCACTTTAGCCACACTTTTTCTTTTCATATAACTGTAGAAACTCTTGCTATCTGTTTTTATATGTTTTGCGAGTTTACTTTCATAATCTATCTTCCCTTTCTTAATTAATATTTTAGTTATTCTTTTCTGGTTTTTAAATTCTTCCCAATCTTCTATCCTCCCACTAGATTTGGCTACTTTAAAAGCCCTTGTTTTTAGTCGGATACTATCCTTTATTACTTTACTTAGCCACGGATGGCTATCTTTTCTTTTACGCCCCTTTTTCCTCTGTGGAATATATTTTTCTTGAAAGTTGTGAAATACCTCCTTGAATGTACACCACTGCTCCTGTACCGTCTTACACCTTAATTTATTTTCCCAGTCCACTTTAGTCAACTCTGCTCTCATACCTTCATACTCTCCTTTATTTAGGCTTAGTACGCTGTTTTGAGATCCAACTCTCTCACTCTCCAACTGAATTTGGAATTCAACCATGTTATGGTCACTCATTCCAAGGGGATCCTTTACTAGGATATTTTTTATTAATCCTGTCTCATTACACAGGACCAGATCTAAGATTTCCTGCCCCCTGGTTGGTTCAGTAACATACTGCTCAAGGAACCCGTCCCTAATACACTCTATGAACTCTACCTCAGGGCTGCCCTGCCCAATTTGATTTGTACAGTCCATATGAAAGTTAAAATCTCCCATGATTATAGCTGTTCCCTTATTACAAGCCCCAACTATTTCCTGATTAATACTCCGACCAATTGAGTTGCAACTGTTAGGAGGCCTATAGACTACACCCACTGGTGACTTTTCCCTTTATTATTCCTTATCTCCACCCAAACTGTTTCACTATCCTGATCCTTTGACCCAATATCATTTCTCACTATTGCAGTGATTTCATCCTTTATTAACAAAGCCACACCACCTCCCTTTCCTTCCTGTCTGTCCTTCCTAATAGTCAAATACCCCTGGATGCTTAGTTCCCAGTCATGGTCACCTTGCAGCCATGTTTCTGTAATGGCCACCACATCAACATTGAAGATGACGTAGAAGATCAGACATGATCTTATTGAATGGCGGAGTAGGCTCGAAGAGCCGAGTGGCTTTCTTTTACACCTATTTCTTATATTGTTATGTTGTTAAGATCGGGGTGAAATCATAGAATGATACAGCACAGAAGGAGACGATTCGGCCCATCGTGTCCGTGTCGGCTCTTTGAAAGAGCTAACCCATCAGTCTCACTCACTGCTCTTTTCCGCTAGCCGAACATTACTTTATCCTTTTAAAGTATTTATCCAAATTCCTTTTGAAAGTTACCAATGAATCTGCTTCTACGGTTCTTTCAGGCAGTGCATTTCAGACCATAAGAACTCATTGTGTTAAAATTAGGTCTGCTCATCAACCCTTCTGTTTGTTTTACCAATTGCCTTAAATCTGTGCCTTTAATTTCTCGACGCACCTGCCAATATAAACCCTTTCTCCTTCTTTATTCTAGGGATCATTCATAGCTCAGTGTATTGCCCTCACGAGTCAGTAGGTCGTGGGTTCAGGTCCCGCTCCAGAAACTTGAAGTACTGCAACAGTTGAGGTGCCGTACTTCAGATGAGATGTTAAAACGAGGTCACATCTGCCCTCTCGGAGGGATGTAAAATATCCCATGGTTATTTCGAAGTAGAGCAGGGGAATTTTCCCATGTTCCCTGGGCCATTATCTATCCAGCAACCAACATCACTGAACACAGATTATCTGGTCAATATCCCATTGCTGTTTGTGGGTGCTTGCTGTGCAAATTGCCTGTCACGTTCCGTGTCACATTACAACAGTGACTACATTTCATAAAGTATTTGATTGTCCGTAAACCACTTTGGCAAGCCCCGAGGTTGTGAGAGGTGCTATATAAATGCTTTATCAGAACCCATCGTAATTTTGAACACGTCTATTAAATGTTCACGTAACCTTTTCTGCTCTCAATAATTCCTCTGGGATTCTCCCACTAGGGCCTCTGTAATTTTGGCAGGAATTCCGTTGTGTCCGCACAGGCCATTCTTGGGAACCATCCGTATTTCAAGGCTGTATGTGTTAGCCAAGAATGCCTGACGGCTAATCATGGTCCTTGCTTTTGATTTGCTCTTGTGGTGTGGCGACACTGGAAGGGCAGCATATGTTATTCATACCTAGTTTCCTGAGAGCTTTGTGTATTATACTGGCCTTGCCGGCATCGATCTATCCCAAGAATGATTCGGTGGCACCGCACACGTGCCGGGCAATTAACATCTCCAAAAATAGTGAGCCTAACAATCTCCCCTTGACATTCAATGACATTACCATCGCCCAATTCGCCCACCATCAATAGCGTATGGAGCAACTTTGGTCAGAATCTCAACCGCACCAGACACATAAATGCAATGGTGCTGGAGCAGGTGAGAGGCGTGTTATTCTGTGGCGGGTTTCTCACCTCCTGATTCCACAAAGCCTTTTCATCACCTACAAGTCACAAGCCAGGAGTGTGCTGGAATACTCTCCAATTGTCTGTATGAGATGCAGCTCCAACAACACTCAAGAATCTCGACATCATCGAGAATACAGTCCGCTTGATGAGCACTCCATCCATCATATTAATAATTCACTCCCTCCACCACCGTCGCAACGCGGCTGCTGTGAGTAGCAGCTACAAAATGGACTGCAGAAACTCGCCAAGGATTTTTCGACGGAAGCTTTCAATCCACGAACTCTATCACCGAGAAGGACAAGGACAGCAGACGTATGTGAACACCATCAACTCCAATTCCTCTCCAAGTTACACACCATCCTGACTTGAAAATATATCACCGTTGCTTCATCGTCGCTTTGTCAAAATCCTGGAACTCCCTCCCGAACAGCACTGTGGGATTGTCTCACTATATGGATTGCAGCGGTTCAAGAAGGTGGCTCACCACGACCTTCTCAAGGGCAATTAGGGATGGTCAATAAATGGTGGCTTTGCCAGCGAGGCTGACATCAGCAGAATATTTTTTAAAAACATAACATTGGATATTATACTGAACTTTTAACTCCAACGAGCGGCATTTATCATCCTCTGTTGTTCCTCTACAGTTGACCATCCCAAAGCCAAAGTCTTCCAATTCCTAATTGTTTGTCGTGATTGGGAGACCGAGATAGTATCGCAAAAGAGGAAAATGGAAATTACTTTCAACTTTTCCACCAAATCCTCGCGTGGAATTCTGCGTAGAGCACTCTTCATCACAGATAAAATCTTTTCTTCGGCCCCAAACTTTCTCTTGATCACATCCTCTAGAATGCAAGCGTCAGCGTTCTCGATTTTCCCAGCCGGGATTCCATAATCTAACAATATGTGTTTGAACTTTTTCAGCTCATCGGCTGTCAGTTCCTCTAGAATATCTCCAACTCGAAACATGATCTCCTGACAATCTAATTAAATGAAAACAAAGGAGGTAAATTATACTGTAAGACTATGTTTCCGGTATATGATACAATGGCGTTTAAGAACACAAGAAATAGTAGCAGAAGTAGGCCATACAGCCCCTCGAGCCTGCTCCGCCATTCAGTAAGATCATGGCTGATCTTCTACATTAACTTCACTTTACTTCCCTATCCCCATATCTCTTGATTAACCTGTTGTCGAAAATCTATCGATCTTACTCTTGAATATACTCATCGACTGAGCATCCACAGCCCTCTGGGGTAGAGAATTCCAAAGATTCACCACCCTTTGAGTGAAGAAATTCCTCCTCATCTCAGTCCTACCTATGCAACTCATATTTTTGAAGACTATTAGGGTTTCTGAGGGTTATAACTTGTAATTAGCAGTTCAATATTTGTACTTCATGCAACAAAAATGTTTAGTTACAGCCCCAGGGCTCTCTTGCGTTGCTAACTCCCACTTATCATGGAAATCTGCAATTCATTAAGAGAGACTGGGATGGATCAGAAACTGACCTTTCACCCTCTGAGAATTGGGGTCAAATCAAGTACCAGAGAGAAGGGCTGAAGGGCTCCTCTCTCTGGTTGGACAATGGGCTGGGCAGAGAGTCATATACTGATTCTTTATCCTGTGGTACTCGGGTTAAAAAACAGCCCCAGAGAGAGGAGCTAAAGTATTCGTCTCTCTGATGGGGAATTAGTCGGCACTGGGACAACACTGACCTTTAACCCTTTGTGTCTTTTAGTCAAATCAACTCCACATACTGTGGATGAAGCCACTCCTTCTGTGGTCGGAAATAGATGGTCATTGTGTTGGATCATTTCGGTACTTTAACAAATGCTACGATAGTGTAGCGGTTAAAGCACGGGACATGCAATCCAGAGGTCTTGAGTTCATAATCCTACCAATGCAAGTTATGAAACTGAATGTGATAAACCTGGCACCAACAATGTAACCATCAAAGCTGTCGTAAAAACCGTGATGTCAAAATCGAATTAGCTCAATAATTCCTGCAGTGAAGGGACCCTGCTACCACCAACCTATGTGCCGGCAAGCGATGCCAGTCCCGGGATGAACAGCAACAGGAGTCTTGCCTGTGTTGCATCCCGAGACCAAAAGCTGTAACAATTCAAGAGTAAAGATACATGGTCCAACAGTAATGGACTGGGAAGTCACTAAGTTCGAACAGAGAGGAAATGCAAGCTTCAGCACACAACAGCAAAGTAAATGACCAGTTCATCTGTTTGAGCCATGCTGGTTGAGGGATAAATATTAGCTGGGATGCCTTGAAAAACACTCATATTTCCTCTTCCAATAGTGCCGTGGGGTCTTTCACGTCCACCTCAGATGCTATCGGGGGAGTATGTTTAAAGTCTCAGCAGAAAATCGACACCTCCGAAAGTGCAGCAGTGCCTCAGTATCAGCACTGCGAGTGTCGGCATAGATTTCGTGCTCCAGTCTTTGTGGGGGCGGGGGGGTATTGAACTTATGACATTCTGATACAGCGGTGAGATTTACTGCCCACTGAGCCACAGCTGCAACCTCCTAGATCCCTTGCTTGTTGTGGTATATATCAATGATTTAGACTGCAATGTAGGGGGCTTGATTAACAAGTTTGCAAAAGATACAAAAATTGTCCGTGTGGTTGGTTATGAAGAAGAAAGCTGCAGATTATAGGAAGATATCAATGGACTGGTCAGGTGGGCAGACAAGTGGCAAATGGAATTCAATCTGGAGAAGTGTGAGTTAATGCATTTGGGGAGGAATAGCAAAGCAAGGGAATACACAATAAATGGTAAGATACCGAGAAGTGTAGAGGAACTGAGGGACCTTGGAGTGCATGTCCACAGATCCCTGAATGTAGCAGGACAGGTAGATAAGGTGGTTAAGAAGGCATACGCGATAATTTCCTTTATTAGTCGAGGGAGAGAATATAAGAGCGGTATAAACTGTATAAAACTTAGTTAGGCCACAGCTAGAATTGAGTGATCAGTTCTGGTCACCACATTACAGGAAAGATGTAACTGCACCAGAGAGGGTTTCAGAGAAGATTTACGAGGATGTTGCCAGAACAGGAGAATATTAAATATGAGGAAAGATTGGATAGGAGGAGGCTGAGGAAAGACTTAATTGAAGTGCATATAATTATGAGGGGCCGAGATAGAGTGGATAGGAAGGGCCTAGATAGAGTGGATAGGAAAGGCCTAGATAGAATGGATAGGAAGGGGCTAGATAGAGTGGATAGGAAGGGCCTAGATAGAATGGATAGGTAGGTCCTAGATAGAGTGGATAGGAAGGTCCTAGATAGACTGAATAGGACGGTCCTAGATAGAGTGGATAGGAATGTCCTAGATAGAGTGAATAGGAATGTCCTGGATAGAGTGGATAGGAAGGTCCTAGATAGAGTTAATAGGAAGGTCCTGGATAGAGTGGATATGAATGGCCTAGATTGAGTGGATAATAAGGACCTACTTCCCTTTGCAGAGACGTCAATAACCAGGGGGCATATATTTAAAGTAATCGGTAAAAGGATCAGAGGGGAGTTGAGGAAACATTTTTTCACCCAGAGGGTGGTGGGGTCTGGAACTCACTGCCTGAAAGGGTGGTAGAGGCAGAAACCCTCATCGCATTTAAAATGTACTTGAATATGCACTTGAAGATCCATAACCTGCAAGGCTATGAACCAAGAGCTGGAAAGTGGGATTAGGCTGGATAATTCGTTTTCGGCCGGCACAGACACGATGGGCCGAATGGCCTCCGTCTGCACCGTAACGTTATATGAATGGATGACAAGGCCACAATAAAATAAAGGCTCACTGTTAAGCATGGTCTGTTTGTAATCTGTGCTGTTTAAATTGGAAAGATTTCCTATTGTCTTAGGACCGAATTATTTTTTAGTGCGGAGTACAAGGTGCAAAGACCCGATAGAGCTCCTTCCGGCTCCTGTGTTCTAAATTAATCAGGCTGCGATATTTAAAGATCTCCTTTGTGTGTGTGAATGTGTGAGTGAGTGAGTGAGAGACAGAGAGACAGAGATAGAGAATGCATATGTATCAGTGAATGAATCTGTGTATGTGTGTGTGCATGTGTGTGTGTGTGTGAGAGAGAGATAACGCGTGTGTTTGTGAGTTACTCTGAGTGTGTGTGAGAGAGAGGCACACACTCACACAGACAGAGACAAAGGATGCATATGTACCTCACTGAGTAACTTGAGTGAGTGTGTGTGTGTAAAAGAGAGATAAAATTACACAAAGAGACAGAATGCATGTGTATATCAGTAAGTGAATGATTGTATGTGTGAGAGACAGAGATATTGGAAGCGAGTGACAGTCAGTGCTTGTGTCTGTGAGAGAGACGTAGAGAAAGTGAATGTTTGTGTATATCAGAGTGACTGTTATGTATATCTGTGTATGTAAGAGAGACAGAGAGACTGACAGAGAGAGAAAGATAAAGGATGCTTCTGTATATCAGTGATTGATTCTGAGTGAGCATGTGTGCGTTTTTCTGTGGAAGAGAAGCAGCAGGATGTTGAAATCTAACCTTTAACCATCGACAACTTCTACACTCCTATACAGACTGGTATTTAACAAGTTAAATTGACAAAGACCCGTGTCCCTTATCAGACGTTGCTTCCGACACAGCAAGTGCTGCCTACGTGCGAATTGCAAAAACGTCTTATGCATATCGAGCCAAAGTTGGAGGAAGTGACTTGCCCACAAACGCAAACCGTTTGCTTCTGTCTCTGCTAGTTGCAGCATTTTGCTTTTACTTTGTATTAGCTCGTGCACACAGATGTTGAGACCCCTTCAGTTTTACTTTACAAGAACGTTTATTCAAACCCGCTGTGTTTTGATTAAAGTAGCATTGAAGTTCAAATCGCCCGAACCTCCACTTGATGATTATGGGGTCCCGAGCCGTTTTGAAATTTTAGTTTTGATTGATTCTCCGCGTTAGGTTTCATTTTTCAACTTTGCTCGCTGTCTAATTTCTACCGAGAACCGGTGTCCGTGGATGGAGAAATGGGACTTACTTTTAACGCCATTCCGCAGGTTGCAAACCGCAGTCAGCAGAGGCTTGCGATGCAACAATTTCTCACTCTTGCTGACGTATTGCAACCGCCAAATTGGAAAAATAAGTGTTTGGGAATGTGTGTTACTTCACTTTGATTTGTATTTCAAAACATCTATATATATCCAAGCCATTTCTTAACAACGATATTATTTATAAAGATATTATTTATAACGGTCGCTTTGTAATATGAAAGGACCTGTGCACGCTATACTTTCAAATTAAAGATTCTTCCTCTCACTGATATTTTGAAACCACATAAGAAAACATGGTCCCCTATTTGCACCTGTTAAGTAAAATTAAAGATATTTATTAATCGATACACGGATGATTAGGACATCGTTTTAAGAATATGTGTCGATAACCACAATTCACAGACTTAAGATAATGGGCAAAAAAAGGGTAGGGGGATGTAGAGATTGTTTTTATACAGCGAGTTGTTGTGATCTGGAATGCACTGCCTGAATGGGCGGAGGAAGCAGATTCAATATTAACTTTCAAACGGGCTTTGGATATATATACGCATTGAAAATAAAACTGGGCAGGGGAGTGGGACCAATTGCGTAGCTCCATGAAAAGGATGCACAGGCACGATGGGCCGAATGACCTCCTCCTGTGCTGTAACAATCTGCGACAGTATTCTATGATTCTAATACACAGAAACCGCCACAGATTTTTATGAAGTGTTCTGCACTTAATGCAGACATATATTAACTTTTATATAACATTAGGCTCCGAGTCCAAATAACTAAGGTGCCCGTTTGACCTTCACATCTCTTTCGCCTCTCCATCACTTTCATGCTCTCCTTCCCTTCCCGACGACCTTTTTCACGCCCACACTCAGACATTCTCAGTAACTCAGCCAATTCGAAGATTGAAAAGACTGAAGCAACCCTCGATCCCGTCCGAGCGGCTCCCGTCCCCAGTCAAGACTCTGGCGCTGGGGGATTGGTCCGGTCACTGTGCCTTGCTCCCCGTTCCCCAGGCTCTGAGTGCAGCCCGCCAGGAAGTGTCAGCGCGCATGTGCGCCTGGATCTCGCTGTCTTACTCAAATGTTGCTCAAATATGAAGTTCGAGTGCAGTATCATCCGACTCCTAATGTTTCCTTTACATTTCCCAATAGCTGCTTCATGTCGTTTTGATGCGAGTTGAGTTTTCAAAGCTTTGATTTACAACCCCACCCCCTCTGATTTGAATCGTAGAATCATACAGCACAGAGGAGGCCATTCGGCCCATCGTGTCTGTGTCCTGCTCTTTGAAAGATCTCTCCAACTAGTCCCACTCGCCAGCTTGTTCCCCATCGCACTGCAATTTCAATTATATATCCAATTCCCTGTTGAAATTTAATAAGGAATCTGCTTGCAACATCCTTTCATGTAATGTATTCCAGAACATATTCTCTGGTTGCCGACCCTCCTGCCAGTTGAAACAATTTCTCATTTACTGTATGAAAACCCCTCAGAATTTTTAACAACTCAATTAAATCTCCCCAAAACCTTCTCTTCTCTAAGGAGAATAATCCCAGCTTCTGTAGCGTCTTCACATAAGTGAAGTCCCTCATCCCTATTACCATTCTAATAAATCTCCTCCTAACACTTTCCAAGGCCTTGACATCCTTCCTGAAGCGTGGTGCCAGAACTGAGGCCTAACCGGTGATTTATTCAGGTTTAGCATAAATTATTTGCTTTTGTATTATATGCCTGTAATATTATCATCTTATCATGTCACTTTCAAAGATGTGTGTATGTTAAATCCCAGCTCTCTCTTTTCCTGCTCCCCCATTAAAATAGAGCCATTTAATTGTTATGTTCTGGAATGTACTGCATGAAATGGTGCCGTCCGATTTCACGGGTGCACCATCCTCAGGAGCCACCCTCAGTAGGATACTGTCCCTAGGTGACCATATATTAATTGGTGGGACCAATCACAGCTGAACAGACCCTGTCATTATCCTGAACCCAAACTGGTTCACTGCCCAGCTACATCACTGGGCACAGAATCTGAGCGGGAACACTGGGTAATGTTACTTTCAAATCCAGAAATACTGAGTGTAATTGTCAGTGTCCCACTGCAGCCGAGACTGAGCCCCAGCCTGGGCTCTTCCTGTCTGTGCATTTCCCCCGTGCCCCATTGGGAACATTCAGCCCCGGGTATCCTGCAGAACCAGCGCCGTGGGGCCTGGCGGATGAGTCTCGTGACCCTGTTGCTAGTTCTCTGACATCACACTGGGATTTTACCCGGAATGCACCGGAACTTCCTCGTCGATGACGTCACAATAGTTCTTGTTATGCTGACAATGTGCGTTGACACGTCACACACTAGACCCGTCCATCCAATTTCTCCACCCCTCCTCTTTTACCGTGACATTTGCAGCATCCTCCTATTTAGTGAAATCATATGAAAATTCTTATTTATAACTCAACCATGCCATCTACCTCTACAAGAAGTTTGGCTTTCCTTTGACGATCATTTAAATCTTCATATGTATTTAACAGACTTTTGTGTTCTTTTTTTTGTTACCCACTAATCTTTTCAACTTTTATTTTCCTTTAAAGTTTCCCTCTAAACTTTTTGTTTTCTGCTTGAATCTCTATGGTATCAAGAGCCTCATATTTATCCAATGGCTCATTTTAGTCTTAATTTCTTCAGTCATCCAGGAAGCTCTAGCATTGGATTCCCTTCTTGCCCCCCTTAATCTGAGCCTGAAGTATCTCCTCCTTGTACTCCACCCATTGCCCAATACTGTATTACCTAATAATTCTTGTTTCCAATCCACCTGGGCATGATCCACTTTCAACTCACTGAAATTAGCCCTCTTCCAGATGAGTGTCTTCAACTTTGATTGTTGTTTTTTGCATTACATGGCTAATCTAAGCCTAATGATATTGTGATAATTCTTTACCAGAAGTTCTTCCGAAGAAACATTCTGCACATGCCGCATTTCATTCCCCAGAACTTGATCCAGCCATGTTTCCTTCCCTGTTGGGCTGGAATCATACTGATTATGACCTGTAGTCTTTTTGGGAATTTCTCCCCCTTCTTGCCCTTTACAAGGTTTTTGTCTCAATCAGATCTGAGAATCACAGGGACAAAGAAGGGAAGATGTGCAAGGATATGTCTGCCTCGGTTGTAATTTGAACCAAAGAATGGCGATTCCCATAGAATTGCTCAACAGGTACCAAATATATACACACAGATTGTCACATGATATCACACTCCAGCTCTCACACTCCAGCTGCCACATTCTGGATGTCACAATCCAGATTCCACACTCCTTAGGGCACGCTGCAGATGTCACACTCCAGTTGTCATACTCCAGATGTCACATGCGTGATTTTAATCTCCAGATGTCATTCGCAACATGTAACGTTCCAGAAGATACATACCTGGTGTCACACTCCAGATGTCACACTCCAGCTGTCAGACCCCTGATGTCATACGCCAGATGTGAGAATACTGATGTCACGTTCCAGCCGGTACACTCAAGATGTCACATTATAGATCTCACAATGCTGATGTCATAATGCTGATGTCACACAGCAGATCTCACACTCCAGCTCTCACACACCAGATGCGACACGCCTGATGTCATACCTCAGATCTCACACACCAGATGCCACACTCAAGATGTCACAATCCAGATGTCACACTCCTTATGGTACACTGCAGTTGTCACACTCCAGATGTCACAATCCAGATGGAAAACTGCTGATGTCACAGCACTGATGTAGCCCACTAGATATCAAACTCCAGATTTCACAATCATGATGTCACAATGCAGATGTCACACTCCTTATGGTACACTGCAGTTGTCACACTCCAGATGTCACACTCCAGATGGAAAACTGCTGATGTCACAGCACTGATGTAGCCCTCTAGATATCAAACTCCAGATTTCACAATCATGTCACACTGCAGATGTCACACTCCAGATGCCGTACTCCTGATATTACACTCCAGATGTCATACACAACATGTCACGTTCCAGAAGGTACATACCTGGAGTCACACTACAGCTGTCACAATGCAAATGTGACAATACAGATGTCACATTCCAGATCTCACTCGGCTAATGTCACACAGCATATCTCACACTCCAGTTCTCACAATCCTGATGACACACTCCAGATGTCACACTCCAAATTGAACACTGCTGCTGTCACAGCACTGATGTAGCCCTCTAGATATCACACTCCAGATATCAATCTCCAGGTTTCACAATCTTGATGTCACACTTCATATGTCACACTGCAGATGTCATACACCAGATGTTCTACTGCTGATGTCACACTGAACATGTCAACCTCCAGCAGCGACACTCCAGATGTCATACTCCAGATGTCACACTGCTGATGTCACACTACTGATGTCACTCTCCAGATGCTGCACTCATAATGTTATACTTCTTATCTCGCAATCCAAATGTCGCACTCCAGGTATCAACCTCCAGATTTACACGCCTGATGTCACAGTCCTGATGTCACAGTCCTGATGTCATATGCAACATGTCACGTTCCAGAAGTTACATACCTGGTGCTACACTACAGATTTCACACTCCAGATGTGACAATACAGATGTCACATTCGAGGTGGCACACTCAAGATGTCACATTCCAGATCTCAAACTGCTGATGTCACAGAGCAGATTGCACATCCAGCTCTCACACTCCCGATGACACACTCCAGATGTCACACTGCTGAAGTCACACAACAGATGTCATTCTCCTGCTGTCAGACACCTGATGTCACACTCCGGATGTCACACTCCAGATGTCACACACCTGATGTCACACACCTGATGTCACACACCTGATCTTACACACCAGGTGCCACACTCTAGATGTTAAAGTACAGATTTCACAAACCATATGGCAAACTGCAGATGTCACACTCCAGATGGAACACTGCAGATTTCACAATCCAGATTTCATACTCCTGATGTCACAGTCCCGATTTCACACACCACATGGCACACTCTAGATGTTACAATCCAGATGTCACACTACTTATGGCACACTGCTAATGCCATAATACTGATGTCAAACTCCAGATGTCACATTCATAACGCCATACCTCTTATCTCGCAATCCAGAAGTAACACTCATGATCTCACGCAGCTAATGTAACCCTTAGATAGAAACATAGAACATAGAAAAATAGGAGCAGGTTTAGGCCATTCGGCCCTTCGAGCCTGCTCCGTCATTCAATATGATGCTGGCTGATCCCCTATCTCAATACCATATTCCCGCTCCATCCACATATCCCTTGACGCCTTTTGCGTCGAGAAATCTATCTATCTCCTTCTTAAATATATTCAATGACTTGGCCTCCACAGCCTTTTGTGGTAGAGAATTCCACAGGTTAACCACCCTCTGAATGAAGAAATGTCTCCTCATCTCTGTCCTAAATATCCTACCCCGTATACAGAGACTGCGACCCCTCGTTCTAGAGCCCCCAGCCAGGGGAAACATCCTCACTGCATCCAGTCTGTCTTTACACGTTTCAATGAGATCCCCTTTCATTCTTCTAAACTCTAGTGAAAACAGCCCTAGTCGACCTAATCTCTCCTCATACGACAGACCTGCAATCCCAGGAATCAATCTGCACTCCCTCTATGGCAAGTACATCCTTTTTAGTTAAGGAGACCAAAACTGCACACAGTACTCCAGGTGTGGTCTCACCAAGGCCCAGTATAGCTGTAGTAAGACATCCTTGGTCCTGTACTCAAATCCACTTGCAATGAAGGCCAACATGCCATTTGTCTGCCTTACTGCTTGCTGCACCTGCATCTTGCTTTCAGTGACTGGTGTACAAGGACACCTACGTCCCTCTGTACATCAACATTTTCCAATCTATCACCATTTAAATAATACTCTGCCTTTCTCTTTTTTCTACCGAAGTGTATAACTTCGCATGTATCCACGTTATACTGCATCTGCCATGTATTTGCCCACTCACTCAACTTGTTTAAATTGCCTTGAAGCCTTTTTGCATCCTCCTGACCACTCACAATCCCACCTCGTTTCGTGTCGTCAGCAAACTTGGAAATATTACATTTGGTTCCCTCATCCAAATAATTGATATATATTGTGAATAGCTGGGGCCCAAGCACTGATCCCTGCGGTACCCCGCTAGTCACCGCCTGCCACCTCGAAAAACACCCATTTATTAGTCCTGTCTGTTTCCTGTCTGTTAAACAATTTTCAATCCATGCCAGTATATTACCCCCAATGCCATGTGCTTTAATTTTGCACACTTTCCTCTTATGTGGGACTTTATCAAAGGCCTTCTGAAAATCCAAATACACACATCCACTGGTTCTCCCTTATCTATTCTACCAGTTACATCCTCAAAAAAATTCCAGTAGGTTTGTCAAACGTGATTTCCCTTTCATAAATCCATGTGGACTTTGTCTAATCCCGTTGATATTTTCTAAGTGTCCTGTTATCACATCCTTTATAATAGACTCGAGCATTTTCCCTACTATTGATTTTAGGCTAACTGGTCTGTAGTTCCCTGTTTTCTCTCTCCATCCTTTTTTAAATCGTGTGGTTACATTTGCACCCACCAATCTGCAGGAACGGTTCCATAATCTATAGAGTTTTGGAAGATGACAACCAATGCATCCACTGTTTCCATGGCTACCTCTTTCAGTACTCTGGGATGCAGATTATCAGGCCCTGTGGATTTGTCGGCTTTCAGTCCCATTAATTTCTCCAGCACTACTTTTTTTACTAACACTAATTTCCTTTAATTATTCCTTCTCACTGGACCCTTGGATCCCTAGCATTTCTGAAAAGTTATTTGTGTCCACTTCCGTGAAGACAGAACCAAAGTATTTGTTTAATTGGACTTACATTTACTTGTTCGCCATTATAAATTCTCCGGCTTTTGACTGTAAGTGACCTGCATTTGTCTTCACTAATCTTTTTAGTTTTACTTACTTGTAGAAGCTTTTACAGTCCGCTTTTATTGTCCTTGCAATTTACTCTCATACCTTATTTTCCCCCTCTTAATCAAACTCTTCGACCTTTTTTGCAGAACTCTAAACTGCTCCCAATCCTCAGGATAGCTACTTTTTCTGGCAACTTTATATGACTCCTCTTTGTATCTAATACCAGCTTAATTTCTTTTAATCCTCCACAATATTATTGCTAATTTGGTTTGGCCTGTCTATATGTAGATTATAGTCATGATTACCGTAGTGTCCTTTTTACATGCATTTCTAATTTCCTGTTTCATGCCACCCTCTACATTACCACGACTGTTTGGAGGCCGATAGGTAACTCCCAGCAATGTTTTCTGCCCCTTGGTGCTTCTTAGCTCCATCCAGACTGATTCTACATCTTGATTTTCTGAGCCAATACCCTTTCTCACTATTGCTCTGATTTCATCCTTTACTCACAACGCCACCCCACCTCCTTTTCCTTTTTGCCTCTCCTTCCTAAATATCGAATATCCTTGGATATTCAGCACCCAGCCTTGGTCACCCTGCAGCCATGTCTCCGTAATCACAATTATATAGTATCGGTTTTTCTCTATTTGCGCTGTTAATTCGTCTACCTTATTACGAATGCTTCCTGCATTCAGATACAGTGCCTTTAGATTTGTATTTTTAAAAATCTTTAGACGTCTTAATTTTTTTTATACTATGGCCTTATTTGTCTTACCATTTTTTCTTACCCGGACCCTATTTGTTAGTACACTGTAATGTTTGTACGCTCTGATCCTTCCTGACAGAATCTGGTTATCCTTACCCAAATCACTTTCCTGCAATGCTTCCTTGTCTTTTCTTTTTACCATTCTAGATTTATCTCCACCTTGACCCTCCCCCCCCCTTATTTATTTTAAAGCCTTATCTACCACCCTAGATAATCGATTCGCTATAATTCTGGTCCCAGCTTAGTTCAGGTGTAGTCCGTCCCAACGGAACAGCTCTCTCTTTCCCCAGTACTGGTGCCAGTGCCCCACGAATCGAAACCCATTTCTCCCATGCTTAACTTTGAGCCACGCATTCATCTCTCTGATCCTATTGTCCCGATGCCAATTTGCTCGTGGCTTCAGTAATAATCCAGAGATTATGACCTTTATGGTTCTGCTATTTAGTTTAGAACCTAGCTGCTCCAACTCTCTCAGCAGAAACTCTTTCTTAATCACACTCCAGATATTAAACTCCAGATTTCAAACTCATAATGTCACACTGAGATGTAACACTCCAGATGCCACACTCCAGATGCCACTCTCCAGATCCCACACTTCTTATCACGCAATCCAGATGTCACACTCCAGATGTCACACAATCCAGATGTCACACTCATGATGTCACACAGCTGATGTAGCCCTATAGATGTCACACTCCAGATATAAATCTCAAGGTTTCACACTCATGTCACACTGCAGATCTGACATGCCAGATGTGATTCTCCAGATGTCACACTCCACATGTCACACTGCTGATATCACACGACTGATGTCACTCTCCAGATGTAGCACTCATAAGGTCATTCTTCTTATCTCGCATTCCAGATATCAAACTCCTGATGTCACACTCCTGATGTCAGAGGCAACTTGTCACGTTCCAGAAGTTACTTATCTGGTGTCAGACTACAGATGTCACACTCCAGATGTCACACTGCTGATGTCATACTACTGATGTCACTCTCCAGATGTCACACTCAATGTCATACTTCTTATCTCGCAATCTAGATGTCACATTTCAGATATTAAACTTCAACTTTCACACTCATGATGTCACACTCCTGATGTCACACTCCTGATGTCGTACTCCTGATGTCAGACACAACAGGTCACATTCCAGAAGGTACATACCTGCTGTCACACTACAGTCAGACTCCAGATGTGACAATACAGATGTCACGTTCCAGGTGGTGCACACAAGATGTCACATTCCAGATCTCACACTGCTGATGTCACACAGTAGATCTCACACTCCAGCTCTCACACTCCTGATGACACACTTCAGATGTCACACAGCTGAAGTTACATTCCAGATATGAGACTGGAGCTGTCAGACCCCTGATGTCACACCCCAGATGTAAGAATACAGATGTCACGTTCCAGCCGGTACACTCAAGGTATCACATTGCAGGTCTCACACGACTGATGTCACACAGCAGATTTCACAATCTAGCTCTCACACTCCTGATGACAAGCTCCAGATTTCACACTGCTGAAGCCACACTCCATTTCTCTAACACCAGCTACCACGCTCTAGATGTCACACTCCAGATGTCACACAACTGATGTCACACTCCAGATGTCACACTTCTTATCTCACACTCCAGCTCTCACACAGCTGATGACACACTCCAGATGTCACACACCAGATGCCAAACTCTAGATGTCACTATACAGTTGTCAAACACCTTATGGCACATTGCAGATGTCACACTGCTGATGTCACACTGCTGATGTCACACTGTTGATGTCACTCTCATAATGTCACACTCAATGTCACATTCAAAATGTTACACTCATAATGTCACACTCATGATGTAGCCCTATAGATGTCACACTCCAGGTATCAAACTCAAGATTTCACACTCATGTCACACTGCAGAAGTCACACGCCAGATGTTATACTCCAGATGTCACACTCCACATGTCACACTGCAGATATCACAAGACTAATATCACTCTCCAGATGTCGCACTCATAAGGTCATGCTTCTTATCTCGCAATCCAAATGTCACACTCCTGATGTCACACTCCTGATTTCATAGAAACATAGAAACATAGAAGATAGGAGCAGGAGTAGGCCATTCGGCCCCTCGAGCCTGCTCCGCCATTTAATGAGATCATGGCTGATCATCCAAACTCAGTACACTGCACCTGCCTTCTCCCCATATCCCTTTATACCTTTAGCTTTAAGTAATATATCTAACTCATTCTTGAATATATTTAATGGCTTGGCCTCAACTACCTTCTGTGGTAGAGAAGTCGACAGGTTCACCACTCTCTGGGTGAAGAAATTCTTCCTCATTTCTGTCCTAAATGGCCTACCCCTTATCCTTAGATTATGATCCCTGGTTCTGGACTCTCCGACAATCGGGAACATTCTTCCTGCATCTAGTTTGTCCAGACCTGTCAGAATTTTATATGTTTCGATGAGATCCCCTCGCATTCTTCTATACTCCAGCGAGTATAAGCCCAATCGACCCAATCTCTCCTCATATGTAATTCCTGCCATCCCAGGTATCAGCCTTGTGAATCTTCGCTGAACTCCCTCCATGGCAAGAACATCCTTCCTCAGATAAGGCGACCAAAACTGCACACAATACTCAAGGTGTGGTCTCACCAAGGCCCTGTACAACTGCAGCAGGACATCCCTGTTCCTATACTCAAACCCTTTCTCTATGAAGGCCAACATACCATTTGCCTTCTTCACCGCCTGCTGCACCTGCATGCTTACCTTCACGACTGGTGCACAAGGACACCCAGGTCTCGTTGCACTTCCCCTTCTCCCAATCTATTGCCATGCAGATAATAGACTGCCTTTCTGTTTTTGACACCAAAGTGGATAACCTGGCATGTATCCACGGTATATTGCATCTGCCACGCTTCTGCCCACTCACCCAACCTGTCCAAATCATCCTGGAGTTTCTCGGTATCCTCCTCGCAGCACACATTCCCATCCAGCTTTGTATCATCTGCAAACTTGGAGATATTACATTTAGTTCCCTTATCTAGATCATTAATGTATATTGTGAATAGCTGGGGTCCAAGGACCGATCCCTGCGGTACCCCACTAGTCACTGTTTGCCACTCGGAAAAATCCCCATTAATTCCTACTCTTTGCTTTCTTTCCGCCAACCAGTTCCCTATCCAAGTCAATACCTTGCCCCCAATCCCATGTGCCTTAACTTTACACGCTAAACTCTTATGTGGGACCTTATCGAAAGCCTTTTGAAAGTCCAAATACACCACATCTACTGGTTCTCCCTTATCTATTTTCCCAGTTACATCCTCAAAAAATTCCAATAGATTAGTCAAGCACGATTTACCTTTTGTAAATCCATGTTGACTTTTTCCGATCCTGTCACTGTTTTTCATGTGCTCAGCTATTACATCCATTATAATGGACTCTAGCATTTTCCCCACTACCGATGTCAGGCTTACTGGTCTGTAAATCCCCGCTTTCTCTCTACCACCCTTTTTGAATAGTGGGGTAACATTAGCTACCCTCCAATCCATGGGTACTGTTCCAGATTTCAGCGAATGTTGGAAGATGATCAGCAATGCATCTACTATTTCTAGGGCCACTTCCTTAAGTACCCTAGGATGTAGATTATCAGGACCTGGGGATTTATTGGCCTTCAATCCCGTCAATTTCCCTAACACCATTTCCCTGCAAATACTGTTTTCTTTCAGTTCCTCACTTTCATCAGACCGTATGTTCTCCACATCTCTGGGAGGTTATTTGTGTCCTCCTTTGTGAAGACAGAACCAAAATTTGCATCTAATTGGTCAGACGCAACATGTCACGTTCCAGAAGTTACATATCTGATGTCACACTACAGATGTCACACTGCTGATGTCATACTACTGATGTCACTCTCCAGATGTCACACTCATAATGTCATACTTCGTATCTCGCAATCCAGATGTCACCCTCCAGATATTAAACTTCAACTTTCACACTCATGATGTCAAACTCCTGATGTCACACTCCTGATGTCGTACTCCTGATATTACACTCCAGATGTCATACGCTACATGTCACCTTCCAGAAAGTACATACCTGGAGTCACACTACAGACATCACACTCCAGATGCGAAAATACAGATGTCACGTTCCAGGTGGTGCACACAAGATGTCACACTCCAGCGCTCACTCTCCTGATGAAACGCTCCAGATGTCACACAGCTTAATTGCACTCCAGATTTCACACTGCAGATGGCACATAACAGATGTCACACTCCAGCTCTCACACTCCAGCTCTCACACTCCTGTTGACTAACTCCAGATGGCGCACTGCTGAAGTCACAATCCAGATTTCACACTTCAGTTGTCAGACCACTGATGACACACTCCAGATCTCTTACTCCAGATCTCTCACACCATTTGCCACACTCTGGATGTCACAATACAGTTGTCAGACAACAGAGGTCAGATTCCAGATTTCAGAATCCAGATGTCACACTGCTGATGTCACACTATTGATGTCACACTGCTGATGTCGCATTACTGATGTCACACGACTGATGTCACACTTCTTATCTCGCAATCCAGATGTGACACTCATAATGACACACTTCTTATCACAAACTCCATCTCTCGCACTCCTGATGACACACTCCAGATGTCACAATGCTGAAGTCACACGCCAGATTTTACACTCCAGCTGTCAGACCACTGATGACACACTCCAGATGTGAGAATAAAAATGTCAAGTTCTGATGGTACACTCAGGATCTCACATTCCAGATCTCACACTATTGATACCACACAGCAGAGCTCACACTCCAGGTATCACACTCCTGATGAAACTTTTCGCAATTATGAAGGCACACTCCAGATCTTGCACTCCAACTGTCAGACCCCTGGTGGCACACTCCAGATGTCACACTCCTGATAATACTCTCCAGATGTCATACTCAAAATTTCAGGTTCAAGAACGTACATACCTGGTATCACACTACATTTGTCACACTCCAGATGTTACAATACAGATGTCACATTCCAGTTCCCATACTGCTGATGTCACACAGCAGATATCACAATCCAGCTCTCAAAATCCTGATGACATACTTCAATTGTCACTCAGCTGACGTCACACTTCAGATAGAGCAATCCTGTTGTCAGACACCTGATTTCGCACTATAGGTGCCTCACTGCTGATGTCACACTCCAGAAACCGTCACAGAATCAAATACAGGAGTAGGATCATCACAAACCACTACAGGAGTAGGATTATCACAAACCACTACAGGAGTAGAATCATCATAGACCACTACAGGAGTAGAATCATCACAAACCACTACAGGAGTAGAATCATCATAGACCACTACAGGAGTGGAATCATCACAAACCACTACAGGAGTAGGATCATCACAGACCACTACAGGAGTAGAATCATCACAGACCACTACAGGAGTAGAATCATCACAAACCACTACAGGAGTAGAATCATCACAGACCACTACAGGAGTAGAATCATCACAGACCACTACAGGTGGAGAATCATCACAAACAACTACACGCAAGAAGCTCGACGCTATCCAGGACAAAGCAATCCACTTGATCGGGTGCAGATCCACCATCTACACATCCTCCTCTTCCACCTTTGGCGCACCTTGCCTGCAGTGTGTACTGTGGAATGACAGCGTTCTGATTGCGTGAAATATCTGTTTGAGGAAGATTCAGCATAATCTTTGAGCACTCACCTGAAGGTGCGTAATTCATTTCGATTTGCTCACTCTGTAGTAGGACCTGTTGCTGAGGAGCTCTGTCTTTGGGCCTGTTTGGTGATTTCAAAGTATAAAGTTGTGTCGAATTCTTCTTCTGACCGTCAGGTGCATCGTTACACTGCAAAGATAAGGACATCAGCGAATCTCAGTACTGTACCACTGGAATTGCACATGTGATCACAAGGACGTGTGAAGGGTCTCGAGTCAATATTGAGACTCCCAGACTGTAATCCATCATTCATGTTCCTCTGGTATGTCTACCCTGCCGGTGGAATGGAGTTTAGGATGTTGGCTCTCTGAGTAGGATTATGTCAGTCCGACTCGTCTGAGGCCTTTCCAACTTCTAGCAGCAGCAACTTTAATTTATATCGCGCCTTAAACGTAGTAAAAACGTCCCAATAGGGTTCACAGAGGGGAAATGACACCGAGAGAAAGAAGCAGCCATTAGAAACACTAATCAAGCAATCATTGGGTTTTAAGGAGAGCCTTAAAGGAGAAGAGACAGAGAGAGGTGGGGAGGCTTAGGGTGAGGGGGGAGAGATTTCAGAGCTTAGGGCCTTGGCAGTGAAGGCACGCCCGCCAATGGTGGCGAAAAGGGAGTGGGGATGCACAAGAGGCCAGAATTGGAGGAACGGAGAGTTGAGCTGGATACAGGGCTGGAACCCCCAGATGTTGACGAGGAGGCCTTTGGAGCTTCAGCAAGACTGAGATTGTCAGACACTCAGTCCTGAAGAGGTGCCTGGGTCTTTGGCGATGGGCCCGTCCATTTTGACATTGCTTATTGAATTCAATATGACAACTAGTCATAATACAAAAGCAAAATACTACGGATGCTGGAAATCTGAAAAAAACCCAGAAAATGCTGGAAATACTCAGCAGGCCAGGCAGCACATGTGGAGAGAGAAACAGAGTTAATGGTTCAGGTCGATGATTTTCCGTCAGAACTGGTAGATGTGAGAGAAGAACATAGTCTATACTTCCTGCTCCCTTTGCTATTCTGCTGTAACCATCTACACCCACTCTGGACAAAGCGTATCTCTTGCACTATCTCAACTCGCATGCATTGCTGAGGTGCGGATTCGGTCTGCATCATCGGAAGTAAACCCACGAGGACAAAGATGGGGCGAAACTGCATTAAACGCAATCGCTGTTTGTGGTACTTTACAGCAAGTTCCCTCTTTGAACGTCTCCCCTCCGCGATGGTCTGTTTCTAGCTCCCAAACTGCAACTTAGCTAAGTCGTTTTCGGTTGTCCCGATTATTATAAAAAAGGATATAGAGGCTCTGGAGAAGGTTAAAAAAAGATTTTCAAGTATGATAGCAGAAATGAGAGGGAAAGAATATCAGGAAAGAATGAACAGGCTGGGTCTCTTTTCTCTTGAAAAGTGAATGTTGAGGGGTAGCCAAATAGAGGTCTTTAAAATTATGAAAGCTTTGATAGAGTGGTTACAGAGAGAATGCTTCCACTTGTGGGGAAGAGCATAACTGGAGGCCATAAATATAAGATAGTCACCAAGAAATCCTGATGTGGAGATGCCGGCGTTGGACTGGGGTGGACAAAAATGAGAAGTCGCACAACACCAGGTTATAGTCCACCAGATTTATTTAATTTTACAAGCTTTCAGAGCTATTCGCTCCTTCCTCAGGTAGGGTAGCAGTGAGAGAATCTCCCAGAATTCACAATATACACACAGAAAAAATCTATTCAAATCTTTCCCTACATCAAAGACACACTAAGAGCACAGCCAAGACAATGAGATGTGTCCCAGGGGGTCCAACGTGTCAAAACACCTGCTGGCTGCATATCCTGTCAATTTGTGTTGGTTCTTGTGTTAGTCTTTTTAAAAAAAAACACCTGGAAAGACCGGCCATGATGTCAAGTCACGTTCTGTATCGTGACATGAACCCGATATCGCGATTGATGCCATCCTCATGAGTGCGGAACTTGGCTATCAGTTTCTGCTCTATGATTTTGCGCTGTCGTGTATCCCGAAGGCCGCCTTGGAGAACGCTTACCCGCAGATCCGAGGCTGAATGCCCCTGGCTGCTGAAGTGTTCCCCGACTGGGAGGCAACCCTGCTGCCTGGCGATTGTTTCGCGGTGTCTGTTGATATGTTGTCTCAGTGTCTGCATGGTCTCGCCGATGTACCATGCTCTGGAGCATCCTTTACTGCAACGTATCAGGTAGACAACGTTGGCCGAGTCACATGAGTATGTACCGTGTACCTGGTGGGTAGTGTCCTCACGTGTGATGATGGTATCTGTGTCCATGATTTGGCATGTCTTGCAGAGGTTGCCGTGGCAGGGTTGTGTGGTGTCGTGGTTGCTGTTCTCCTGAAAGATGGGTAATCTGCTGCGAACAATGGTACTTTTGAGGTTAGGCGGCTGCTTGAAGGCGAGTAGTGGAGGCGTGGGGATGGCCTTAGCAAGGTGTTCATCGTCATCGATGACATGTTGAAGGCTGCGAAGAACATGGCGTAGTTTTTCCGCTCCGGGGAAGTACTGGACGACGTAGGGTACTCTGTTGGTTGTGTCCCGTGTCCGTCTTCTGAGGAGGTCTATGCGGTTTTTCGCTGTGGCCCTTCGGAACTGTCGATCGACGAGTCGAGCGTCATATCCCGTTCTTACGAGGGCGTCTTTCAGTGTCCGTAGGTGTCCATCGCGTTCCTCCTCGTCTGAGCAGATCCTGTGTATTCGCAGGGCTTGTCCATAGGGGACGGCTTCTTTAACGTGGTTAGGGTTATACTGGTAAGTATTACGTTAGTAGAAGTTGTAAGAAGTGAAATTTAGTTCAAGATTTTATTTTACCGCAGAAAATTAAAATTGTAGCTTGCAGAAGCTGACTGCCAGTGGCAGTTCACTGTCAGTCAGCTGTAAGTGTTTGTCTTGAATCGGCGCTAATCACCAGGAGCAGGGGAGCTGAGTCAGCACTTGTAAATTGGGTGAGGCTCCTTGAGTATAACGAAGAAATCCAATAGGGAATTGAGAAGAAACTTCTTTACCCAGAGGGTGGTGAGAATGTAGAACTCGCTGCCACAGGAAGTGGTTGAAGCGAATAGTGTAGATCGATTTAAGAGGAGGCTAATTAAATACATGAGGGAGAAGGGAATAGAGGGTTATGTTGATAGGTTAGATGGGGAAAGACGGGTGGAGGCTCGAGTGTAGCATAAACGCCGGCATGGACGGGTTGAGCTGAATGGCCTGTTTCTGTGCCGTATATTCCATGTAATCCGATGCAATAAGGCTGAAGAAATGAAAGGGCACCGAAAGAGGGAGCAGTCGGAAAATATCATAAACCACAATTCATTGATGGTTCAAAAGACTAGCGAGAAATTGCTCACGGAGAAGACAAAATCCCTACTTAGAAGCAAAGAGCCAACTGCACAGATCGGGATTAAACGGAGTGGACTTGAACAGAGTGCTTTATTTGGGAATTTGGGGAAAGTGGGCATTTCTGGTAAGTATTACGTTAGTCGAAGTTGTAAGAAGTGAAATTTAGTTCAAGATTTTCATTTTACCGCAGAAATTTAAAAATTGTAGCTTGCAGAAGCTGACTGCCAGTGGCAGTTCACTGTCAGTCAGCTGTAAGTGTTTGTCTTGAATCGGCGCTAATCACCAGGAGCAGGGGAGCTGAGTCAGCACTTGGAAATTGGGTGAGGCTCCTTGAGTATAAAAATAAATATTTCTGCAGAGCACAGAGCGATCTGCACAGAGCGGGATTAAACGGTGTGGACTGGATCAGAGTGTTTTTTGGGGAATTTGGAAAACGTGGGAATTCGGAGAAGAGATGGATGGAGTTGATGCTATTTGCCTATACTAATTGGACTGATTTATGTTACAGGTAGATATTTAATTTCAATACCCTTAACTTAATCTAGATCAAGTAAGTAGTCAAGAAACTACACTGTAAACTAAGTTAACTAAATACAAATTTAAATACATTTAATTAATTAAAACAAGGTCATATAGGGTTGGCCGTTCAGGTGGTTTGCCGCAACTGCAGCACGTGGGAGTTTGTGGAGAGAATTGTGATCCCGGATAACCAGGTGTGCAGTAAGTGCTTGCATCTTGAGGAACTTCAGCTCAGAGTTTTGAGCTGGATTTTGAGGTTCAGACAATGCGGGGCATCAGGAAGGGGAAGAGTTACCTGGACACTTTGATCCTTAGTGTTACAGGTCTGGTTAATGGTCAGGGACAGAAGGGTGCGACTGCAACTCAGGCAGGTAAGGGGACCACAGTTGCAGTGCTGGATGAGCCTCATCCTTTGCCCTTGTCCAACAGGTATGACTTTCTTGCTGCCTGTGTGGATTAGGGAAAAGCCTGCAGGATTGATGAGCAGGCTGACAACGGCACCATGATGCAGGAGGTCATTCAAGTGAGGGGAATGAAAGGTAATGTAGTTGTGGTAAGTGACAGTATAGTCAGGGTGATAGATACTGTTCTCTGGAGCCGCGACAGAGAGTTCCATAGATTGTGTTGCCTGCCCCTTGCCAGATTAAAACACATCTCCTAGTGGCTGGATAAGAACATGGAGTGGAAGGGGGAGGAACCTGGCTTCATGGTCCAACGAAGTAGTTATAACTACGGATGAGGTTCAGGTGAGGGTGTTTTGAGGAGCTAGGATCCAAATTAAAAAGCAGAACCTCAAAGGTAATAATTTCTGCATTGTTGCCTGAGTTACACACAAATTGGTATCGGGACAAACAGATTAGAGGTTTAAATTCGTGGCTCAAAGAGTGGTGTGGGAGGAAGGGTTTTCATTTCATGGGTCACTGGCACCAGTACTGGGGAAAGAGGGAGCTGTTCCTTTGGGACGAGCTCCACTTAAACCGTGCTGGAACTAGTGCCTTGGTGAACCAATTAATTAGGGCAATAGATAGGGCTTTAAACTAATGAAGTTGGGGGGAGGGGGGAGGATTCAGAGTAAATTTAAAATCAACGAGAGAAATGTCAAGGTTCTAGAGCAGAGTAGAGTTTTAGGTAAAAATAACTAGAGTGGGTCAGGAGGGGACAGAGAGACTTACAGAAGTAATAAGGCATCAGTGACTAAGGTTACATCAGGGGAAAATAGAAATAAGTCAAAGCTAAAGGTATTATATCTGACTGCACAAAGCATTCCCAACAAAATAGATGAATTAATAGTGCAGATAGAAATTAACAGGTTTGATCTTATAGGCATAACGGAGACGTGGTTGCAAAGTAGCCAAGCTTGGGAACTAAATATTCCAGGATACTTAACTTTTAGAAAATATGTGCAAAATGTAGAACGAGGAGGGGTAGCCGTGATAATAAAGGATATGATAAAGTCAGTGGAGAGAAAGGATCTTAGCTCCGAAAATCATGTAGTATAATCAGTTTGGATGTAGCTATGAAACATCAACGGGCAGAAAACATGGGTGGGAGTTGATTATAGGCCCCCAAACAGTTTTTGCAATGAAGGGCAGTGCATAAATCAGGAAATTAGAGGCGCATGTAACAATGGTAATACAGTAATCATGAGGGACTTTAATCTACATATAGACTGGTCAAACCAAATTTGCAGTAATAGTGTGGAGGACGTATGCATGGAATGTATGCAAGATAGTTTTCTAGATCAGTATGTGGAGGAACCAATTAGTGAGCAGGCTATTTTCGATCTAGTGTTGTGCAATGAGAAAGGGTCAATTAATAACATTTTAGCAAAGGGGCCTTTAGGAAATAGTGACCATAATAAGCTAGAATTTTATATTGATCTTGAAAGCGATTGAGTTAAATCAAAAACTAGGTTCTTAAATCTAAACGAAGCAGGTATGAGGGGCGAGTTGTCTAAGGCAGATTGGGAAACAACATTAAAAGGTATGATGATAGATAAGCAATGCTTAGCATCTAAATAATTAATACATAACTTACAACAAATATACATTCCTTTAAGGCACAAAAATACCGCAGAAAAAGTGGTCCAACCTTGCCTAACCAGAGATGTTAAAGATCGTATTAGATCAAAGGAAGAGCCTTATAATTTTGCCAAAAGGAGTAGTAAGCCTGAGGATTGGGAGGATTTTAGAATTCAGCAAAGGAGGATGAAGAATTTGATAAAGAAATGGAAAATAGAATATGAGAGTAAACTAGTGAGAGACATAAAAACAAACTGTAAAATCTTCTGTACGTATGTAAAAAGGAAAAGATTAGCGAAGTAAATGTGGGTCCCTTAAAGGCTGAGACGGGAGAAGTTATAATGGGGAATAAGGAAATGGCAGAGAAATTAAACAAATATATTGTGTCTGTCTGCATGGAAGAAGACGCAAAAAACTTTCCGGAAATAGTGGAGAACCAAGGATCTCGTGAGAATGAGAAACTGAAAGAAATTAGTTTGAGCAAAAAAAATGTACTCGAGAAATTAATGGGACTGATAGCCCATACATCCCCTGGACCTGATAGCCTACATGCTAGGGTTTCGACAGAGATGGCTATACAGATAGTGGATGCATTGGTTGTCCTTTTCCAAAATGGATGTCAAGGGATATACAAGAATGGATTAGGAAAAAAAGGGAGGCTTTTGGCAGATACAAAGGACTAAAAACTATGGAAGCCCTAGAGGAGTATAGAAAGTGCAGCGGGGTACTTAAAAAAGAAATTAGGAAGGCAAAGAGGGGGCATGAAAAAACACTGGCAGGCAAAATAAAGGAAAATCCCAAGGTGTTTTATAAGTATATTATGGGCAAGTGGATAACCAATGAAAGAGTAGTGCCCATTAGGGACCAGAGTGGCAATCTCTGTGTAGAGCCAAAAGATATAGGTGAGGTTTTAAATGAACATTTTGCATCTGTGTTCACTATGGAAAAGGACATTGTAGGCATAGAAATCAGGCAGGCGGATTGTGATATACTGAAACAAATTAGTATTGAGAGGTTGGAGGTACTAGCGGTTTTAGCGGGCTCAAAAGTGGATAAATCCTCAGGCCCAGACGAGATGGAACCCAGGATGATGTGTGAGGCAAGGGAGCAGATTGCAGGGGCTCTGACACAAATTTTCAGAACCTTTCTGGCCACAGGGAGGTGCCTGAGGACTGGAGAACAGCTAATGTATTACCATTATTCAAGAAGGGTAGTAGGGATAAACCAGTGAATTACAGGCCAGTGAGCCTAACATCAGTGCTAGGGAAATTATTGGAAAACATTCTGAGGGGCAGAAATAGACTCCACTTGGAGAGGCAAGGATTAATCAAGGATTGTCAGCATGGCTTTGTCAGGGGGGAGGTCATGTCTAACAAATTTGATTGAATTTTTCGAGGGGGTGACTTAGTGTGTGGATGAGGATAGTGCAGTTGATGTAGTCTACATGGACTTCAGTAAGGCTTTCGCAAAGTCCCGCATGGGAGACTGGTCAAGAAGGTAAGAGCCCATGGGATCCAGGGCAATTTGGCACATTGGATCCAAAATTGGCTTAGTGGCAGGAGGCAGAGGGTGATGGTAGAAGGTTGTTTTTGTGACTGGATGATTGGTGTCCCGTGGTGTACCGCAGGGATCGGTGCTGGGTCCCTTGCTGTTTGTAGTGTGCATTAATGATTTCGATATGAATGTGGGAGATATGATCAGTAAGTTCGCAGATGACACCAAAATTGTTGGAGTGGTAAATAGCGAGGAAGGAAGCCTTAGGCTAGAGGACGATATAGACTGGATGGTCAGATGGGCAGAACAGTGGCAAATGGAATTTAACCCTGAAAAGTGTGAGGTGATGCATTTTGGGAGGACTAACAAGGCAAGAAAATGCACAATGAACGGTAGGACCCACGGAGGGACAGAGGATCAGAGGGACCTTGGTGTGCATGTACATAGATCCCTGAAGGCAGCAGGACAGGTAGATCAGGTGGTTAAGAAGGCATATGGGATACTTGCTTTCATTAGCCGAGGCATAGAATATAAGAGCAGGGAGCTTATGATGGAGCTGTACAAAATGATAGTTAGGCCACAGCTGGAATACTGTGTGCAGTTCTGGTTGCCACCCTATAGGAAGGATGTGATTACATTAGAGTGGGTGCAGAAGAGATTAACCATGATGTTACCTGGGCTGGAGCTTTTCAGCTATGAAGAGAGACTGGACATGCTGGGGTTGTTTTCCTTAGAGCAGAGAAGGCTGAGGGGGACCTGATTGAGGTGTACAAAATTATGAGGGGCATAGATAGGGTAGATAGAAAGGAACTTTTAGTCTTAGTAGAGGGGTGAATAACCAGGGGGCATAGTTTCAAGGTAAGGGGCAGGAGGTTTAGAGGGGATTTGAGTAAAATCGTTTTCACCCAATCAGGTCCCCCTCAGCCTTCTCTGCTCTAAGGAAAACAACCCCAGCATGTCCAGTCTCTCTTCATAGCTGAAAAGCTCCAGCCCAGGTAACATCCTGGTTAATCTCCTCTGCACCCACTCCAATGTATTCACATCCTTCCTATAGGGTGGCAATCAGAACTGCACACAGTATTCCAGCTGTGGCCTAACTATCATTTTGTACAGCTCCATCATAAGCTCCCTGGTTGGAATCTGGAACCCACTGTCTAAAAGGGTGGTAGAGGCAGGAACCCTCACAACATTCGAGAAGCATTTAGATGAACACATGAAACGCCAAAGCATACAAGGCTACGGACCAATTGCTGGAAAGTGTGAATAGAATAGATCGGGTTTGATGACCGGCGCAGAAACGATGGGCCGAAGGGCCTCTTTCTGTGCTGTATAACTCTATGACTCTGTGACTCTAAAATTCATAGATTCTGGAACTGTTCCCGTGGATTTGAAGGCAGCAAATGTAACCCCACTATTGAAGAAAGGAGGGAGAGAGAAAACGGTGTATTGCAGACCAGTTACCTGACATCAGTAGCAGGGAAAATGCTAGAATCTATTATTAAGGACGTGGTAACAGGGCTCTTAGAAAATAATAATAGGATTGGGCAGAGTCAACCCGGATTTATGAAAGGGAAATCGTGTTTGACAAATCAGTTGGAAATTTTTCATGTTGTAACTAGCATAACACATAAGGAGGAACCAGGGAATATGGTGTATTTGGATTTTCTGAGGCATTCGATAAGGTGTTACACAAGAGGTTATTAATCAAAATTAGGGCTCATGGGATTGGGGGTAATGTATTAGCATGAATTAAGGATTGGTTAACGGACAGAAAACAGAGAGTAACAATAACCGGGTATATTTTCGGGTTGGCAGGCTGTATCTAGTGGGGTACCGCAAGGATCAGTGCTTGGGCCTCAGCTATTCAGAAACTACATCAATGATTTGAATGAGGGGACCAAATGTAATATATCCAAGTTTGCTGATGATACAAAGTTAGGTGGGAATGTAAGTTGTGAGGAGTATACAAGGAGGCTTCAATGGGATATAAACAGGGTGAGTGGGCAAGAACGTGGCAAATGTCATAAAATGTGGAGAAATGTGAAGTTATTCACTTTGGTAGGAAATCAAGAAAAAGAGATTATTTTTAAATGGTGAGAGATTGGGAAATGTTGGTGTTCAGAGGGACTTGGGTGTCCTTGTACACGAATCAATGAAAGTTAACATGCAGCTGCAGGAAGCAATTAGGAAAGCAAATGGCATGTTGGACTTTATTACAAGAGGATTTGAGTATAAGATTAAAGACGTCTTACTGCAATTATATAGGGCACTGGTGAGACCACACCTGGAGTATTGTGTACAGTTTTGGTCTCATTACCTAAGGAAGGATATACTTGCTATCGAGGGAGTGCAACGAAGAATCAGCAGACTGGTTCCTGGGATGGGTGATTGTCCTATGGAGAGAGATTGAATAGACTAGGCCTCTATTCTTTAGTGCTTAGAAGAATGAGAGGTGATCTCATTGAAACATACAAAGTTAGTACTTGACTTGACAGGGTACATGCAGAGAGGATGTTTGCCCTTATTGAGGAGTCCAGAATCAGACATCACAGTCTCAGAATAAGGGGTCACAATTTAGGACTGAGATGAGGAGAAATTTATTCACTCAGAGGGTGCTGAATCTTTGGAATTCTCTAACCCAGAGAGGGCTGTGGACTCTCAATCGTTGAGTATATTCAAGACAGAGATTGATTGAATTTTGAATATGAATGGAATTAAGGGATATGGGAATATTGCAGGAAGGTGGACCTGAGAACATAAGAACATAAGAAGTAGGAGCAGGAGTAGGCGATACGACCCTTCGGGCCTGCACCGCCATTCAATAGGAACATGGCTGATCCGAACCTAGACTCACGTCCACTTCCCTGCCCGCTCCCCATAACCCTTAATTTCCTTATCAGCTAGGAAACTGTCTATATCAGTTTTAAATTTATTTAATGTCGCAGCTTCCACAGCTCTCACAGGAAGCAAATTCCATAGATTTATTACCCTCTGAGTGAAGAAGATTCTCTTCATCTCAGTTTTGAAACGGCAGCCCCTTATTCTAAGATTATGCCCCCTAGTTCTAGTCTCACCCATCAGTAAAAACATCTTCCCCGCATCCACCCGATCAAGCCCTCTCACAATCTTAAATGTTTCGATAAGATCGCCTCTCATTCTTCTGTATTCCAATGAGTGGAGGCCCAACCTACTCAACCTTTCCTCTTAAGTCAACCCCCTCATCTCCGGAATCAACCGACTGAAACTTCTCTGAACTGCCTCGAGAGCAAGTATATATTTTCTTAAATATGGAAACCAAAACTGTACGCAGTATTCCAGTTGTGGCCTCACCAGTACCTTGTATAACTGAAGCAAGACTTCCCTGCTTTTATACTCCATTCCCCTTGCAATAAAAGCCAAGATTCCATTGGCCTTCCTGATCACCTGCTGTACCTGCATACTAACCTTCTGTGTTTCATGCACCAGGACCCCCAGATCCCTTTGTACTGTAGCACTTTGCAGTTTCTTTCCATTGAGATAATAACTTGCTCTTTGATTTTTTCTGCCAAAGTGCATAACCTCACACTTTCCAGAATTATATTCCATCTGCCAAATTTATGCCGACTCACTTAGCCTGGCTATGTCCTTTTGCAGGTTTTTTATGTCCTCCTCACTCACTGCTTTCTCTCTCATCTTTGTATCGTCTGCAAACTTGGATACATTGCACTTGGTCCCCTCCTCCAAATCGTTAATATGGATTGTAAAGAGTTGGGATCCCAGCACTGACCCCTGCGGAACACCACTAGTTACTGATTGCCAACCCGAGAAAGAACCATGTATCCCAACACTCTGTTTTCTGTTAGATAGCCAATCTTCCACCCATGCCAGTATATTACCCCCATTCCCGTGATTTTTTATCTTGTGCAGTAATCTTTTGTGTGGTACCTTGTCAAATGCCTTTTGGAAGTCCAAATACACCACATCCACTGATTCCCCTTTATCCACCTTGTTTGTTACATCCTCAAAGAATTCGAGCAAATTTCTCCTTCATAAAACCATTCTGACTCTGTCCGATTAAGTTATGCTTATCCAAATGTCCTGTTATTGCTTCCTTAATAATGGACTTCAACATTTTACCAGCCACAGATGTTAGGCTAACTGGTCTATAGTTTCCGGCCTTTTGTCTACCTCCCTTTTTAAATAAGGGTGTTACATTAGCAGTTTTCCAATCTGCTGGGACTATTCCTGAATCCAGGGAGTTTTGGAAAATTACCACCAATGCATCCGCAATCCCTACCGCAACTTCTCTCAAGACCCAAGGATGTAAGCCACCAGGACCAGGGGATGTATCCGCCTTTAGTCCCATTATCTTACCGAGTACCATCTCCATAGTGATTTTAATCGTGTTTAGCTTCTCCCCCCCTATAGCCCCTTATTTGTCCAGTGTTGGGATATTTTCAGTGTCCTCTACTGTAAAGACTGATACAAAATATTTGTTCAGCGTATTTGCCATCTCCATGTTCCCCATTACTATTTCCCGGTCTCGTCCTCTAAGGGTCCAACATTCACTTTAGCCACCCTTTTTCTTTTCATATAACTGTAAAAACTCTTGCTATCTGTTTTTATATGTTTTGCTAGTTTACTTTCATAATCTATCTTCCCTTTCTTAATTAATCTTTTACTTATTCTTTGCTGGTTTTTAAATGCTTCCCAATCTTCTATCCTCCCACTAGATTTGGCTACTTTAAAAGCCCTTGTTTTTAGTCGGATACTATCCTTTATTACTTTACTTAGCCACGGATGGCTATCTTTTCTTTTACGCCCCTTTTTCCTCAGTGGAATATATTTTCTTGAAAGTTGTGAAATACCTCCTTGAATGTACACCACTGCTCCTGTACCGTCTTACACCTTAATTTATTTTCCCAGTCCACTTTAGTCAACTCTGCTCTCATACCTTCATACTCTCCTTTATTTAGGCTTAGTACGCTGTTTTGAGATCCAACTCTCTCACCCTCCAACTGAATTTGGAATTCAACCATGTTATGGTCACTCATTCCAAGGGGATCCTTTACTAGGATATTTTTTGTTAATCCTGTCTCATTACACAGGACCAGATCTAAGATGTCCTGCCCCCTGGTTGGTTCAGTGACATACTGCTCAATTAACCCGTCCCTAATGCACTCTATGAACTCCTCCTCAAGGCTGCCCTGCCCAATTTGATTTGTCCAGTCAATATGAAAGTTAAAATCTCCCATGATTATAGCTGTTCCCTTATTACAAGCCCCAACTATTTCCTGATTAATACTCCGACCAATTGAGTTGCAACTGTTAGGAGGCCTATAGACTACACCCACTAGTGACGTTTTCCCTTTATTATTCCTTATCTCCACCCAAACTGTTTCACTATCCTGATCCTTTGACCCAATATAATTTCTCACTATTGCAGTGATTTCATCCTTTATTAACAAAGCCACACCACCTCCCTTTCCTTCCTGTCTGTCCTTCCTAATAGTCAAATACACCTGGATGTTTAGTTCCCAGTCATGGTCACCTTGCAGCCATGTTTCTGTATTGGCCAACAGATCAACATTGGAGATGATGTAGAAGATCAGACATGATCTTATTGAATGGCGGAGTAGGCTCGAAGGGCCGAGTGGCTTTCTTTTACTCCTATTTCTTATATTGTTATGTTGTTAAGATCGCGGTGAAATCATAGAATGATACAGCACAGAAGGAGACGATTCGGCCCATCGTGTCCGTGTCGGCTCTTTGAAAGAGCTAACCCATCAGTCTCACACACTGCTCTTTTCCGCTAGCACAAAATTACTTTATCCTTTTAAAGTATTTATCCAAATTCCTTTTGAAAGTTCCCATTGAATCTGCTTCTACGGCCCTTTCAGGCAGTGCATTTCAGACCATAAGAACTCATTGTGTAAAAATTAGGGCTGCTCATCACCCCTTCTGTTTGTTTTACCAATTGCCTTAAATCTGTGCCTTTAGTTTCTCGACGCACCTGCCAATATAAACCCTTTCTCCTTCTTTATTCTAGGGATCAGCCATAGCTCAGTGTATTGCCCTCACGAGTCAGTAGGTCGTGGGTTCAGGTCCCGCTACAGAAACTTGAAGCACTGCACCAGCAGAGGTGCCGTACTTCAGATGAGATGTTAAAACGAGGTCACATCTGCCCTCTCGGAGGGATGTAAAATATCCCATGGTTATTTCGAAGTAGAGCAGGGGAATTCTCCCATGTTCCCTGGGCCATTATTTATCCAGCAACCAACATTACTGAACACAGATTATCTGGTCAATATCACATTGCTGTTTGTGGGTGCTTGCTGTGCAAATCGCCTGTTACGTTCCGTGCCACATTACAACAGTGACTACATTTCATAAAGTATTTCATTGTCCGTAAAGCACTTTGGCAAGCCCCGAGGTTGTGAAAGGTGCTATATAAATGCTTTATCAGAAACCATCGTAATTTTGAACACGTCTATTAAATGTTCACGTAACCTTTTCTGCGCTAAATAATTCCTCTGGGATTCTCCCACTAGGGCCTCTGTAATTTTGGCAGGAATTCCGTTGTGTCCGCACAGGCCATTCTTGGGAACCATCCGGATTTGAAGGCTGTATGTGTTAGCCAAGAATGCCTGACGGCTAATCATGGTCCTTGCTTTTGATTTGCTCTTGTGGTGTGGCGACACTGGAAGGGCAGCATATGTTATTCTTACCCAGTTGCCCTGAGAGCTTTAAGTATATTATACTGGCCTTGCCGGCATCGATCCATCCCAAGAATGATTCGGTGGCACCGCACACGTGCCGGGCAATGAACATCTCCAAAAATAGTGAGCCTAACAATCTCCCCTTGACATTCAATGTCATTACCATCGCCCAATTCGCCCACCATCAATAGCGTTTGGAGCAACTTTGGCCAGAATCTCAACCGCACCAGCCACATAAATGCAATGGTACTGGAGCAGGTGAGAGACGTATTATTCTGTGGCGAGTTTCTCACCTCCTGTTTCCACAAAGCCTTTTCACCAACTACAAGTCCCAAGCCAGGAGTGTGCTGCAATACTCTCCAATTGTCTGTATGAGATGCAGCTCCAACAACACTCAAGAATCTCGACATCATCGAGAATACAGTCCGCTTGATGAGCACTCCATCCATCATATTAATAATTCACTCCCTCCACCACCGTCGCAACGTGGCTGCTGTGAGTAGCAGCTACAAAATTGACTGCAGAAACTCGCCAAGGATTTTTCGACAGAAGCTTTCAATCCACGAACTCTATCACCGAGAAGGACAAGGACAGCAGACGTATTTGAACACCATCAACTCCAATTCCTCTCCAAGTTACACACCATCCTGACTTGGAAATATATCACCGTTGCTTCATCGTCGCTTTGTCAAAATCCTGGAACTCCCTCACTAACAGCACTGTGGGATTGTCTCACTATATGGACTGCAGCGGTTCAAGATGGTGGCTCACCACGACCTTCTCAAGGGCAATTAGGGATGGTCAATAAATGGTGGCTTTGCCAGCGAGGCTGACATCAGCAGAATATTTTTTTAAAACATAACATTCGATATTATGCTGAACTTTTAACTCCAACGAGCAGCATTTTTCATCCTCTGTTGTTCCTCTACAGTTGACCATCCCAAAGCCAAAGTCTTCTAATTCCTAATTGTTTGTCGTGACTGGGAGACCGAGAAAGTATCGCAAAAGAGGAAAATGGAAATTACCTGCAACTTTTCCAGCAAATCCTCGTGAGGAATTCTGCGTAGAGCACTCTTAATCACAGATAAAATCTTTTCTTCGGCCCCAAACTTTCTCTTGATCACATCCTCTAGAATGCAACCGTCAGCGTTCTCTATTTTCCCAGCCGGGATTCCATAATCTAACAATATGTGTTTGAACTTTTTCAGCTCATCGGCTGTCAGTTCCTCTAGAATATCTCCAACTCGAAACATGATCTCCTGACAATCTAATTAAATGAAAACAAAGGAGATGTATTATATTGTAAGACTATGTTTCTGGTATATGATACAATGGCGTTTAAGAACACAAGAAACAACAGCAGGAGTAGGCCATACATCCCCTCGAGCCTGCTCCGCCATTCAGTAAGATCATGGCTGATCTTCTACATTAACTTCACTTTACTTCCCTATCCCCATATCTCTTGATTAACTTGTTGTCGAAAATCTATCGATCTTACTCTTGAATATACTCATCGACTGAGCATCCACAGCCTTCTGGGGTTGAGAATTCCAAAGATTCACCACCCTTTGAGAGAAGAAATTCCTCCTCATCTCAGTCCTAAGTATGCAACTCATTTTTTTGGAGACTATTAGGGTTTCTGAGGGTTATAACTTGTAATTTGCAGTTCAATATTTGTACTTCATGCAACAAAAATGTTTAGTTACAGCCCTAGGGCTCTCTTGCGTTGTTAACTCCCAGTTATCATGGAAATCTGCAATTCATTAAGAGAGACTGGGATGGATAAGAAACTGACCTTTCACCCTCTGAGAATTGGGGTCAAGTCAAGTACCAGAGAGAAGGGCTGAAGGGCTCCTCTCTCTGGTTGGACAATGGGCTGGGCAGAGAGCCATATACTGATTTTTTATACTGTGGTACTCGGGTTAAAAAACAACCCCAGAGAGACGAGCTAAAGTATTCGTCTCTCTGATGGGGAATTAGTAGTCAGTGGGACAACACTGACCTTTAACCCTTTGGGTCTTTTAATCAAATCAACTCCACACACTGTGGATGAAGCCACTCCTTCTGTGGTCGGAAATAGATGGTCATTGTGTTGGATCATTTCGGTACTTTAACAAATGCTACGATAGTGTAGCGGTTAAAGCACGGGACTCGCAATGCAGAGGTCTTGAGTTCATAATCCTACCAATGCAAGTTATGAAGCTGAATGTGATAAACCTGTCACCAACAATGTAACCATCAAAGCTGTCGTAAAAACCGTGGTGTCAAAATCGAATTAGCTCAATAATTCCAACAGGGAAGGGACCCTGCTACCACCAACCTATGTGTCGGCAAGCGATGCCAGTCCCGGGATGAACAGCAACAGGAGTCTTGCCTGTGTTGCATCCCGAGACAAAAAGCTGTAACAATTCAAGAGTAAAGATACATGGTCCAACAGGTATGGACTGGGAGGTCACTAAGTTCGAACAGAGAGGAAATGCAAGCTACAGTACACAACAGCAAAGTAAATGACCAGTTCATCTGTTTGAGCGATGCTGGTTGAGGGATAAATATTAGCTAGGATGCCTGGAAAAACACTACTATTTCCTCTTCCAATAGTGCCGTGGGGTCCTTTACGTCCACCTCAGAGGCTATACGGGGAGTATGTTTAAAGTCTCAGCAGAAAATCGACACCTCTGAAAGTGCAGCAGTGCCTCAGTATCAGCACTGCGAGTGTCGGCATTGATTTCGTGCTCCAGTCTTTGTGTGGGCGGGGGGGATTGAACTTATGACATTCTGATTCAGCGGTGAGAATTGCTACCCACTGAGCCACAGCTGCAACCTACTAGCTCCCTTGCTTGTTGTGGTATATATCAATGATTTAGACTGCAATGTAGGGGGCTTGATTAACAAGTTTGCAAAAGATACAAAAATTGTCCGTGTGGTTGGTTATGAAGAAGAAAGCTGCAGACTGACGGAAGATATCACTGGACTGGTCAGGTGGGCAGACAAGTGGCAAAGGGATATCAATCTGGGGAAGTGTGAGTTAATGCATTTGGGGAGGAATAGCAAAGCAAGGGAATACACAATAAATGGTAGGATAACGGGAAGTGTAGAGGAACTGAGGGACCTTGGAGTGCATGTCCACAAATCCCTGAATGTAGCAGGACAGGTAGATAAGGTGGTTAAGAAGGCATACGCGATACTTTCCTTTATTACTCGAGGGAGAGAATATAAGAGCGGTATAAAGTGTATAAAACTTAGTTAGACCACAGCTAGAATAGAGCGATCAGTTCTGGTGACCTCATTGCAGGAAAGATGTAACTGCAACAGAGAGGGTTTCAGAGAAGATTTACGAGGATGTTGCCAGAACAGGAGAATATTAAATATGAGGAAAGATTGGATAGGATGTGGCTGAGGAGAGACTTAATTGAGGTGCATATAATTATGAGGGGCCTAGATAGAGTGGATAGGAAGGGCCTAGATAGAGTGGATAGGAAAGGCCTCGATAGAATGGATAGGAAGGGGCTAGATAGAGTGGATAGGAAGGGCCTAGATAGAATGGATAGGAAGGTCCTAGATAGAGTGGATAGGAAGGTCCTAGATAGAGTGAATAGGAAGGTCCCAGATAGAGTGGATAGGAAGATCCTAGATAGAGTGAATAGGAAGGTCCTAGATAGAGTGGATAGGAAGGTCCTAGATATAGTTAATAGGAAGGTCCTAGATAGAGTGGATAGGAAGGGCCTAGATAGAGTGGATAATAAGGACCTACTTCCCTTTGCAGAGACGTCAATAACCAGGGGGCATATATTTAAAGTAATCGGTAAAAGGATCAGAGGGGAGTTGAGGAAACATTTTTTCACCCAGAGGGTGGTGGGGTCTGCAACTCACTGCCTGAAAGGGTGGTAGAGGCAGAAACCCTCATCGCATTTAAAATGTACTTGAATATGCACTTGAAGATCCATAACCTGCAAGGCTATGGACCAAGAGCTGGAAAGTAGGATTAGGCTGGATAGTTCGTTTTCGGCCGGCACAGACACGATGGGCCGAATGGCCTCCGTCTGCACCGTAAGGTTATATGAATGGATGACAAGGCCACAATAAAATAAAGGCTCACTGTTAAGCATGGTCTGTTTGCAATCTGTGCTGTTTAAATTGGAAAGATTTCCTATTGTCTTAGGACCGAATTATTTTTTAGTGCGGAGTACAAGGTGCAACGACCCGATAGAGCTCCTTCCGGCTCCTGTGTTCTAAATGAATCAGGCTGCGATATTTAAAGATCTCCTTTGTGTGTGTGTGAGTGTGTGAGTGAGTGAGTGAGAGACAGAGAGACAGAGATAGAGAATGCATATGTATCATTGAGTGACTCTGTGTATGTGTGTGTGCATGTGTGTGTGTGTGTGTGTGAGAGAGATAACGCGTGTGTATTTGTGAGTTACTCTGAGTGTGTGAGAGAGAGAGGCACACACACACACACAGACAGAGACAAAGGATGCATATGTACCTCACTGAATAACTTTAGTGAGTGTGTGTGTGTAAGAGAGCGATAAAATTACACAAAGAGACAGAATGCGTGTGTATATCAGTAAGTGAATGATTGTATGTGTGAGAGACAGAGATATTGGAAGCGAGTGACAGTCAGTGTTTGTGTCTGTGAGAGAGACGTAGAGAAAGTGAATGTGTGTGTATATCAGAGTGACTGTTATGTATATCTGTGTATGTAAGAGAGACAGAGAGACTGACAGAGAGAGAAAGATAAAGGATGCTTCTGTATATCAGTGATTGATTCTGAGTGAGCATGTGTGCGTATTTCTGTGGAAGAGAAGCAGCAGGATGTTGAAATCTAACCTTTAACCATCGACAACTTCTACACTCCTATACAGACTGGTATTTCACAAGTTAAATTGACAAAGACCCGTATCCCTTATCAGACGTTGCTTCAGACACAGCAAGTGCTGCCTACGTGCGAATTGCAAAAACGTCTTATGCATATCGAGCCAAAGTTGGAGGAAGTGACTTGCCCACAAACGCAAACCGTTTGCTTCTGTCTCTGCTAGTTGCAGCATTTTGCTTTTACTTTGTATTAGCTCATGCACACAGATGTTGAGAACCCTTCAGTTTTATTTCACAAGAACGTTTATTCAAACCCGCTGTGTTTTGATTAAAGTGGCATTGAAGTTGAAATCGCCCGAACCTCCACTTGATGATTATGGGGTCTCGAGCAGTTTTGAAATTTTAGTTTTGATTGATTCTCCGCGTTAGGTTTCATTTTTCAACTTTGCTCGCCGTCTAATTTCTACCGAGAACCGGTGTCCGTGGATGGAGAAATGGGACTTACTTTTAACGCCATTCGCAGGTTGCAAACCGCAGTCAGCAGAGGCTCGCGATGCAACAGTTTCTCACGCTTGCTGACGAATTGCAACCGCCAAATTGGAAAAATAAGTGTTTGGGAATGTGTGTTACTTCACTTTGATTTGTATTTCAAAACATCTATATATATCCCCGCCATTTCTTAACAATGATATTATTTATAAAGATAATGGCCCAAAAATTAGTGCCGCTACGCGGGAGTACGCACTGCGTACTCTCGCGTATTCTGTCGCCAATTGACGGTTTTCTGCATGCACTGCGCATGCGCTGAAAACCGGCACTTGGTTAATGGAAAAGGGGGTTGGTGCTAGGTGAACCGCGTGCGCGTTACAGGCTGCGCGCACGCTGTGCACTTCGTGGTTTCAACGCGCAGGTAAGTACGGAAGATTCTACACATAAAAAAAGGAGGAGTAAGACCCACTTTTAACAAGGTAAGTAGTGAATTAAGTATTATTTTGAATTTTTTTTAACAGGTATATCTTTTTTAGAGACTTTAAAGACAGGTAAGTTTATTTTTATAACTTTTTAAAAGATTTTAAATTTTTTCAAAAATTTTATGTTTTATTTAAAGTGGTTAATTTATTTAACTATACTTATTTTATTAATGTGATGGTTTTTTTTTTATTTAATTGAGGTTTAGCGGTTCTTTTGGAGGGCTATTGTATTCACAACTTTCACAGCACTTATGTGAAAGTTATGAATGGAAGATGGTGTGCTGCCATTGGCTCTAACTGAGTCACGTGATCCCACATCTCGCACGAATTAACTGCGCCGGTGGGATACGCAAGCCCAGCACAGCAGCTGTCCAGAACATCAAGTTCGTGCGAGCTGGAACTGAAAAAGCCAACGCGGAGTGAGAGATCGCGGGGAGGCCTTACCCTCGCACGAAGGCTCCCTCACGAATTTTTGGGCCAATTATTTATAACTGTCGCTTTGTAATATTAAAGCACCTGGGCACGCGATACTTTCAAATTAAATATTCTTCCTCTCACTGATATTTTGAAACCACATAAGAAAACTTGGTCCCCTATTTGCACCTGTTAAGTAAAATTAAAGATATTTATTAATCGATACACGGATGGTTAGGACATCGTTTTAAGAATATGTGTCGATAACCACAATTCACAAATTTAAGATAATGGGCAAAAAAAGGGTAGGGGGATGTAGAGATTGTTTTTATACAGCGAGTTGTTGTGATCTGGAATGCACTGCCTGAATGGGCGGAGGAAGCAGATTCAATATTAACTTTCAAACGAAAATTGTATATATATACGCTTTGAAAATAATACTGGGCAGGGGAGTGGGACTAATTGCGTTGCTCTATGAAAAAGATGCACAGGCACGATGGGCCGAATGATCTCCTCCTGTGCTGTAAGAATCTGCGACAGTATTCTATGATTCTAATACACAGAAACCGCCACAGATTTTTATGAAGAGTTCTGCACTTAATGCAGACATATATTAATTTTTGCATAACATTAGGCTCCGAGTACAAATAATTAAGGCGCCCCTTTGACATTCACATCTCTTTCGCCTCTCCATCACTTTCATGCTCTCCTTCCCGTCCCGACGACCTTTTTCACGCCCACACTCAGACATTCTCAGTAACTCACCCAGTTCGTCAATTGAAAAGACTGAAGCAACCCTCGATCCCGTCCGAGCGGCTCCCGTCCCCAGTCAAGACTCTGGCGCTGGGGGATTGGTCCGGTCACTGTGCCTTGCTCTCCGCTCCCCAGGCTCTGAGTGGAGCCCGCCAGGAAGTGTCAGCGCGCATGTGCGCCTGGATCTCGCTATCCTACTCAAATGTTGCTCAAATATGAAATTCGAGTGCAGTATCATCCGACTGCTAGTGTGTTCTTTACATTTCCCAATAGCTGATTCATGTCGTTTTGATGCGAGTTGAGATTTCAAAGCTTTGATTTACAACCCCACCCCCTCTGATTTGAATCGTAGACTCATACAGCACAGAGGAAGCCATTCGGCCCATCGTGTCTGTGCCCTGCTCTTTGAAAGAGCTCTCCAACTCGTCCAACACGCCAGCTTGTTCCCCATCGCACTGCAATTTCAATTATATATCCAATTCCCTGTTGAAATTTAATAAGGAATCTGCTTGCAACGTCCATTCATGTAATGTATTCCAGAACATATTCTCTGGTTGCCGACCCTCCTGCCAGTTGAAACAATTTCTCTTTTACTGTATGGAAACCCCTCAGAATTTTTAACAACTCAATTAAATCTCCCCAAAACCTTCTCTTCTCTAAGGAGAATAATCCCATCTTCTGTAGCGTCTCCACATAACTGAAGTCCCTCATCCCTATTACCATTCTAATAAATTTGCTCTGAACCCTTTCCAAGGCATTGACATCCTTCCTGAAGCGTGGTACCAGAACTGAGGCCTAACCGGTGATTTATTAAGGTTTAGCATAAATTATTTGCTTTTGTATTATATGCCTCTAATATTATCATCTTATCATTTCACTTTCAAAGATGTGTGTATGTTAAATCCTAGGTCTCTCTTTTCCTGCTCCCGCATTAAAATAGAGCCATTTAGTTGATATGATCTGGAATGCACTGCATAAAAATGGTGCCATCCGATTTCACGGGTGCACCATCCTCAGGAGCCACCCTCAGTAGGATACTCTCCCTGGGTGACCTTGTAGAGTGTGTATTGATCCCTATTAATTGGTTGGAACAATCACAGCTGAAAAGACCCTGTCATTATCCTGAAACCACACAGGTGCACTTCCCTGCAGCGTCGCTGGGCACTTTTACTGAGCGGGAACACTGGGTAATGTTACTTCCAAATTGAGACATACTGAGTGTAATTGTCAGTGTCCCACTGCATCCGAGACTGAGCCCCACCCTGTGCCCTTCCTGTCTGTGTATTTCCCCAGTGCCCCATTGGGGAACATTCAGCACCGGGTATCCTGCAGAACCAGCGCCGTGGGGCCGGGCGGCTGAGTCTCGTGATCCTGTTGCAGGTCTCTGACGTCACACTGAGATTTTACCCAGAATGCACCGGAACTGACTCGTCGATGACGTCACAATAGTTCTTGTCTCGCCGACAATGTGTGTTGACACGTCACACACTAGACCCGTCCAGCCAATTCTCCACTTCTCTTTTACCGTGACATTTGCAGCATCCTCTTATTTAGTGAAATCAGATGAAAATTCTTATTTATAACTCAACCATGTCGTCTAGCTCTACAAGAAGTTTGCATTCCTTTGACGATCATTTAAATCTTCATATTAATTTAACAGACTTTTGTGTTCTTTTTTATGTTACCCACTAATCTTTTATCATAAACTCTCTTTTCGCCTTTTATTTTCCTTTAAAGTTTTCCTCTGCACTTTCTGTATTCTGTTTGAATCTCTATGGTATCAAGAGCCTCATATTTATCCAATGTCTCATTTTAGTCTTAATGCCTTCAGTCATCCAGGAAGCTCTAGCATTGGATACCCTTCTTTCCCACCTTAGTCGGAGCCTGAACTATCTCCTGCTTGTACTCCACCCATTGCCCATTACTGTATTACCTGGTAATCCTTGTTTCCAATCCACCTGGGCAAGTTCCGCTTTCAACTCACTGAAATTAGCCCTCTTCCAGATGAGTGTCTTCAACTTTGATTGTTGTTTTTTGCATTCCATGGCTACTCTAGCCTAATGATATTGTGATAATTCTTTCCCAGGAGTTCTCCCGAAGAAACATTCTGCACTTGCCGCATTTCATTCCCCAGAACTTGATCCAGCCCTGTTTCCTTCCCTGTTGGGCTGGAATCATGCTGATTATGACCTGTAGTCATTTTGAGAATTTCTTCCTCTCCTTGCCCTTTACAAGATTTTTGTCTCAGTCAGATCTGAGAATCACAGGGACAAAGAAGGGAAGATGTGCAATGATATGTCTGCCTCGGTTGTAATTTGAACCAAAGAATGGCGATTCACATAGAATTGCTCAACAGGAACCAAATATATACACACAGATTGTCACAAGAACTGCGACAATAAGAAATAGAGCGGCTGGACAAGTAACGAGCTGCTCTGGAAAACTTGCTGGAAATATTCATAATTAACGCAGGAATGAAAGGAGGTGGTAAACACACACTTCGGTTTACACTATCTATGAATTAATGCTTGGCTACCGCAACCCTTCCGTGCAAGATCAGAAAATCAGAATATGACATACAACATATCACACCCCAGATGTCACACTCCAGATGCCACACAAATGTCACTCAGCTGATTTCAAACTCCAGAAGTCACAAACATGATTTCACAATCCTGATGTCATATGCAACATGTCACACTAATGAGGTGACACTCCGGATCTCGCACTCCATGTGTCACACTCCAAATGTCACACTCCAGATGTCACACTGCAGAAGTCACACTCTTGAATTTACATTCCTGATGTCAAACTCCAGATGTCAAACTCCAGATGTCACACTCCTGATGTCAGAATCCTGATGTCACACTCCAGATCTCATACACCAGATGGCACACTCTGGATGTCACTATAAAGATTTCACACACCATATGGCACACTGCAGAAGTCACACTCCAGATGTCACACACCTGATGTCACACTCCAGCTCTGACACACCAGATGCCACACTCTGGATGTCACAATCCAAATTTCATGCTCCTTTCGGCATGCTGCAGCTGTCACACTCCAGTTGTAACACGCCAGATGGAACACTGCAGATGTCACACTACTGTTGTCAATCTCCAGATGTCACACACATAATGTAACAATTCTTATCTCGCAATCCAGGTTTCTCACTTACATATGTCACACTCATGATGTCGCACAGCTGATGTAGCACTCCAGATGTCACACTCGAGATATCAAACTCCATATTTAACACTCGTGATGTCACACTCGTGATGTCACACTCCAGCTGTCACACTCCTCCTGTCACAATCCTGATGTTGTACTTCAGATATTTGACTCCAGATGTCATTCGCAACATGTCACGTTCCAGAAGGTACATACCTGATGTCACAATCCAGATGTCACACTCCAGCTGTCAGACCACTGATGTCACACTCCAGACGTGGCAATGCCGATGTCACGTTCCAGATGGTGCACTGAAGATGTCACATTCCAGATCTCACACTGCTGATGTCACACAGCAGATGTCACACACCAGCTCTCACACTCCAGATGTCACACTCCTGATTCCACATCCAGCTGTCAGACCTCTGATGTCACACTCCAGATATCACACTCCTGATTTCACAATCCTGATGTCAAACTCCTGATCTCACACATGTAGGCTTCGCAAAATCCCCCAGAAACTCGAACAGAGCCCTAAAGGGAGTGATTTGTAGACCTTTCATACAAACTTGGGATAATGGGACCTAATTTAAGTCATTTGATGTAAAAACCTAATGATCAGGGAAGAGAAACCTGAGGAAACTGACTTTTGAATCTTACTGTTGGGAGAGACACCGTTCACAGACACAAGACAAGCTGCGAGGGGCGTGGCCAGGCAGTGAACAGATCAAGCTGTCTTGGAATTGTTTACACTGCAAATCCTACCAAGGTGCACGAGACAAAGCAAAAACTCACAAACACATTCAAATATGAATCCCCAGGTGCAAACAGGATGCTGGAAATCTAAAAACGATTCCTGACAATAAAACTTCCAGCACACAGCTTTCATAAGCCATTATCCCATAAAAAAACCATCAGCCAAAGTCTCGACCAGAGCAGTTAAGAAAGCCCGCCAAAAGACCTAGGACAATAGGGTGGAGATTTGGTGCGTAGATAAGGCTGTGTTTATATCGGAAACGATCAAGACATGTTTAACACTGAGCAAAAGCCATCGGAACTGGCAAGCCCGCGAAAACTAGACAATTGGATAAGCAAGTTTCATTTGCAACCTAAAGGAATCCGTTTTAGGAAGGGTTTTTTTGGGCGCGAAAAAGAAACAGTATAATTGAAAGTGTGTGCCATAATTTCTCTCTCTTTCGGACTGGCTGACCACGCGGACACAGCTCTCTTCCTGCTCCAGCAAAACCTACCACAAGCCACGAGGAAGAAGGCCAGAAAACAGACCAGCACGCAAGAAGAAACCAGAGCGACTTCCTCAGTGACCATCGGACACCTCGCAGCAACAAGGGCCTTGCAGAGTCTTTTAAACAAAAGACTCTAAAATCCTGTCAAGGATTCGTTGGTGAGCGTTAACCCTGCTCTCCTGAAACCAAAAACCTAGCTAGATAGTGGGATCTTTGGGAGGGTAAGGTTTTGTTTGATATATTGTCATTGTCCCTCGCTTGTACCGTGTGCTCCCCAATCTGTGTTTAAGTAATAAGTGTGTTTCAATTTGTTACCTTTTTCTTTTAATAAAATAACATTCTTTAATCAGAACCTGTCGTCTACTGCAATTTTGTTCACAACCCCTAAATATGTCCAAAGTCTAGGAACCAGAGTGGTGTGGGAGCGATTCGAACCGCTCACTGTGTCAGAAAGCGAAGGCTGACCCCATTAAGGTACCCCTTACAACGTATACACGAGTTTCATCAATAGTTCATCATTGATATATTTCTTAGCTTTCGTCAATGTGTCATAACTACTTCTGATAGGCACCAACTCCAGCTTTTGACCTCATGCACATTTTCAGTATTTCCATCTGATGGGGCAAATCTCTCCTTAACCGGGACATATTGATTAACGAGATTCTAATGATCAAATCGATGGAATGCGGTTAGGAAGTGCATTGACCACCGGGTTGTAACTCATCAGGGAGTCCTGTGGTTGAGCAGTTTCAACCCCACCATTCTCATGGGATCAGAAGGCCTTTTCCAATTCAACTGTTGAGATAATTAAAATCCTGTTTGGACAGTTTAGAAGTTTATGCTGATAGGCTTAGATCAAGAGGGATGGGAGGAGGCTTCTGTGGAGCATGAGCACCGGTATGCACCAGTGAGTTGAAATGGTCTGATATGTGCTGCACATTCAATGTTACTCTTTCTCGCTTCCATATTGTTAATAGGAATTTAATTGTTAAAATTAGTTTCCAAGTTAACTGTCAGCTTTTGCACAAGTACAGGATTGTGGCATTTCGATTGGAGGTACTCCAGCTGATGAATATAAGATCAGTTCACAATTGGAGAGGAGCAAAGCTCTTTATGCTGATTGCTGACTCGGCAGCTGAGTAGCTTCTATTTCCAATAACTACCTGATCCCTTGAGGTAGACACCACGCCTGCCTGTTAAATGAGGAATTAGCGATCGTGTCTCTCCTGGCTTCAGGTGGACACCGGGTAGTCGTTCAAGCTTTTAGGAACATAGGACAGGAAGAGGACATTCAGACCCTCGATACTGTTACATAGAAACAGGAAGAGGACATTCTGCACCTCGAGCCTGTTACATAGGCAGAGAAATAGGCTATGCAGACCCTCAATCCTGTTACCTAGGAACCGGAGAATAAATGTCTTCCCCCACCCACCGCTGGCCCGCCGGAGCCTGCTAAATAGCAACAGGAGGAGGCCATTCACCCCCTCGAGCCTTTATATTGGAACAGGAGGAGGCCATTCACCACCTCACGTCTGTTACATAGGAAACGGAGGAGGCCATTTAACCCCACGGGACATTTAATTAGGAAAATCATGATGCCATTCAGTTGCTCGAGCCTACACATAGGACCAAGGGGATGCCGTTCAACCCCTGTTCCTATTACGTCTTCACAGGACGATGCGATTCCGCCCCCTAGAACCTACTGCACCATTGAATTAGAAAATGGCTGATCTATACTTCAATTGTATTATTCAGCCTTTACTCTAAATCTCTCAAAAAATTATCCGTCAAAAATGTATCGATCCCAATACTCAACTGTTCTCTATTAATATCCTTGACACTCTTCATCACAGTGGCATTACTGTGTATCCTGAAATTCAGCTCATAATCTTATACTCACTCTCAGTATTTCCACTTTAGGCTGCAATTCCCTGTCAAATTTGGCAGTCACTTTGGGATCTATTATATAAGGGAAGACTAATCATTTATTTCCGATCATGAACCACAGGGAAGACATAAAACAGTTTGCAAGTGAACTCAAATCTTGAATTGGATAAGGCCATCTTGGCCCAATGAAGATGGTGGGATTCGATTTGTCTCCGTGATTGAGTTCGCCAGTGGTCAGAGAAAGACATAAAGAAAGAACCCTCGTCTATGTCATGATTGGCGATGTCAGGACGCCCCAAAGCGCTTCTCAACTAATTCAGTGTGGTCAATATTATGGTGGTAAGAACAATAATGGAATCCCTACTAAAGGAGAAAATGGAAGAACATCTAGTAACCAAAAACATTCTAATGAATAGTCAGCATGGATTTCAAAAGGGAAATCTTGCTTGACCAAACTCTTTGAATTTTTCGAAGAGGTAACCGAGAGCATAGACCATGGTACTGCAGTAGATGTACTTTATCTAGATTTTCAAAAGGCCTTCGATAAGATACCCCATAATAGACTGATGAAGAAAGGTCAGAGAATACGGAGTCAGGGGACAAGTAGCGGAATTGATAGTTAGCTGGCTTCAAGACAGAAAGCAGAGAGCAGGGGTAAAGGGTAGCTATTCACAGTGGCAGAAGGTGGGTAGTGGTGCTCCACAAGGATCAGTGCTGGGACCACTGCTGTTCACAATTTATATTAACGATTAGACTTTGGATTCAAATAGACAATTTCTGAATTTGCAGATGACACCAAATTGGGGGTCATAGTCAATACTGTGGAGGACTGCAACAAATCACAAGAGGACATTAATAAACTTGCAGAATGGACATGTAATTTACAAATGAAGTTCAACACAGATAATGTGAGGTATTGCATTTTGTTCGGAAGAATAGGGAGGTCAATTATTACTTGGATGGTGCGAGTCAAGTTGGGGTAGAGGAACAAAGGGATCTCGGTGTACAAATTAACAAATCACTAAAAGTTGCGACACAGGTTAGCAAGGCCATACAACTAAAAAAAAGCACTAGGGTTTAACGGTGTAGAATTGAAAAGTAGGCAAGTTATGCTAAACCTGTATCGAACGTTCTTTAGTCCACACTTAGAGTGCGTAAAGTTATGGTCGCCATATTATAAAAAGGCTATAGAAGCACTGGATAGGGTGCAGAAAAGATGTACAAGGATGATACCAGAAATGCAAGGAAATACATTTCAGGAAAGGATGAACAGGCTGGGACCCTTTTCTCTTGAAAAAAATAAAGCTGAGGGGCAAGCTAATAGATGTCTTTAAAATTATGGAAGGTTTTGGAAGAGTGGGTATAGATAGAATGTTTCCATTTGTCGGGTGGAGCATAACTAGAGGCGATCAATATTAGATAGTCACAAATAAATCCAGTAGGGAATTCAGAAGAAACTTCTTTACCCAAAGAGTGGTGAGAATCTGGAATTCGCTAACACAGGGAGTGGTTGAAGCGAATAGTATAGATGCATTTAAGAGGAGGCTAGGCAAGCATATGAGGGAGATGGGAATAGAGCGTTATGCTGATAGATTTAGATGAGTAAAGACAGGAGGAGGCACGAGTGAAGCATTAATGCCAGTTTGGACTGGTTGGGCCGAATGGACTGTTTCTGTGCCATATATCCTATGTAATCCTATGTAATATGTAATATGGGAAACACGGCAGCCAGTTTGCGCACAGCAAGCTCCCACAATTAGCAATAAACCGTCAATCTGTTTTTTTACTGATGCTGGTTAAGGGATAAATACGTACCCGAACACCGGGGCGAACTCCTCTGCTCTTCTTCCAATAGTGCCATGGATCATTTAGGTCCACCTAAGAGAAAGACAGGGTCTCGTTTTAACGTCTTATCCGAAAGACGGAATCGCTGACAGAACAAATCTCCCTCAGCACTGTCAACGGAAGTGTTGACCCAGAATATGTGCTCAACTCTGTGCAGTGGGATTTGAACCCACGATCTTCTGACTTAGAGGTCAAAGTGAGGTGAACGATGTCAAGCATAGGGGCACCTCTGAATCAGAAGGCATTGGGTTCAAGCCCCTCACCAGAGGCTTTTGCTCAAAATCGAGGCCAACACTCCCAGTGCAGTATTGAGGGAGTGCAGCACTATCTGTGGTGCTGTCTTTCAGAAGAGTCGTTAAAATGAGGGCCGCATCTGCCCTCTCAGGTGGACGAGAACGAGCCCATGTCACGATTTTCGATGCACAGCAGGCGAGTTCCCCCGGTGTTCGAGCCAATATTGGTCCTTTACCATCATTACTGTAAAACAGATTACCCAATCGTTGGCGCATTGCTGTATTAGTAGCTTGCTGTCTGCAAATTTAACTGCCGTGTTTCCTACATTACAACAGTGACTGCAATTCAAAAATGCTTAATTTTCTGTAAAGTGCTTTATGACGATCTGAGATTGTGAAAGTCGCTATATAGAATCGTAAAATAGTACTGCAGAGAAGGAGGCCATTCGACCCATCGCGTCTGCGCTTGCTCTTTCAAAGAGCAAAACAGTCAGTCCCATTCCCCCACCCTTTCCCCATTTCCCTGCATTTTGTCTTTTTCAAGTATTTATCTAATTCCCTTTAAAGGTTACTATTGAATCTGTATCCATCACCCTATCAGACATTACATTCCCAATTCTAACCACCCGCTGTGTAAAAAAGTTTTCCCTCATGTGGCCTCTGGTTCTTTTGCCAATCAGCGTAAATCCTTGCCCTCTCGTTATCCACCATTCAGTCATTGGAAACAATTTCGCTTTATTCACTGTATATAAATCCTTCATGATTTTAAACATCTCCATCAATTCTCCTCTTAGCCTTCTCTGCTTGAAGGAGAACAACCCCAGCTTCTCTAGTCTATACCGATAACTGTAATCCCTCATCACTGGAACCATTCTAGTAAAGCTCTTCTGTACTCTGTCCGAAGTCTTCACGGCCTTCCTAAAGTGTGGTGTCCAGAATTGGAAACATTACTCCAGCTGGGGTGGAACTAGTGTTTTTACAAGTTTAGCATAACTTCCTGGCTTTGGCATTCAATGCCTCTATTTATAAAGCCCAGGATCCCATATCCTTTATGAACTACTTTGCTAACTTGTCCAGCCAATGTCAAACATTTATTAAAAAACACCCCCGGTCTCTCTGTTCTTTCACCCTCTTAAAATTGTACCATTTAGCAGGCATGGTCCCTGCACATTCGTCGTACCAAAATGTATCACCTCACACTTCTCTGTGTTGAATTTCATTTCAGATGTGTCCATCATTCCACCGGCCTGTGACTTTTTGAAGTCGATTGCTATCTTCCTCACTGTTTACTGCACTTGTAAGTTACGTGTCAGCAGCAAATTTCGAAATGGTGCCCCGTACCCACAAGTTCAAGTCATTAATGTATATCACAAACAGCAGTGGTCCGAGTACTGAGCCCCGGGGTACGTCACTATGTACCTCCATCTTTCTTTTCTTCTTATTTCAACATTTAATTGTTAGTCCACAATATCACCAAGAGTCTCCCACTGAAGTAATAGGCTATTGTCACGTCGCAGTTTCAATTCCATCTAAACAGTTCACCAAGATGATTTTTCTGCAAAGCAAAGCAGAATCTGCACGTACACATGTGGTTTCACAACAGTTCCGCTTTGACATCTTTCACAGCTTTCGTCAAATTGTCATAGCTAGTTACATTATTGCCCAAATTCAGTCTTTGGTCTCATGCACATTATCAGTATTTCCATCTGATGTGGCAATTCTCTTCGCAACCGGGAGATATTGATCAACAAGATTCTAATGAACATATAGATGGAATGCGGTTAGGAAGTTCATTGACCACCATGTGTCCCCTCATCAGGGAACCCTGTGACTGAGCAGATACAAGCCCACCATTCTCCTTCAAGATGGGTGGGAGGAGGCTGATGTGGAGCTTGAACACCGCGTGCACCAGTTATGGAAAATTTTCTGTTACTGTGCTGCACATTCAATGTTACCCTGTTTCTATTCCATACTGCTGATGATAGTATATTAATTGTCGAATGTGTTCCCAAGTTAACTGTTAAGTTTTGCAAAGAAGCAGAGAAATGTGGCATTTCGATTGGAGGTACCCCAGCTGATGAATATAAGATCAGTTTGCAATTGCAGAGGAGCATAGCTCTTTATGGTAAATGGTGACCGGACATCTGAGTGGATTTTATTTCCAATAACTACCTCATCCGTTAAGCTGCTCAAAACCAAGGGCCTGTTAAAGAAAGAAAGAACGATTGTATCTCTCCTGGATGCACGTGGACACAGCATACTCATTAAAAATGTTAGGAACACAGGCAAAGGAGGAGGCTATTCTGCACCTCGAGTCTGTTATATAGGCACAGGAGGAGGCTATTCTGCTGCTCGATCCTGTTACATAGACACAGGAGGAGGCTATTCTGCTGCTCGATCCTGTTACATAGGGACAGGAGGAGGCCATTCTGCAGATCGAGTCTGTTACATAGGCACAGGAGGGGGCTATTCTGCCGCTTGATCCCGTTATATAGGCACAGGAGGGGTCTAATATGCAACTCGATTCTGTTACATAGGCACAGGAGGGGGCGATTCTGCAGCTCGATCCTGTTACCTGGCACAGGAGGAGGCTATTCTGCAGCTCGAGTCTTTTACAAAAGCACAGGAAGAGGCTATTCTGCTCCTCGATCCCGTTACCTAGGCACAGGAGGAGGCAATTCTGCAGCTCGATCCTGTTACATAGGCACAGGAGGAGGCTATTATGCAGCTCGAGTCTGTTGCATAGGCACAGGAGGAGGCTATTCAGCAGCTCGATCCTGTTACATAGGCACAGGAGCAGGCTATTCTGCCGCACGATCCCGTTGCATAGGCACAGGAGGAGGCTATTCAGCAGCTCGATCCTGTTACATAGGCACAGGAGGAGGCGATTCTGCAGCTCGAGTCTGTTGCCTAGACACAGGAGGACGCTATTATGCAGCTCGATCCTATTGCAAAGACACAGGAGGAGGCTATTCTGCAGTTCGATCCTGTTGCATAGGCACAGGAAGAGGCTATTCTGCAGCTCGATCCTGTTACATAGACACAGGAGGTGACTATTCTGCAGTTCGTTCCTGTTACATAGGCACATGAGGTGGCGATTCTGCACCTCGAGCCTGTTACATAGGCAGAGAAATAGGCTGTGCAGACCCTCAATCCTGTTACCTAGGAACCGGAGAATACATTTGTTCCACCACATCCCGCCGGCACGCCGGAGCCTGCTAAATAGCAACAGGAGGAAGTCATTCACCCACTCGAGCCTCTACATTGGAACAGGAGGAGGCCATTCACCCCCTCACGTCTGTTACATAGGAAACGGAGCAGGCCATTTAACCCCACGGGACATTTAATTAGCAGCATCATGATGCCATTCAGTTTCTCGAGCCTTTTACATAGGACCAGGAGGAAGCCGTTCAAATCCTGGATACTATTACGTCGTCAAAGGATGATGCCATTCCGCCCCCTCGAACCTACTGCACCATTGAATTATAAAATGGCTGATCTATACATCAATTCTATTTTTCCACCTTTACTCTAAATCCCTCAAAGACTTATACATCAAAAATCTATCGATCCCAATACTCAACTGTTTTCTATTGATCTTCTTGATACTCTTCATCACAGTGGCATTACTGTGTATCCAGAAACTCAGCTCATAATCGTTTACTCACTGCCAGTATTTCCACTTTAGGCTGCAATTCCCTGTCAAAGTTGGCAGTCAATTTGGGAACTATTATGAAAGGGAAATCTGATCATTTATTTCCGAACATGAACCACACGGAAGACATAAAACAGGATGCAAGTGAACTCAACTCTTGAATTGGAAAAGGCCATCTTGGCCCAATGAAGATGGTGCGATTCGATTTGTCTCCGCGATTGAGTTCGCCAGTGGTCAGAGAAAGACATAAAGAAAGAACCCTCATTTGTATCATGATTGGCGATTGCAGGACGGCCCAAAGGGCTTCACAACTAATTCAGTGTGGTCAATTATTTGGGTGGTAAGAACAATAATGGAATCCCTACTAAAGGAGAAAATGGAAGAACATCTAGAAACCAAAAACATACTAATGAATAGTCAGCATGGATTTCAAAAGGGAAAGTCTTGCTTGACCAACCTCATTGATTTTTTTGAAGAGGTAACCGAGAGCGTAGACTATGGTACTGCAGTAGATGTAATTTATCTAGATTTTCAAAAGGCCTTCGATAAGATACCCCTTAATAGACTGATGAACAAGATCAGAGAATACTGAGTCAGGAGACAAGTAGCGGAATTGATAGTTAGCTGGCTTCAAGACAGAAAGCAGAGAGCAGTGGTGAAGGGTAGCTATTCAAAGTGGCAGAAGGTGGCTAATGGTGTTCCACAAGGATCAGTGCTGGGACCACTGCTGTTCACAATTTATATTAACGACTTAGACTTTGGAATCAACAACACAATTTCTGAATTTGCAGATGACACCAAATTGGGGGCTATAGTCAATACAGAGGAGGACTGCAACAAAATAAAGGAGGACATTAATAAACTTGCAGAATGGGCATATCATTTACAAATGAAGTTCAACACAGATTATGTGAGGTATTGCATTTTGTTAGGAAGAATAGGGAGGTCAATTATTACTTGGATGGTGCGAGTCAAGTTGGGGTAGAGGAACACAGGGATCTCGGAGTACAAATTAGCAAATCCTAAAAGTTGCGACACAGGTTTGCAAGGCAATAAAAATACAAAAAACAAGCACTAGTGTTTAAAGTTGTAGAACTGAAAAGTAGGCAAGTTATGCTAAACCTGTACCGAATCTTGTTTAGACCACACTTACAGTGCGTACAGTTATGGTCGCCATATTATAAAAAGGCTATAGAAGTACTGGAGAGGGTGCAGAAAAGATGTACAAGGATGATACCAGAAATGCGAGTGTATACATTTCAGGAAAGGATGAACAGGCTGGGTCTCCTTCCTCTCGAAAAAAATAAAGCTGAGGGGCAAGCTAATAGATGTCTTTAAAATTATGGAAGGTTTTGATAGAGTGGATAGATAGAATGTTTCCATTTGTCGGGAAGTGCATAACCAGAGGCGATCAATATAAGATAGTCACCAAGAAATCCAGTAGGAAATTCAGAAGAAACTTCTTTACCCAAAGAGTGGTGAGAATCTGGAACTCACTAGCACAGGGAGTGGTTGAGGAGAATAGTATAGATGCATTTAAGAGGAGGCTAGGCAAGCATATGAGGGAGAAGGGAATAGAGGGTTATGCTGATAGATTTAGATGAGTAAAGACAAGAGGAGGCCCGAGTGGAGCATAAATGTCAGTCTGGACTGGTTGGGCCGATTGGACAGTTCTGTGCTGTATATCCTATGTAATCCTATGTAATATTGTAATATGGGAAACACGGCAGCCAGTTTGCGCACAGCAAGCTCCCACAATTAGCTATAAACAGTTAATCTGTTTTTTAGTGTTGTTGGTTGAGGGATAAATACATGCCCGTACACCGGGGCGTACTCCCCTGCTCTTCTTCCAATAGTTCCATGGATCATTTAGGTCCACCTAAGAGAAAGACAGGGCCTCGTTTTAACGTCTTATCCGAAAGACGGAATCGCTGACAGAACAACGCTCCCTCAGCACTGTCAAAGGAAGTGTTGACCCAGAATATGTGCTCAACTCTGTGCAGTGGGAATTGAACCCACGACCTTCTGACTTAGAGGTCAGAGTGAGGTGAACGATGTCAAGCATAGGGGCACCTCTGAATCAGAAGGCTTTGGGTTCAAGCCCCTCACCAGGGCCTGGTGCACAAAATCGAGGCCATAACTCCCAGGGCAGTATTGAGGGAGTGCAGCGCTATCTGTCTTTCAGAAGAGACGTGAAAATTAGAGCCGCGTCTGCCCTCTCAGGAGGACGAGAACGAGCCCATGGCACGATTTTCGAAGCACAGCAGGCGAGTTCCCCCGGTGTTCGAGCCAATATTGGTCCTTAACCATTATTACTGTAAAACAGATTACCAAATCATTGGCGCATTGCTGTGGTTGGAGCTTGCTCTGTTGTGGAAATTTAGCTGCCGTGTTTCATACATTACAAGAGTGATTGCAATTCAAAACTGCTTAATTTTCCGTAAAGCGCTTTGGGACGATCTGAAGTTGTGAAAGTCGCTATATAGAATCGTAGAAAAGTACTGCATAGAAGGAGGCTATTCGGCCCATCGCGTCTGCGCTTGCTCTTTCAAAGAGCAATCCAGTTAGTTCCACTCCCCCAACCTTTCCCCATTTCCCTTCATTTTATCTTTTTCAAGTATTTATCTAATTCCATTTTGAAGGTTACTATTGAATCTCTATCCATCACCCTATCAGACATTGCATTCCCAATCCTAACCACTCGCTGTGTAAAAAAGTTTTCCCTCATGTGGCCTCTGGTTATTTTGCCAATCACCGTAAATCTGTGACCACTCGTTGTGAAAAATTCAGTCATTGGAAACAATTTCGCTTTATTCACTCTATATAAACCTTTCATGATTTTAAACATCTCCATCAAATCTCCTCTGCTTCAAGGAGAACAACCCCAGCTTCTCTAGTCTATACCGATAACTGTAATCCCTCATCCCTGGAACCATTCTAGTAAAGCTCTTCTGTACCCTGTAGAAGCCTTCACGGCCTTCCTAAAGTGTGGTGTCCAGAATTGGAAACATTACTCCAGCTGGGGTGGAACTAGTGTTTTTACAAGTTTAGCATAACTTCCTGGCTTTGGCAGTCAATGCCTCTATTTATAAAGCCCAGGATCCCATATCCTTTATTAACTACTTTGCTAACTTGTCCAGCCAATGTCATACATTTATTAAACAAACACCCCCGGTCTCTCTGTTCTTTCACCCCTTTTAAAATTGTACCATTTAGCAGGCATTGTCCCTGCTCATTCTTAGTACCAAAATGTATCACCTCACACTTCTCTGTGTTGAATTTCATTTCAGATGTGTCCGTCATTCCACCGGCCTGTCTATGACTTTTTGAAGTCGATTGCTATCTTCCTTACTTTTTACTGCGCTTCTACGTTTCGTGCCAGCAGCAAATTTCGAAATGGTGCCCCTTACCCACAAGTGCAAGTCATTAATGTATATCACAAACAGCAGTGGTCCGAGTACTGAGCCCCGGGGTACGTCACTATGTACCTCCATCTTTCTTTTCTTCTTATTTCAACATTTAATTGTTAGTCCACAATATCACCAAGAGTCTCCCACTGAAGTAATAGGCTATTGTCACGTCGCAGTTTCAATTCCATCTAAACAGTTCACCAAGATGATTTTTCTGCAAAGCAAAGCAGAATCTGCACGTACACATGTGGTTTCACAACAGTTCCGCTTTGACATCTTTCACAGCTTTCGTCAAATTGTCATAGCTAGTTACATTAATGCCCAAATTCAGTCTTTGGTCTCATGCACATTATCAGTATTTCCATCTGATGTGGCAATTCTCTTCGCAACCGGGAGATATTGATCAACAAGATTCTAATGAACATATAGATGGAATGCGGTTAGGAAGTTCATTGACCACCATGTGTCCCCTCATCAGGGAACCCTGTGACTGAGCAGATACAAGCCCACCATTCTCCTTCAAGATGGGTGGGAGGAGGCTGATGTGGAGCTTGAACACCGCGTGCACCAGTTATGGAAAATTTTCTGTTACTGTGCTGCACATTCAATGTTACCCTGTTTCTATTCCATACTGCTGATGATAGTATATTAATTGTCGAATGTGTTCCCAAGTTAACTGTTAAGTTTTGCAAAGAAGCAGAGAAATGTGGCATTTCGATTGGAGGTACCCCAGCTGATGAATATAAGATCAGTTTGCAATTGCAGAGGAGCATAGCTCTTTATGGTAAATGGTGACCGGACATCTGAGTGGATTTTATTTCCAATAACTACCTCATCCGTTAAGCTGCTCAACACCAAGGGCCTGTTAAAAAAAGAAAGAACGACTGTTTCTCTCCTTGATGTAGGTGGACAAAGCATACTCATTAAAACTGTTAGGAACACAGGCAAAGGAGGAGGCTATTCTGCAGCTCGAGCCTGTTACATAGGAACAGGAGGAGGTTATTATGCAGCTCCAGTCTTTTACATAGTAACAGGAGGAGGCTATTATTCAGATCGATCCTGTTACATAGGCAAAGGAGGAGGCGATTCTGCAGCTTGAGTCTATTACATATTAGCAGGAGGAGGCTATTCTGCATCTCGAGCCTGTTACATAGGAACAGGAGGAGGCCATTCTGCAGCTTGAGTCTTTTACATAGAAACAGGAGCAGGCTATTCTGCAACTCGATCCTTTTACATAGGCACAGGAGAAGGCGATTCTGCAGCTCGAACCTGTTACGTAGGAACAGGAGGAGGCTATTCTGGAGCTCGAGCCAGTTACATAGAAACATGAGGAGGTTATTATGCCGCTCGAGCCTGTTACATAGAATCATGAGGAGGCTATTCTGCAGCTCGAGTCTGTTACACAGGAACATGGGTAGGCTATTCTGCAGCTCGAGTCTGTTACATTGGAAGATAAGGAGGCTATGCTGCAGCTCGAGTCTGTTACATAGGAACAGGAGGAGGCTATTCTGCAGCTCTAGTCTGTTACATAGGCTGAGGAGGAGGCTATTCTGCAGCTCGAGTCTTTTACATAGGAACATGAGGAAGCTATTCATCAGTTCGAGTATGTTATATTGGAACAAGAGGAGGCTATTCTGCAGCTCGAGCATGTTGCATAGGCACAGGAGGAATCTATTTTACAGCTCGAGTCTGTTACATAGGACCAGGAGAGGCTATTCTGCAGTTCGAGCCTGTTACATAGGAACAGGAGGAGGTGATTCTGCAGCTCGGGCCTGTTACTTAGGAACAGGAGGAGGCTATTTTGCAGCTCGTTTCTGTTACATAGGCACGGGAGGAGGCTATTCTGTCCTCTATGCTGTTACACAGGCACAGGAGGAGGTCATTCTTCAGCTCGAGGCTGTTACACAGGCACAGGAAAGGAATAGGTTTACCAGGCCCTCGGTAATGTTAAATAGGTACAGGAGGAGTCTGTTCATACATTCTAGCCTTTTACATAGGAAAAGGATTATTCCATTCATTCCCTCGATCCTGCTAAATATGAACCAGACAAGGAGTTTCTTCTCCCCCGAGTCCGCTACATAGCAATATGAGGAGGCCTTTCATCCCCTCGAGCCTGTTTCATCGGAATAGGAAAAGTCCACTCAGTCCCTCGAGCCTTTTATAAAGGAACAGGAGGAGGCAATTCAACCACTCGAGCCTTTTACGTCGTAACAGGACGTGGCCAATGAACCCCTCGAGCCTGTTGTTTAGGAACCAATGGAGACCATTCAGTGCCTCTTCACATTACATAGGAAGATTATCCTTCGATAACCTTACCCACCAAAAATCTATCGATTTCAACACACAACAGTCCCCCAATCTCATACTCATTCTCAGTATTTCCATTTAAGGCAGCAATTCCCTGTCAACTTTGACGGATACTTTGGGAGCTATTATGAGAGGGAAGACTGATCATTTCATTCCGTGCATTAGTCACATGGAAGAGACCAAACAAGATGTGAATTAATCTAACTCTTGAATTGGATAAGGCCACCTTGGCCCAATCAGATTAGTGGGATTGGGTTTGTCTCCGTGATTTGGTGCACCTGTGGTGTGAAAGATGTAAAGAAAGAATTGCCATTGATATCTCGTCATTCCCGATCTCAGGGTGTCCCAAAGCGCTTTACTCAATGAAGTGATTTTTTTTTTTTGGAGATGTTCAATTTTGTAATGTAAGAATCGGGCCAGCCGGTTTGCTCAGAGTAAGCACCCACTACATGATAATAACTCGTTAATCTGTTTTTAATGATGCTGGCCTGCTGACTTACAGGCAAGAGTTCTACAACTGAGCCATGGCTGAGTCCTATGGCTTGCATTCCATGGAGTTGTTCACTACAATGTTGTTTATCTGTATTTCCCCATTGAGGAGAGAATTTTATCATCAGATGGAAATAGTGAAGATGAGCTTGAGATCAAGGGCTGAATTTGGGATCTAACGTGACTAGATATGGTTCCTTAATGATACCAAATATTTCAAAATTAGGGAGTGCTTCACTGTCTGCGGTTCTGTCTTTCAGATGAGAAGTTAAACCGAGGTCCCGTCTGCCCTCACAGGTGGACGTCAAAGATCGCATGGCATTATTTTCTAAGAAGAGTAGATCAGTTCTCCCCGGTGTCTTGGCCAATATTGATCCATCAATCAACATCACTGATAAACAGTTGATCTGATAATTGTCATATTGCTGTAGTAGGATGTTGCTGTGCGACACTGGGCTGTCTTGTTGCCTACATTAAAACAGTGACTGCATTTGAAAAGTGCTAACACGCTTTGGGACTTCCTGAGGTTGTGAAAGGCGCTCTCTAAATTCGAGTCCTTATTTTCTTCTTATTTCGATATTTAATTGTTAGTATAGAGTATCACCAACACTCTTCCACTGTAATGATAACTTAATCTTGTCACTCTCCGTTTCAATTCCATCTAAGCAGTTCATCAAGATTGTTTTGTTTTGCAAAGAAAAGCGAATTCTGCACGTATACATGAGGCTTCAGAACAGTTCCTCCTTTACATCTTCCATAGCATTCGTCAAATTGTCATGACTAGTTACATTATTCCCCAAATGCAGCCTTTGATCTCATGCACATTGTCTGAATTTCCATCTCATTGTGCAATTCCCTTCTCAGACGGGACATATTGATCAATAAGATAATAATAAACAAATCGGTTTAATGCGTTTAGGATGTGCATTGACCAACGTGTGACAATTTTTTATTATTTATTCATGGGATGTGAGCGTCTCTGGTAGGTCCAGCATTTATTGCCCATCCCTAATTGCTCTTGAGAAGGTGGTGGTGAGCCACCTTCTTGATCCGCTGCAGTCCGTGTGGTGAAGGTTCTTCCATAGTGCTATTAGAGAGGGGTTCCAGGAATTTGACCCATCGACAATGAAGGAACGGCGATACATTTTCAAGTCAGAATGGTGTGTGACTTGGAGAAGAACTTAAAGGTGTTGCTGTCCCCATGTGCTTGCTGCTCTTGTCATTCAAGGTGGTAGAGGTTGCGGGTTTGGAAGGTGCTATTAAAGAATCCTTGGCGAGTTGCTGCATTGCATCTTGTAAATGGAACACACTGCAGCCACGGTACGCCGGTGGTGGAGGGAGTGAATGTTTAAGGTGGTGGATGGGGTGCCAATCAAGCGGGCTGCTTTATCCTGGATGGGATCGAGCATCTTGAGTGTTGTTGGAGCTGCACTCATCCAGGCAAGGAGAGAGTATTCCATCCCACTCCGGACTTGCGCCTTGTAAATGGTGGCAAGGGTTTGGGGAGTGAGGATGTGAGTCAGCCCCCGCAGAATCCCCAAACTTTGACCTGCTTATGTAGCCACTGTATTTATCAGGCAGGTCCAGTTCTGGTTAATAGTAACCCTTATGATGTTGATGGTGGGGATCTACGATGGTAATGCCGCTGAATGTCAAGTGGCGATGGTTAGACGCTCTCTTGTTGGAGATGTTCATTGCCTGGCAGTTATGTGGCGCGAATATTACTTGCCACTTATGATCCCAAGACTGTATATTATCCAGGTCTTGCTGCATGTCGGCGCGGACTTCTTCATTATCTGAGGAGTTGCGAATGGAACTGAACACGGTGAACATTCCTACTTCTGACCTTATGTTGGAGGGAAGTTCATTGATGAAGCAGCTGTAGATGTTTGGCCCTAGGACACTGCCCTGAGGAAGTCCTGCAGTGATGGTCTGGGCCGAAATGATAGGCCTTCAAAAACAACAATCACCTTCCTTTATGCGAGGAACACTTAGTAACATAGGAACAGGCGAAGGCCATTCAGGCCCTCGATCCTGTTACATAGGAACAGGAGGACCCATTAGACCCTCCATCCTGTTACATAGGAACTAGAGGAGCCCATTCAGACCCTCCATCCTGTTACATAGGGACAGCAGGACTATTCAGACGCGCCATACTGTTACATAGGGACAGCAGGAGGCCAGTTATACCCTTCTAACTGTTACATAGAGACAGGAGGAGCTCAATCAGGCCCTCGATCCTGCTACATAGGGACAGCGGGAGGCTATTCAGAACCTCCATACTGTTACATAGGAACTGGAGAATGACTTTCTGCCCCTCGAGCCTATTACATAGCAAGAGGAGGAGGCCATTTAGTCCACCAATCAATTAGATAGCTGCTGATCTGTACGTCATTTCCATATTCCCAACTTTACTACAAAACCCTCGATACCCAACAAAAATGTATCTATTTCAATACCCAACAGCCCTCCCATTGACATATTTGGTACTCTTCATCAAAGTTTCATAACTGTGTCCATGTGTACAGAAATTCAGCCCACAATCTCATACTGATGCTCAGTATTTCAATTTACGGCTGCATTCCTGTCAACATTGACGATCACTTTGGGCCAGTTCAGCTGACATCCGAATCCGCTCCCGAGATCCCCCTCGCCAATTAAACCGATGAGATTAAATGTAAAATTCCATCGATTGCTCCCTGGGGCCGCTGTAGTAACTCATCAAATTGGCTCGGTGCATCACATGGTCCCAGCCTCATGTCGGGATGGTTTCAGCGCTTCACACTGCAATGGAATGTGTGTTTGGATGTATGTAAGGGAATCCGCTTCTTTATTGTTTCTCGAATATCAACAAGTTATAGAAACATCCAAGGTTTCGCTTTAAGGGACTTTTATCTGTAACTGCACCGTTTCTGCGAGGTACTCCGGCTTGACCTGGACCGCACAGTTACAGTGTGAATGGAGACTCAGTCCAGTGTCAGGGTCGATAGCGATTGAAATGACAATCGGGGAGATGTATGACGGACGGTTGATCTGGTGTCGCAGGATTTACTTTATCTCACAAAGTTAATATCCTCCTATATCATTGCCTGGGTGTCTGTAGTGGTGGGGATCGCTCTCCGTCTCCATTCCCGGTACTGAATCCGAGCGACACTCCTCCCCGCGCCGCCTTGACAACGTCTGAATGAAGTATGCTGTTCGAAAGGTCATTCTCATTCCCTCTATAGTGAGTGTAGAATGATGCATTTCTTTTGAACAAAATGTCGACAACGCTCAACTATATTAAAAATAATAGGAACACATCTCAGTATTTCCCCACAATAAGCTGTTAAATTTATCCGAGTGTCCCCGTTACTGTCCTCTTTTCTCTCTTTCTCACAGCGAAACTACTGACAGTGGTGATTCTCTCCGGAGGAAACTGCGGCCTTTCCAAGTGTATCTCTGTCTGCATGGTGACCATGGCAACAGCAGATCTACTGGTCCTGACCCTCAATGTAATAGTGTATCACATTTGTACAAATCACTTTCCATATTCCTTCCTGTCCTACACTGCCGTTTCTAAGATCATTATTTACATCAATTCTATCAGCCGGGATATGTCGGTGTGGTTTACAATCCTGTTCACGTTTGACCGATTTCTAGCCTTATGTTGTCAGAAGAACAAAACAAATTATTGCTGAGTGAGAACTGCGGCTGTGGCCATAATAACGGTCGCTGTCCAAATCTATTTACAAAACATTCCAGGTTTGATTGTCTATAAACCTGATGGAATAATTAACAATAGTCATTGGGGTTGTTACCCCAGACTGGACTATTTTTCAGCGCCTGTAGGTGTCGGGTTACAAGGTTTTTTAAACGATGAGGATTCCATTTGTTTTGATATTACTGTTTAATTCTTTGACAGTTAGACTTATTTTAGTGGCCAGTGGAGCCAGCTGGGGCCTTAGCGGTCACAGCAGTGAGAATCAGAGCGATCCAGAGTTTGAGAACAGAAGGAAATCAATTATTTTACTGTTCACTGTTTCGGGCAGTTTAATAGTGTTCTGACTGACAACTGTCTGTAGTTTTTGAACTACCAAACTGACAAACCCGCGCATTACCGAGGGGATTATGGAGCTCCTGCCTACATCGCCACTGAAACCGGATATATGCTCTTGAGTTCCTGTTTAAATAACGTGTATTTATTCAGCTACACAAAACAAATTCAGCGAAGAGCTGGAGAAGGTGGTGAAATCTCCTTCCACATTGATTCTGATATTGGTTAAACAAATGTAACATTAAAGCAAAGCTTCCTTTCCTTGCTAAAGTTCAATTGCAGCCGATGTTCCGTTTTGGAATGGCCGTCTTTCTGTTAGGACGAAAGCCAATTGTTGTTGTGAAAATGAACAGGTATCAGAAAAAAATCCTTCACTTTGTACCGTGTAAGAACATAAGAAATAGGGCTGGCGCAGTTCAATCTGGAGGTAACGAATGCATTGGTATGTGTTTCAGCAGCAGATGAGTTGAGGCAAGGGCGGAGACGGCCAATATTCTGGAGTGGAAGCAGGCGATCTTGTTAATGGTGAAGATAGGGGGTTGGAATCTCAGTTAAGGATCAAATAGTCCGTCGATTGGAACTTACGTCCCTTCAAAGTCTGTCCATCACCCAATGCACACAATAACATAGTTAACGCGGCAAAGGTCTGCTAAAATAATAGTACGCTTCTGACCATTCACAGTCTGTCCCTCTTCCACTGATATGCAATGTCCAATTTCCCATTTCTGACGAACGTAAGCACCACTGACTCTGAATGATTGATCCACTAGAACTCTACTGTCTTATAATCAGGATTATGTGTGGATTTGTAATGAACCTAAGAGCATAAGAAATAGGAGCAGGAGGAGGCCTTTTCATCCTTCGAGCCTGCTCTGCCATTCAATGAGTTCATGGTTGTTCTTCTACCTCATCTCCACTTTCATGCTATAACCCTATATCCCTTGATGCCATTAATATTCAAAAATCTATCGACCTCTGTCTTAAATATACTCAACTACTGAGCCTCTATAGCTCTCTGGGGTAGAGAATTCCAAAGATTCACCACCCTCTGAGAGAAGAAATGTCTCCTCATCTCAGTCCTAAATGGCCGACCCCTTATTCTGAGAATGTGCCGACTGGTTCTATCCTCCCCAGCCAGGGGAAACATCCTCCCTGCATCTACCCTGTCAAGCTCTGTAGGAATTTTGTATCTTTCAATGAGATCACCTCTCAGTCTTCTAAACTTGAGAGAATATAGGGCTAGTCTACGCAATCTGTTCTCATAGGACAATCCCCCCATCCCAGGAACCAGTCTGGTGAACCTTCGATGCACTATGGCAAGTATATCCTTCCTTAGATAAGCTGACCAAAACTGTACACAATGCGCAGGTGTCTTCTCACCAGGGCCCTATATAATTGAATTAAGATGCCTTCACACTTAGAATCAAATCCTCTTGTAATAAAGGCCAACATACCATTTGCTTTCCTAATTGCTTGCTGTATTTGCATGTTAACTTTCAGTAGTTCGTGTACAAGGACACCCATGTCGCTCTGAAGAACAGCAACATTTCCCAATCTCTCACCATTTAAAAAAATATTCTGCTTTTCTGATTTACTACAAAAGTGGATAACATCACATTTCTCCACGTTATATTCAATTTGCCAAGTTCTTGCCCAGTCACTTAACCTGTCTATATCCCCTTGAATCCGCCTTGCATCCTCCTCAGAACTTACATTCCCACTCAGCTTTGTATCATCAGCAAATTTGGATCCATTACATTTGCCCCCTCATGCAAATCATTGATGTAGATTGTTAATAGCTGAGGCCCAAGCACTGATCCTTGCAGTACTCCACTAGTTACAGCCTGCCAACCCGAAAAGGACCCGTTTATTCCTGCTCCCTGTTTTACATCCTTTAACCAATCCTCAATCCATGCTAATATATTACCACCAACCCCATGAGTGCTAATTTTGTTTAATAACCTCTTGTGTGGCACCTTATTGAATGCCTTATAAAAGTCCAAATATATCGCACCCACTGGACCCCCCTTATCTATTCTGTTAGTTACAACCTCAAAAATCATTAATAGACTTGTCAAACATGATTTCCCTTTCATAAATCCGTGCTGACTCTTCCCAATCCTATTATTATTTTCTAAGTGTCCTGTTACCACGACCTTGATAATAGATTCTAGCATTTCCCCTAATCCGGATGTCAGCGTAACTGGTCTGTTTATCCCCATTTTCTCTCTCCCTCCTTTCTTAAATAGTAGGTTACATTTACTACCTTCCAATCTGTGGAAATCTTTCTAGAATCTATGGAATTTCTGGAAAATGACAACCAATGCACCCACTATCTCTATAGCCAGCGCTTTCTAAAGCCTAGTATATAGGCCATCAGGTCCATGGGATTTATTGGCTTTCAGTCCCATTAATTTCTCCATTGCTACTTTTTTTACTAATACTAATATCTTTCCGTTCCTTATTCTGGCTGGACGCTTGCCTGTGCACTATTTCCGGTAATTTATAGTTTCTTCTTCCGTGAAGACAGGTACAAAGTATTTGTTTAAATTCCCTGCCATTTCATTACTCCCCATTATAATTCTCCTGTCTCAGACTGTAAGGGACCCACATTTACTTTCGCTAATCTTTGCCTTTTTGCATACCTATGGAAACTTTTAAAGTCTGTTTTTTTTATTTCCCATGTAAGCTTACTCTCATATTCTAAATTCCCTTTCTTCATCATTTTCTTGGTCCTCCTTTGGTGAATTCTAAAATCCTCCCAATGCTCAGGCTTACTACTCTTTTGGCAAAATTATTATCCTCTTCCTTTGATCTGATACTATCTTTATCTTCTCTTGTTAACCACGGTTGGACCACTTATCCTGTGGGGTTTTTGTGCCTTAAATGAATGTATATTTGTTGTAAATGATGAATTTCTTCTTTAAATGTTAGCCACTGCTCGTACACTGTCATTCCTTTTAATGTAGTTTCCTAATCTACCTTAATTCACTCGTCCCTCATACCTACATAGTTTGCTTTGTTTAGATTTAAGACCATAGATTCGGATTTAACTCAGTCACTTTCAAACTCAGCATAAAATTCTATCATATTATGTTCACTCTTCCCTAAATGACCGTTTACTACAAGGTTATTCATTAACACTTTCACGTTGCACAATACTATATCTAAAGTAGCCTGTTCGCTATTTTGTTCCTCAACATAATGATCTAGAAAACTATCTTCTATACTTTCCATGAATTCGTCCTTCATACTATTACTGCAAATTGGGTTTGCCCAGTCTATATGTAGATTAAAGTCCCCCATGATCACACTATTACCCTTGTTACATGCGCCTCTAACTTCCTGATTTATACACTACCCTGCATTACAACTACTGTTTGGGGGCCTATAAACAGCTCCCACCAATGTTTTCTGCCCCTTACTGTATCTTAGCTCCACGCAAGCCCACTCTACTTCTTGATTTTCGGAGCGAAGATCCTTTCTCTCTACTGTCTTTATCCCACCATTTATTATCAGGGCTACCCCTCCTCCTTTTCATTTTGCCTCTCCCTTCTAAAATGTATGTATCCTTGAATATTTAGTTCCCAAACTTGGCAACATTGCAAACAGGCCTCCGTTATGGATATTAGATCAAACCTGTTCATTTCTATCTGCGCTATTAATTCTTCTATTTTGTTGCGAATACCTCGTGCATTCAGATATCATGCCTTTAGCTTTGGCTTATTTCTCTTTTTCCCTGATGTCACCTTAGTCACTGATGCCTTATTACCTTTGTTACTCTCTTTGTCCCTTCCTGACCCACTCTGCTTATTTTTACCGTAAACTCTACTCTGCCTTGCCATTTCTCCCGATGCTTTTAAATTTACTCTTTCCTGAATCCTCCCGTCGGTGTTTGAATTCTGCTGCTTTCTCACGATAAATCTAATCGATTCCTGCCAAAACAGCGCACATCCCACTCAAGATTCAAAGAGATTTCATATAAATGCAAGTTGTTTGGTGGTTTGAGTGCAGTTTGTCACGGAGTGCAGCTTGACACAAAGTGAACAACTCGGGAGTTTGGACAGCGTGGGAGTTCGGTGAAGTGGGGGAAGGAGTTGCTGTTTTGCCTTGCTTTTCCTAACTTCTCCCGCAGAGCGCCAGCGGACCTGAGTGGGAGCAGACCGAGGCCCGAGAGAGGGGATAAAAGCAGCAGCAGACCTGCAACAAGAGAAAACTGCAGTGTGTCGTCACAGTAAAGGCAGGTAAGTGATTGGTAGTGACTGTGGGCTAACTTTTAAGTTAACACATAGCATACAACTAAATTTTAAAAACTAAACTTAATTTAATCAATTTAATAAACTAATGTAAGTAAATACCTTGATTACCACTAAACTAATTAATTAATAAATCAAAAAAATAATCGAAGAAGAGGAGATGTGTTGCTACTGCAATATGTGGGAGCTTGTGGACATTTTTGTCCAGGGCGACTACATCTGCGGTAAGTATCAGCGGTTCGAGGAACTTCGGCTCCGATTTCAGGAGCTGGAGTCCGACCTGCAGACATTGCGAGACATCAGGGAGGGAGAAATTTACCTGGAACTTTTGCACCAGGAGGCAGCCACAACCCTTAGACTAAATACTTTATAATTGACACGTAGTCAGGGACTGGAGTGTGTGAGTGCGAGTGAGGCAAGTATGGGCATCCAGGAGGTAGTATTGCAGGAGCCTTATTCCTTGAATTTGTCCAATAGATTCGAGGTTCTAGCAACGCTTGCGGACGAGTGCGGGGACTGCGGAGAGGACGAGCAAACTGACCATGACACCATGGAACAGGAAGCCGGTCAAGTGGGGGGAGTAAAAAGGAAGTTGATTGTTTGTAGGCAGTAGTGTAGTTAGGGGGATAGACATTGTTCTCTGCAGCCAGGAGCGTGATTCACGAAGGCTATGTTGCCTACCTGGTGCCAGGTAAAAGACATCTCCTCCGAGCTGAAGAAGGACTTGTAGTGGAATGTGGAGGATCCAGTAGTCGTGGTCCACGTAGGTGCCAACGACATAGGTAGCACTAAGAAACAGTTTCTGCTGAGAGAGCTTGAGCAGCTAGGGACTAAATTAAAAAGCCGAAACACAAATTCTAATTTAACCCCACTATTTAAAAAAAGGTGGTAGAGAACAAATAGGGAAATATAGACCGGTAAGACTGACATTGGTAGTGGGCAAAATTCTAGTTTCCATTATAAAAGATGTAATAGCAGAGCACTTGGAAAACAGTGACAGGATCGGACAAAATCAACATGGCTTTACAAAAGGTAAATCATGCCTGACTAATCTACTGGAAATTTTGAGGATGCAAGTGGTAGAATAGATAAGGGAGAACCTGTGGATGTGGTGTATTTGGACTTTCAGAAGGCTTTCGACAAGGTCCCGCATAAGAGATTACCATGCAAAATTAAAGTACATGGTATTGGGGGTAAGGAACTGATTTGGATACAGAACTGGTTGGCAGACAGGAAGCAGAGTTAGAATAAACGGGTCTTTTTCCGAGTGGCAGGCAGTGACTAGTGGGGTACCGCAGCGATCGGAGCTAGGACCCCAGCTATTCACAATACAAATTAATGATCTAGATGAGGGAACGAGATGTAATATCTCTACGTTTGCAGACGACACAAAGCTGGGTGGGCGTGTGTGCTGTGAGGAGGATGCAGAGAAACTCCAGTATGATTTGGACAGGTTGGGTGATTGGGCAGATGCATGGCAGATGCAGTATAATGTGGATAAATGCGAGGTGATCCACTTCGGTGGGAAAAACAGGAAGACAGATTATTATCTGAACGGCAATAGATTGTGAAAAGGGGAAGTGCAACGAGATCTGGGAGTCCTTGTGCACCAGTCGCTGAAGGCAAGCATGCAGGTGTAGCAGGCGGTTAAGAAGGCAACTGGAATGTTGGCCTTCATAGCAGGAGGATTCGAGTACAGGAGCAAGGATGTCTTGCTGCAGTTGTGCAAGGCCTTGGTGAGACCACACCTTGAGTATTGTGTGCAGATTTGGTCGCCTTATCTGAGGAAGGATGTTGTAGCCATGGAGGGAGTGCAGCGAAGATTTACCAGACTGATACTTGGGCTGGCAGGAATAAAGTATGAAGAGAGATTCGGTCGATTAGGCTTATATTCGCTAGAGTTTAGAAGAATGAGAGGGGATCTCATTGAAAATTATAAAAATCGTACAGGACTAGACAGACTAGATGCAGGAAGGATGTTCCCGTTGGAGGGGTTTCCAGAACCAGAGGTCACAGTCTAAGGATAAGGGGTAAGCCATTTAGGACTGAGATGATGTGGAATTTCTTCACCCAGAGACTGGTGAACCTGTGGAATTCTCTACCAGAGAAGGCAGTTGAGGCCAATTCATTAAATATATTCAAGAAGGAGATTTATATATTTCTTAAGGCTAAAGGGATCAAGGGATTTGGGGAGAAAGCAGGGACAGGGTACTGAATTTGGATGATGAGCCATGATCTCATTAAATGGCGGAGCAGACTCGAGGGGCCGAATGGCCTACTCCTGCTCTTATCTTCTATGGCTCTATAAAAAGGTAATAATCTCTGAATTATTACCTGAGCCACGAGCAGTTTGGCATAGGAAATCAATAGGATCAGGGAGATGAATGCGTGGCTCAAAGATTGGTGTGGGAGAAGTGGGTTTCGATTCGAGGTGCACTGGCACCAGTACCAGTGAAAGAGAGAGCTAATCCGTTGGGGAGGACTACACCTGAACCTTACTGGGACCAGAGTTCTAGCGAATCGAATAACTAGGAAGGTAGATGGGGCCTTAAACTAAATAAGGAGGGGAGGGGAGTCACGGTGGAGAGAAATCAAGAATGCTAACGAGATTATGCAAGGAAGCAGTGAAGGAAATCGATTGGGGTAAGGATAACCAGAATGTGTCAGGAAGGGGCAGAGCGTACAAACAAAAGAATGCACTAACAAATAGGGTTCGGGTAAGATAAAATGGTAATACAAATAGTGCCATAGCACAACAAAAGTGAAGATGTCTGAAAATGTTAAAAAGACAAATCTAAAGGCACTGTATCTGAATGCAGGAAGCATTCTTAATAAGGTAGAAGAATCAACAGCGCAAATAGCTGTAAACGGATATGATATAATTGCAATTACAGATAAATGGCTGCAGGGTGACCAAGGCTGGGAGCTGAATATCCAAGGATATTCCATATTTAGGAAGGACAGGCAAAAAGGAAACGGAGCTTGGGGTAGCATTGTTCGTAAAGGAAGAAATCAGAGCAAAAGTGAGAAAGGATTTTGGCTCAAAAAATCAATATTTAGAATCAGTCTGGGTGGAGCTAAGAAGCACCAAGGGGCGAAACACATTGGTGGAAGTAGTCTAACGGCCTCCAAGCAGTAGTGGTAATGTAGGGGACGGCATCAAACAGTAAATTAGAGTTGCATGTAACAAGCGTACTACGGTAATCACGGGTGTCTTGAATCTACATATAGACTAGCCAAACCAAATTAGCAATAATGCTTTGGAGGATTAATTCCTGGAGTGTGTACGAGATGGCGTTGTAGACCAATGCGTTGAGGAGCCAACTATGGAACAGGCTATCAAAGATTGGGCACTCTGCAATGAGAAGGGGTTAATTAATAATCTTGTTTTGCGGGGTCCTTTAGGGAAGAGTGACCATAACATGATAACATTTTTCATTAGGATGGAAAGTGAAGTAGTGCTATCCGAAACTAGGTCCCTAAAGCAAAACAGAGGTTACTACGAAGGTATGAGGAGGGAGTTGGTTATGATAGATTGGGGAGCTACATTAAAAGGCATGATGGTGGATAGGCAATGGATAACATTTAAGGAACGAATGCTTGTATTGCAACAGTTATACATTCCTTTCTGGCACAAAAAACACTAAAGGAAAAGCGGCCCAACCATGGCTAACAAATGAAATTAAGGATATTATTAGATCCAAAGAGGAGTCATATAAAGTTACCAGAAAAAGTAGCAAGTCTGAGGATTGGGAGCAGTTTAGAATTCAGCAAAAAACGACCAAAAGATTGATTAAGAGGGGAAACATAGAGTATGAGATTAAACTGGCAAGGAACATAAAAGCGAAATGTAAAAGCTTCTGCAAGTATGTAAAAATAAAACAATTAGTAAAGTCAAATGTAGGTCCCTTACAGTCAGAAACGGGAGAATTTATAATGGGGAACATGGAAGAGGCTGAGAAATTAAACAAATACTTGGGTTCTGTCTTCACGGTAGAGGACAGAAATAAATTCCCAGAAATGCTAAGGAACCAAGGGTCTAGTGAGAAGGACGAATTAAAGGAAATTAGTATTAGTAAAAAAAATAGTGCTGGACTAATTAATGGGACTGAAAGCTGATAAATTCACACGTCCTGATAATCTGCATCCAAGAGTACTAAAAGACGTAGCCATGTAAATAGTGGATGCATTGGTTGTCATCTTCCAAAATTCTATAGATTATGGAACAGTTGCTGCAGATTGGAGTGTGGCAAATGTAACACCACTATTTAAAAAAGGAGGGACAGAGAAAACAGGGAACTACAGACCGGTTAGCCTAACGTCAGTATTAGGGAAAATGCTAGAGTCTATCATAAATAATGTGATAACAGGACACTGAGAAATTTTCAACGGGAGTAGGCAACGTCAGCATGGATTTATGAAAGGGAAATCGTGTTTGACAAACCTACTGGAATTTTTTGAGCATGTAACTGGTAAAATAGATAAGGGAGAACCAGTGGATGTGGTGTATTTGGATTTTCAGAAGGCCTTTGAAGAAGTCCCACATAAGAGGTTAGTGTGCCAAATTAAAGCACGTGTGATTGGGCTTAATATACAGGCATGGATTGCAAATTGGTTACAAGACAGGAAATAGAGAGTAGGAATAAATGGGTATTTTTCGGGCTGGCGGGTGGTGAATAGAGGGGTACCGCAGGGATCAGTGAGTGGCTAATATATGGCAGATGCAGTATAACGTGGATAAATGTGAAGTTATCCACTTCGGTAGGAAAAGCAGAAAGGCAGAAGATTATTTAAATGGTGCTAGATTGGGAAATGTTGATTTACAAAGGGACCTGGTTGTCCTTGTACACCAGTCACTGGAAGCAAACATGCAGCTGCAGCAAACAGTTAGGAAGGCAAATGGTATGTTGCCCTTCATTGCAAGAGGATTTGAGACAGGAGCAAAGATTTTTTACTAATATATACAAGGCCTTGGTGAGACCACACCTGGAGTACTGTGTGCAGTTTTGGTCTCAGTACCTAAGAAAGGATATACTTGCCATAGAGGGAGTACAGCGGAGGTTCAACTGATTGATTCCTCGGTTGGACTGTCGTATGAGGACAGATAGCGTCGACTAGGTCCGGATTCACTAGAGATTAGAAGAACGAGAGTGGAAATCATTGAAACGTATAACATTCTGACAGGGCTAGGCAGACTGGATGTAGCGTGGATATTTCCCCTGGCTGGGAAGTTTAAAACGAGGTTTCACAGTCTCAAGATTCGGGATAGGACATTTAGGACTGAGATGAGGTGACATTTCTTCACTCAGAGGGTGGTGAACCTGTGGAATTGTCCACCACAGATGGCTGTGGAGGCCAGGTCACTGAATATATTTAAGAAGGAGATAGATAGATAGCTAGACACAAAAGGCATCAATGGGCATGGGGAGAGCGCGGGACTATGGTATTGAGATGGATGATCAGCCATGATCATATTGAATGGCAGAGCAGGCTCAAAGTGCCGAATGGACTACTCCTGCTCCCACATTTCTATGTTTCTATGTTTCTATGTAGGTTATCACCAGTAGTGGAGGAGTAGGGTCACGTCTATTGTAATTTTTGGGAGCTATTATTACCAGAAGAACATGGTCATCTCAAATGCTGCAGGACTTTTTCATATATTGCAGGATTTTTTTTCACCGCCTGTTCTGGAGGTGTTGGTTTACTAGGAGTCAGTGAAGGGCAGGGTCAGGGCGATGGCTGCCAGTGTAGCTGCTTCCACCAGTCTTGCTGGAATAGGCTCAGCACCAGTATTGGGTGATTCCAATTTCCATTTGTAAAGAATGTTTGTATTGTGCGTGTTTTTGAAACTGTACAATAACAATTTCACATATTTCTCTTAAACTGATGTATCAGTCAAAAAAAACACCTTATCTCAGGCTATTTGTTAAATGACTGTAACTAATGCCAATTGTGAGTTAATTTCATTGACTCCCTGGCGGATTGATCTGTGGATAAATATAGGTTCCCCTCTATTGCCTCAGCGGTGCGCCAGTCAGAGACTTTCATCTCCAACAGAATTTATTCAATCACACAGAAAATGGGGCGACCAGCTATACTGCTGATAAAAGAGATTTACTACCCAATTCTCGCAGCTTTCGGTGTCCCCGGTGAGCCATTGTAAACTGCTTGTTGTTAACCGGTGTTAACTGTGTCCCTGTTCATGTCTCATGTTGGATATGGTAACTTTTTTACAGATGTCAGCATGACACAGTGAACCGCCTGTCTGCACTTTCCCAGTTCCCCTTAATATCATAACATTTCCGATAATACTATGCTCTTTCAAGCTCCAACACAAGGATTTTAGCGGATTTCCGTCCTGTCTTGTCCCGCCGTGCAGAGTGAGCGCTGCAGCAGCTCATTAAAATGTGTGGGTGGGTTTCCCAGGTTCTGGCTCCAATACTAATCCTGTTCTCACACTGCTCCGTGTGGATAATCGCACTGAATGGATTAAAATGCTCTCCACATGTATCGCCATATATATTTCAATCAGACACTGGAACATTATTTCTCTCCTCTCTCTTTCTTACAGCGAAATTGGTGACAATGGTGATTCTCTCCCGAGGAAACTGCGGCCTTTCCAAGTGCATCTCTGTCTACATGGTGGCCATGGCAACAGCAGATCTACTGGTCATGATCTTTAATGTAATGGTGTATTATATTTTAAGTTATCACTTTCCGCTTTCATTCCTGTCCCACACTCCGGTGTGTAAGTCCAATCTATACATGAATGCTGTCACCTTCGATTTGTCTGTTTGGTTCACCGTCTCCTTCACATTTGACCGATTTATAGTTATCTGCAGCCAGAAGTATAAAGTAAAATATTGCAACGAGAGAACTGCGGCCCTGGTTATAACAGCGTTCATATTCCTGATCTTTTTAAAGGGTATTGCCATTTTGTTTGCATATGAATCTCAGCAAATAATTAACAAGGTGCAGTGGGGGTGTCGGGTAAGTGTAGCTTTTCTTTCCTCACCTCCAGGTGAAGCGTATCTCTGGTTTCACACCATATGGCTCGTTTGGCTTCCCTTTACGTTAATGGCCTTGTTTAATTGTTTTACCGTCAGACGTATTTTAGTGGCCAGCAGAGCCCGCAGGGGACTCCGGGGTCACAGCAGTGAGAATCAGAGCGATCCAGAAATGGAGAACCGAAGAAAATCCATCATTTTGCTCTTTGCTATATCGCGCAGTTTTATATTGCTGTGGCTGACTACTGCCGTGAGTTTTGTAATTACCAGAATGTCAAACGTCAATTATTACCCAGGTGACCGCACAGACCCAGCCTTTTTCGCCACTGAAACCGGAGCAATGCTGAAGCATTTGAGCTCCTGTCCGAACACGTGTATTTATGCAGCGACCCAGAGGAAGTTCAGAGAAAAGCTGAAGAAGGTGCTGAAATCTCCCTGGACACTGATTCTAAGATTGGTTAAACATGAAAGAAAGCCGAGCTAGAGCTTCGGTTGGGACATTAGAATTCCGTTCTAGCTCGTGTTCCAGATTAGACTGGGGTTCTCTCTGCTAACCGCTACATAAGGATTGTTGTAAAATCTCACAGGTACGCGACTATATTTGGTGTCTTTTTAGCATTTAACGCCAACAAGGACTGTTGGTTTCCGCAGTTCGTTGGCCGAGTGACTCATCCCAAACAAGTCATTCCCCCTTAAGTGTGAAAAATGTCAGTGATTTAGTCAAATTTAACAGTGGTATATAACAGTTGATCAATGAGTTTAATATCTAATCCTGTGAGGACTGTAATCAATTCTATCCTATATTGACCGGATCAGTCACTAGTTTTAGGGAAAGATTTTGTCGTTTACAACTCCCGGGGGTAAAAATTCACTTGGTTGCGCCACCCGTTAGCGCCTTAAGAGGGCGCTAATGGGGCGCAAAGCCGCTAACGCCCGGGCGCAGCGATGTTTGCGCCGCTCGAGAACTTAACTTGAGATTGTGCGGCGGCGCTAAAACTTAACGCTACGACCACCTGCGCGCGCAGATTGTGACGTCATTGCATAGTGCAACGCGCTTGGGGCGCCCCGTTGCGGAAATTGAGTGGCGCCCCCTGCCTTACCGCCTGGCGCTTCCAACGACCAGAAGACTGGAACGCTATCAATCGCTGTGGGGCTGGGGGGGGGGGGGGGGGCGCTATTTAAAGGGGGCCTCTTCCTGTCTTTTATTGTTGGTGGCATTTTTGAACTACGCATTCTGAGAGAGAGAGGGAGAGACTTCTGGAGAGATTCAACGTTGTGTGAAGGAGTTTTGGGTACTGAGCAGCACTTTGCAGGTTCATTTTGATTTGCCATTCCTTGTATCGATTTAGCAGAGACCGTGGGAGCTGCACTCTGAGCTCTTTGCCTGGTGCTCTCCATTGTTCTTTCCAGCACATTTGATGTGCAAGTCTCTCCAGGCCGAGATTCAAGGCAGCAATGAACAGGATGTGGATGGAAAGCAAGATTAACCATCCCCTTTAAGAACTGGCCCGTGCCATTGTGTGTGTGTTCCATTGCTGACTGACATTACATGAGCTTCGCCAGCGCTCCGAGTTAGCGCCTCACTGCTCGGCCTTTGCGCCTTAAGAGAGGTGTGCAGCGCCTGCTTTAGCGCTCCACTCACCTCCCGGGGTGGTAAAAGTGAAGTTTCCCGTCAGTGCCGATAATTAGTGCCAGGCGCTAATATTTGCGTCCGGACGATATTTGCGCCCCAAATGGGGCGCGACCTAATTTCTACCCCCCGGTCTCTTACCTTTTCTAGCAGGATTGCTGAAAATATTGCTTAGACTGATTGTCACTGCAAGGGCCGCTTCACCCCTTCTCCTGGTATCAAGCAGCGGTGCCGCTGTCCCCTTCTCAGTGTTGCGATGTTTTACCATTTTTGAATGTTAACTGGCGTTGCCTCGTTTTATCTGTTGTTTTCCTGACGTCTCGAGTAATGGGAATTATTTGAAGGCTGCCTCTCAACATTAAATAGAGTTGTTACTTGCGGTTAGTAAATGTATCATGGGGAATCTGACTATATTAATGTGAATCAGCGACCCTGTAATGTGGTAAAACAGTGTAAGAAATAAGAATTTATAATCGGGGCATTTCAGTCATGGATCAGTAATCAGGACTCTCAGATACTTATATGGAATAATCCGCTGTGTGTTTTGGTGCACAGACAGTGCTGTGTAATATCCCGTCCCTTTTACCAACATTTGTTGACCGCGTATCTCCAGTGCAAGACGGTGTAATCGGAGCTCCGTACGGCACCACTGGGGACATGATTTTGAGAGTGTTGATCGGTGCAAAGGCTTCAAATAAGGATTTGAACCAATGAACTCGAATTTCGTTCGCCAGCTAATGTCTGTGCCTCGGTAGAAGCTGTTTACTAATTCATCCTGCAGGATATGGGTTGCAGAATGGAAGATAGAAACATAGAAACATGGAAAACTAAGAGCAGGAGTAGGCTATTCGGCACTTCGAGTCTGCTCCGCCATTCAATATGATCATGGCTGATCCTCTATCTCAATACCATATTCCCGCTCTCTCCCCATACCCCTTGATGTCTTTTGTGTCTAGAAATCTATCTATCTCCTTCTTAAATAAATTAAATGACTTGGCCTCCTTCTGTGGTGGAGAATTCCACAGGTTTACCACACTCTGAGTGAAGATGTTTCTCCTCATCTCAGTCCTAAATGTCCCACCCCGTATCCTGAGAATGTGACCCCTCGTTCTAAACCCCCAGCCAGGGGAAACATCCTCCCTGCATCCAGCTTGTCTAGCCCTGTAAGGATTTTATACGTTTCAATGAGATCCCCTCTCATTCTTCTAAACTCTAGTGAATACAGGCCTAGTCGACGCAATCTCTCCCAGGAATCAGTCTGTTGAACCTTCGCTGCACTCCCTCTATGGCAAGTATATCCTTTCTTAGGTAAGGAGACCAAAACTGCACACAGTACTCCAGGTGTGGTCTCAGCAAGACCCTGTATAACTGTAGCAAGACATGTTAGCCCCTGTACTGAAATCTTCCTGCAATGAAGGCCTACATAGCATTTGCCTTCCTAACTGCTTGCTGCAACTGCATGTTTGCTTTCAGTGACTGGTGTACAAGGACACCCAGGTCCCTTTGTATATCAACATTTCCCAATCTATCACCATTTAAATGATACTCTGCCTTTCTGTTTTTCCTACCGAAGTGGATAACTTCACATTTATGCACGTTATACTGCATCTGCCATTTATTTACCCAGTCACTCAACTTGTCAAAATCGACTTGAAGCCTCTTTGAATCCTCCACACAACTCACAATCTCACCAATTTCGTGTCGTCAGCAAACTTGGAAAATTACATTTGGTTCGCTCATCCAAATCACTGATATATATTGTGAATAGCTGGGGAACAAGCACTGATCCCTGCGGTACCCCACTCGTCTCCACCTGCCACCCCGAAAAATACCCATTTATTTCTACTCTTTGTTTCCTGTCTGGTAATCAATTTTCAATCCATGCCAGTATATTACCCCCAATCCCATGTGCTTTAATTTTGCACACTAACCTCTTATTTGGGACTTTATCAAAGGCCGTATGAAATTCCAAATACACCACATCCACTGGTTCTCCCTTATCTATTGTAACAGTTACATCCTCAAAAAATTCCAGTAGGTTTGACAAACACGATTTCCCTTTCATAAATCCATGTTGACTTTGTCTAATCCCGTTGGTATTTTCTAAGTGTACTGTTATTACATCCTTTATAATAGACTCTAGCATTTTCCCGACTACTGGTGTTAGGCTAACCGATCTGTAGTTCCCTGTGTTTTCTCTCCCTCCTTTTTTAACGAGTGGAGTTACATTTGCAACCCTCCATTCTGCAGGAACTGTTCCACAATCTATATTATTTTGGAAGATAACAACCAATGCATCAACTATTTCCATGGCTACCTCTTTTAGTACTCTGGGATGCAGATTATCAGGCCCTGGTGATTTATCGGCTTTCAGTCCCATTAATTTCTCCAGCACTATTGTTTTACAAATACTAATTTCCTTTAATTCCTCCTTCTCGCTAGACCATTTGTTTACCCTAGCATTTCTGGAAAGTTATTTGTGTCCTCTTCTGTGAAGACGGAATAAAATATTTGTTTAATTTCTCGCCATTTCCTTGTTCCCCTTTATAATTTCTCCCGTTTCTGATTGTAATACACCTACATTTCGTTTCACTAATCTTTTTCTTTTTACATATTTGTAGAGCTTTTCCAGTTCGCTTTTATGTCCCTTGCAAGTTTAATCTCATAATCTTTTTTCCCCTCTTAATCAATCTCTTGGTGGTTTTTTGCTGAATTCGAAAATGCTCCCAATCCTCAGGCTTGCTTCTTTTTCTAGCAACTTTATATGACACATCTTTGGATCTAAATTTCTTTTGTTAGCCATGTTTGGGCCGTTTTTCCTTTGGTGTTTTTGCACCAGAAAGAAATGTATAACTGTTGCAATTCATGCATTCGTTCCTTAAATGTTAGCCATTGCCTATCCACCGTCATGCCGTTTAATGAAGCTCCCCAATCTATCATAGCCAACTCATCCTCATACCTTCGTAGTTTCAATTGTTAAGATTTAGGACTCTAGTTTCGGATTGGACGATTTCCCTTTCCATCTTAATGAAGAATTTTATCATGTTTGATCACTTTTCCATAAAGGACCCCCACAACAGGATTATTAATTAAGCCCTTCTCATTACAAAATACTAAATCTAGGATAACCTGTTGCCTAGTTGGCTCGTACACATTCCAGGATTTCATTCTCCACAGTATTATTGCTAGATGTTGTGGAGAGGCTATCCCTTCAACTGGTTAAATCCACTGTTCACACTGCAGGATGTGCAAGAAAGTCAGAGGACTGTTTCAGTATTTGTCCGGGTGTCCTGGTCAGTATTTATTAATCAATGAGCAGAAATACAAGCTGATTGGGAGTTTACAACAGATTATTGGGGTGAAATTGGACATGGGCGGGTATGCAAAACAGGCAGAATCTCATTTACCGGCCGCCATACCACACATCCAATATTGGCTTCTATTGAAGTCAGTGGAACTGAATATCAGGTGAAGCGTGTAACAGGCGACCGCTGCGAGAGCACCCATTTTACGACACCCGCCCATGCCCAATTTCACTCTATCTTGTCATTTACCTCATTGCTATGTGTGGGACCTTGCTGTGCACAAACTGACTTTTGCATTGCCTAACTTTACAAAATTGACTACAAGTCAAAAGCATTTGGTTGAAAGGCGCTATATAAATGCGAATGGCTGGAAAATCGTCTGGGCAGTAGTGGAAAATCATATCGCCGCCTGTTATAGGTACCGCCTAACATTGTGCTCAATGGAACTGAATATCTGGCCGAGTCTGTAACAGGTGATCGAAGTCACGCCGCCTGTTTACCCGACCCGCACGTGGACAATTTCACCTCAAGTTCATTATTTCCAGCCAAATCTCGAGAACTAGTTGTAAGGAGCAATTCAGTGTCCCCAATTTAAGCTGTTTTACACATAAGTTGAAAAGTTGGATTTATGTCCATTTGGGTTCAGTGGAATCTGAATATTCTGAAACGCCGATCATTTTCAATTTCAGCCTCGGCGGAAATCTGGCTGGAGCGGACAGTCCGCCAGTCATACACACCGCCGAATTTCTCTTATCAGTGACTATAATGAAAACGAAATTGGAGCGGGTGTACAATATACAACTCTCAATCGGCATAATTCACTAAAATGGAGGAAATTTTAGTCAAATCGCCGAATTATTGACCCGTTTCCTTTTTTCCGAATACTAATTGATAAAATACCGACACTAATGAACCAGCCGCCTATCGTTTCAAGACTCTGTACTATCAGAGTCAGTTGGGCAGTGGCAGTACTTGGATTGTGGGTCAGCTTTTAGTTCTTGTAGATGAAAACCAGTCTCTCATAAATTCCTAGAGGCAGTAACAGATTTAAATGTTCAATACAAATGCATTGCATAATCGTGAAGAAAGAAAGACTGGAATTTTTGGCCTGCAACTCACGCGAATTTCTCCATTGTGTATCTATAAGTCGGAACACGATGCTCGCGTTGGGTGTGCTTGTATAACAGTGCAGATAATTATGTTGTTGTTGACTGTTAGTGAACGATTACACGGTTCCCTCCTGAGTCTGACGGACGCCCTTAACATCGGAGTCTTCCTCTTGTTCCACTCAGAAGAATGTAATGGGACCTTTATCTCAGCTGGAATTTAATATATTTTGCGTTATATTAAAGGGAATTAAATCAATGCCCAGAGCTCATGTCCACAAGTGTAATCATCGCAAACAAAAGTAAGCATAAATATTAGCGATGTATTTGTTATCCTTGAACTACGAAAGTAAAGTAAAACTGCTGAACAAACAAACTGCAAGGAGTGAAAGATGCAGAAGCAACTGAACATAATTGGTGGCACGTCACAGAATCGGCTGAGCGCTGCACACATTGGCTGTTAGTGTCAGAAGTGTGACGAATCAGATTTACATTTCAAACGCGCCCTCGTCAGTCGGAACCCTGTACTGCAGACTATGGCGCTCTTCACGGTGGGCCGCAGGAAGTGAGGTCACAGCCTGATTGTCTGAGAACAGGGAATGTTGCCGCCGATCAGGGTCTGTGTCAGAATGCTCGGCTTTCTCAGTGACCAGATGTCATGTTCCCCAGTCCAGGAATTCCGCGGGACACCAAATTAGGGGAGTAAAACTAAACACCAAGCCCGTTAGCCCCACGATATGAGGTCACTCTACAACTCCACAAGCAAACAACACGAGAATTGGAACAAATATCACTGGACAGGGCAAATCGGACAGTAATTCTGTTCCTGGCAACAACCATGTAATGCCTCAAGTGCCATATAGCACACTAGATTTAATTTAAAAGTAATGTATGTAATTTAATTGAATTTCATTTATTTCAATTTAATGTAATTTAATGTATTTCGTTTAATTTAATTTAATGTTATTTTATTTTCGAAATTAATTTAAGCTTCCATCGTGATTTCTGTCGCTATGGAATTTAGATGCTGCAATTTACATTGGTAACAACAGTGGATATTCCTGCGACATGTTGGACCTCCAGGGCACTTCACCTGGCCATGATAATCACATGTCCATGATGTGCCTCCATCTGCTTGGAATTTCTGAGCTTGAGGAGCGGCTGGAGTCACTGCAGGGCTGAGAATTTGCTCGACCACATATTCCAGGAGATGGACAACCCGCAGCCACAGTGAGTTCAGGAGGATAGTAAGTTGCTGGCCATGGGCAGGGTGCGAAGAGGCAGGTGGTGCTGGGATCCTCCGGGAGTGTGGCAATCTCAAGGATGGGACCGATTACAGACCAGAAATGAGATTTTCTTGTGCAGGCAGGGGCATAGTTTTGATATTGAATGATTATTTTGCATGTTTCTTCACTAAAGAAAAGGATGCTGTCAATGTCACAGTAAAGGAGGCGATAGTAGAGAAATTGGAGAGGAAAAACATAAATAAAGAGGAGGTACTTAAAAGATTGGATGCGCTCAAAATAGAAATGTCACCGGCCCAAATGGGCTGTGTCCTAGGTTACTGGGGAAAGTAATGGTTGAAATTGCAGAGACTCTGGGGTCAAAAAATCTTCCAATCCTCCTTAGATATGGGAGAGCAGCCACAGTAGTGGTGGATTGCAAACATTACACCCCATTCAAAAAAGGGGAGAGTGATAAACCTGGCAACTACAGGCCAGTCAGCCTAACGACGTACGGAAACATTTAGAGACAATAATCCGACAAAAACTTAATTGGCACTTGGAAAATGTGGGTTAATCAATGAAAGCCAGCACTGATTTTTTATTTGGGAATCATGTTTTACTAAGTTGATCGAGTCCTTTGATGAAGGAACTGAGAGGGTTGATGAGGGTAATGCAGTTGATGCTGTGTATATGGACTTTCAAAGCGCATTTGAGAAAGTACTGCATGATAGACCTGTTAGCAAAATTTAAGCCAAAATTGAATTCATAATTGAAAACAGAAAAAAGGAAGCTTAAGATAAATGTTAGGTAAATAATTCAGTGGAGTACCAAACTGAATTCAAATTAGGAATGGTTTTGATAAAGGATATTCGACGAAATTGTTTCTTGGGGCAGACTGCTTGGTAAACAGGGGACACAGATTTAAAGTAATTGGCACAAAAAACAGCGGGGACATGAGGAAAAATAAATGAAAATAAAATAAGTAGCAGAGGAGTGGGACTAATTGATTATCTCTTTCAAAGAGTCAGAACAGGCACAATGGGCCAAATTGCCTCCTTCTGTACTGTATAATTCGTGGATTCTATGATTGTACGATCTTCCGTGTCATTTTTCGCAGTCAGTCGCAGTGTAGGGTGTAAATTTAACAAATGCTGCAGTAGGAAAGCGGAGATACCGATTCTTGGGAGCAGATATGGAATCTTGAAATAACTTTGGGAGATGTGGGCTCAGAGTGAAGAGCTCAGACTGCAGAAAAAGACACAAATTCACGTGAACCCTCCGCGAGGCCTTTCTCACCAATTAGTACTAACAGTTAAAGAAGGGTCATTTCCTTTAAGAGAAATTTGAATTAATCAGAAAACTATAACAAAGTTTTTTATTATTGCTAGTGGTTCAATTGAAGCGCATCACGCACTATAGCCAAGCATTAGTAAACGTAATAAATTAATAAAAAATCATTTAAAATTGGAATTGAGATTAAACATTTGGAGTTTATCAGCAATTATCTGTGCGAAATGCCTCCTGTAGTTTTACCCCAACCTTGCATCTATTGCTGGAGCCGGATCCTTACACTTTGCTCAATTTTCAGAATCATGAAGCTCAGCCCAGTACCAGTCTCCCATAATGCACCAGTTCAGTTTGAGTCTCTGTCACCGGTGGACTACAACACCCAGAATGCAACAGCGTAGTAGAGCACCTCAGTCCGTTTAACTGTCAATCTTGCAATGCAGCATAACCCCGCTCCTACTCCTATTAATCCAATTCCTCAGTAAGACGTTAAAGGAGTGAATGAAGGATTCATCTTCTTCCTCAGCATATATATTTCAAGATAATAAAATCCAGCTTTCCAACATTGGGATCTCCAGGACGTGGGGAAATACTTGGATTCACAACATTGGAGATTCCGTGCATTTGATGCTGTGCAGGGCCCCTTCAACACAACCCGACAAAATTCCTCTGTGTGTACTTTAATATAGTGCATATAATTGGGTTGCCAGCTTTTGATTTGTTAAAGTAGGTACAGGCACCGCAGATTATCCCATTAACAACTGTGAGGATGATTAGGATAATTCGACAATTTAACAAAATAACGTTAAATAATAGAGTTCCTTATATTGCCTCCTAAACTGCATATGCAATTCCAGGAGTATTCCACTTAAAGGTGTACATTTTGAGAATCTTCCCTTCGTTCAAGATAATTTTCTTGCTTTCTTCGTTGTATATCTAAATTGTTAAACTCCTCAGATTGAAGTTCATCAGTTTCCCTTTGCCTGTGTTATGCAGCACATGTATTTTGCAGTTTGTTTAGAGAAGGTTATATTTTTCATGTGATAAACTTTCGATAAAATAGTTATCAATTTCAGAAGCAGATAAAAACGTTTGTGCCGAATGAACCTCCTAGTAATTCAGTAAATAACATATAGAATACAGTTATCCAGTGAGCTGAAATGTTCCGCCCGGCTTCCCGTCTAACACTTAACTTCACATTTGAGTAATTTGTGCATTCGCCTCATAACATTAAAGCTGACATTAGATCAGCTGGAGGTTTCCTCTTTTCTAAAGATAGAAAACAGGATTTTCTATAATTTCTTCAAAACTGGAATTGTGAATCCCTGGAATTTCTGGGACTGAGCCCTGTGAACTATACAGAGCAGACATTTCCATTTTATGATTAGGTTGCCAGAATTGTCCACACAGTCTAAATGAGGATAATCCCAACATTTCTTGTGACAACAATAATAGATTTAATTGGAACTCTATCCTTTGAAATTCGAGGGGCTTTCTCGAACAAAGGGGAAAGCGGGAACTGGCAGAGTGCGGGAACCCGTGGGACTGGAATCTGGCAGAATGTGGGATACAGGTGAGCGGGGCCATGATGAAAAGGAGAGCGGGAAGAGTCGAACAAATCAACTGACGGAGACAGCTCCAATTTGCATGAATAAAATGTCAATCTTATTTTGTTTTCAGCTTTTAAACACTGATCGGTGAATTGGATGGGCCAAAAATTGATCCCGCTGCGCGAGAGTACGCACTGCGTACTCTGGCGTATTCTCTCTCCAATTGCCGGTTTTCTGCATGCACTGCGCATGCACTGAAAACCGGCACTTGGTCTTTGGAAAAGGGGGCGGTTCCTCGGTGCACCGCGTGCGCGCTACCGGCTGCGCGCACGCTGTGCACTTAGTGCTTTGGACGCGCAGGTAAGGACGGAAGATTTTAGAAACGAAAAAAGGAGTAAGACCCACTTTTAACAAGGTAAGTAGTGAATTAAGTATTATTTTGATTTTTTTTAACAGGTATATCTTTTTTAGAGACTTTAAAGACAGGTAAGTTTATTTTTATAACTTTTTAAAAGATTTTAAATTTTTTCAAAAATGTAATTTTTTATTTAAAATGGTTAATTTATTTAACTATACTTATTTTATTAACGTGATTTTTAAAAAAAATTAATTGAGGTTTAGCTGTTATTTTGGGGGTGTGTAAGATTCATAGCTTTCACAGCACGTAAGTGAAACTTATGAATGGAAGATGGTGTGCTGCCATTGGCTCTAACTGAGTCACGTGATGCCACAGCTCGCACAAATTCACTACGCCGGTGGGATACGCAAACACTGCCCAGCTGATGTCTGGAACATCAAGTTCGTGCGAGCTGGATCTGAAAAAGCCAACGCGGAGTGAGAGATCGCGGCTGCTCCTTACCCCCGCGGGAACAGAGCGAGATCAATTTCTGGGCCATTAACAGCGATTCGATAAAGTTGTTAAAGGAAATGTTGGATCCTTTGAAAGGGGAATTTGTTAACATATTTAAAATATGCTTTGCTGATTCTTAAATTGTTGATTATACATAAAAAAATAATCTTCTAAACTGAGCCAGAAAGAGATCAAGTTATTACTGGAGTGTCCCGGATGTGAGGTCTGGGGCGGGCCCTCGCCCACAGCAAGTGAAAGACCTGACAATGTTGGACATGGCCGGATGCTGGGATGGTTCTGCATAGAGCAGAAGTTTTGCGATCCTGGGCCTCTCCGGTCCGCGCAGGTAGAGGCCCACATATCCCAGGGGGGCATGCGGTTAACAAGCGCCCCGGAAATCACGTGGGCCGGCTCAACCAATAAAAGAAGGGTTCGCCCATTCATACTTATGGGAGTTCCTTACCTACAGAATTCCCATACATAAACAAATGTATTAATAAAAATACATGTTTAAAATTAATTAAAATCCCATTTAATTAAAGATTTTAAACAAAAATGTAATTTAAAAAATGTATATTAGATGTTTTATCAGGGTTAAAAATAAATTTACCTTATTAGACACGGTTTTTAAAGTATAAATGAGTGAACATTTTTTTTTCTTATATTATAACTCTTATGCTGGTAAAAGATGGCGTTATGGCAGATGCCTCCGAATTTACCTGGAGTTCCGGAAGGTACGGAAATCATTTTGCCTGCTTTTACCAGGCGTAAGAATTTCACCGGCATTCAGCGGGCGGAGGTTCGGTGAATAGCGCAACTCTCGGCCCCTCGGAGAACCTTTTCCCGGGGATGCGGAGAATCTGCAAAGAAAATTCTTGACAGACCGCAAGTTCCGGGTCCTCCTGAGAGGGAAGACGGTGCCTCGGTTTGACGTTCCATCCGAAAGACCGCACCTCCGACAGTGCAGCACACACTCAATACTGCATTGAGGTGTCAGCATAGATTTTGTGTTCAAGTCTCTGGAGCGGGACATTAACCCATTGCCATCTGATGCAGAGGCGAGAATGCTGCCGCAGAGCCACTGCTCACATTTTTATAAAAATAGTAAATCTCAAAAAGGAATTGGATATATACTTGAAAAGGAAATGGTTGCTGGGCAGTGGGGAAATAGCAGCGGAGTTGGACTAATTGGATTCCTATTTCAAAGAACCGGGAGAGGCATGATAGGCCGAATGGCCTCCTTATGTGCTTTCTGAATCTCTACCGCTTGTGTTGCCGCGATCTTCCGCCCTTTAATGTGAATGGAATGAAAGCTGAGGAAGCGCTTCTAGAATTTTCCGACAAAACGCCCGCTGTGCGAGTGAGACTCCGGCCGTGGCGCAGGTCTGGGAGATCCCAGCGCTGGAGTAGATAAGCGGAAAGTAATTAAGAAAGTGTCAGTGAGTGTGGAATTTTAATGTATTTATTCACTTAAAAGAGAATAGGAGGCACCGTGGGTCCAATTCATTCTTCAGGAGCAATATCAAGGATTAAGAAAAAGCTTTTTAATTATCCAACGAACCCAGTCGGTAGAAAGTAAAGATCAGCAAAGGCCGCTTGATAAATATTCGGAGTGGATCACAAGTGAATCATTGAAGGTTTGTATGAGAGGCAACGATCAAGGATTTATTTAAATGTAGTTCCAGTGTTCAACCACACAACTCTGGATTCAGAAATCCAGAGACCCAGAAACCGCGAGATAAAGGAATGGGGACTGACAGGAGTGACGCTTCACTGACACTGCTGCAAGTTTCCTCAATCAGAGAAGATTCCTGAGGATCCGACAGCGGTTGAAATAATCCCAGTGTTTAAAATAAGGCCAGGAGAGATCCAGTGGCTGGGCACCTGGGAATGGAGCAAAGTAAAAGGGAATTATCTCGTTTGAAGGGACGGTGTGTCATTTTTAACTAACCTGCTGGAGTTTCTGAAACACATCACTGGCCTGTAGGGCAGGGGAAATGCAGTTGGAATGACCCAGTCGGATTTCAATAAAGCAGCGACAAGGTTCCACATCTACAAACGGTGAGGATTTATGGGATGGGTGGGAGATCTGGCACTGCACAGAGAGCTCATTACAAAATGAAAGTAGGATATCGACAAATGGAAACCTGTAAGGGACGTGTGACTATTGGAATCTTCCTTGGTAACAGTTAATTTTTAATGTTTTGGTTAATAGAATCACAACGAAGAAGCTATCTTAGAAAGAAAACAATGAAAATTACACCAACGTAAGAAACTCGATAAAACCATACACATTTACTGGGCGGGAGCAGTTCATGTGACCCATTCTCTCTGTAGTGGATTATTTGATACAACAATCAAAAACTAACTGAACTGTCATCCAGTGTCATTTATTTTCTCTGCTTCAATATACTTCTAACTTTCCCTTAACTATTGCCTGAGGCAAACATTCGATCTCCAGCAAACCTTTGCATAAAGAAGTTTGTGCTAACCAGTCTGCTCATTCCCTTTGTGACCATTTAAAGCCGATCACCCTTTATTGCCAGCTACTCAACTAGATGGAATGATCTCTCCCTCTTCACTCTGCTAAACTGTTCAAAATGTTTAAATTCTGTATTAAAACGTCTCTTAGATTTCACTGCTTCAGTGCTAATAGTCCCAATATCTTGTCCCTTATTTTCAGTATAGTTCTGATCCATGGCACCAACCTAGTGTATCTACACTGCCCGCTCTCAGTGGAGTTAATGGCCTTTCCACAATGAGGGGCCGAAACTGTACCTGGTGTTCTAACAGTGGCCTCACCAGCATTTTGTAAAGATTCATCATCACTTGTTTATTTTTGTGATCAAAGCCCATGTCTATAAAACACACATTTCTGTTGGTTTTCTAGAATTGATTATTTGGATCCCTATCGCTTGCAGTTCATCCACACCCTTCAGCTCCTTCCCGTTGATATTCTGCTTCCATTCCTTGGCGTTTCACGCACAATCAGGCGAGATCGCCGATGAACAATTTGTAACTGATTCAAAGTTGCTGGTATTTTTCAGATATTATTTGAGAAAATGTGCAACAGCATAATAAGACGATAATGACCAAAGATTGTGTCTGACCGTCTGCACATGTTCAGCCAAACAAAGAATACTTTATATCAGCTTATTTTATCAGAATTTCTTGCAGGGTTGCTTTTTTTTACCGATAACTTGCATCAAATGTAATAGTTAATAACTTTATGAATAAACATTAATTTTTACATTGCTTTACCGTTTTGTTTGGGAGACTGATTGAGACAGAATGGGCCGTATTTTCCGATCGGAGGATTCCTGCGTACGGAGGCCTCCGATCTGGAAAAATGTACGAACTTACCTGAGGGCTCCCGAGGGGCCTATACTTCCGCTCCTGGGCCTCTCCACAGTCGAAATGCGCAGGGCCCACTTAACCCATAGGCGCAGGCAGTTCGCAAGCGTCCCTGGGATCACGTGCGCCATGGGGAGCCAATAGGAGAAGGGAATCTCCCTTCATACACTTGACAAATAGACCTGTCAAAAGTATGAATGAAGATCACCCCAAAAACATAGTGAAACTTTAAATAAATTAAAAAAACCATCACGTTTTTAAAATTAATTGAAATTACAATAAATTAAATATTTTAAACAACAATTTAATTACAAAAATAAGTAAAGTTTTTTACAGGCTAAAAATAAACTTACCTTTTTAAAAAATATATTTTAAAATCTAAATGAGTGAAGAAAATTTTTGTTTCTTACTTTTTTCCAACGCTTATGCTGGTAAAGGCAGGCCTTTCGCCTGCTTTTACCAGGCGTAAGATTTGTAAGGGTTTTCTGCGGGCGGAGGTGCTCCTGAAAGCGGAACTATCGGCCCGCAGACTCCCTTCTCCAGGGCAGGCGTCCGATCTGTCCAGAGCATTCTGGACAGATCGAAAATGCCGGTTTTCAGCGCATGCGCTTCGCATGCCTGAAAACGGCATTTCCGATGCCCCTTCGTGTGTGCACAGCCCGTACACGCACGTAGGGTTCGGTATATACGGCCCGTGAGTCAGAATATCAATAATATTACTCATGATACTTTTATCGGCAGCACAAAACAAGAGCAGACTCCATCTTTGTGCTAAGTGAGAGACACCAGTCAGTGTACAATCGAGAATTTAAGTCTGTATCTGGGGCAAAATAGGTGAAAGTGCACATCGATGAGCCGAGTTACGAACTGTTTCCTCCATTCGAACACTGATCACGGGACAAGAGCCCGCTTTATTTGTCAATGAGGAATGGAGTCCGATAGAGAAACCCACGCCTGCAATATTCACACCAAACTTCCAGGATAGTTACCAATATTGGTGATCGCAAGAACTTTGATCGTTAAGGCACCAAATAAAACTTTATTGATGATTTTAAAGTGGCGCGCCCGATCCCAGTACCTGCAGTGTAAGGTGGATTCCTCTGTTACCCACATGTCCGACTCCGCTGCTGAACTTCATCATTGTTATCTTTGATCCCTGAAGGTGAAATTTGCTAAAGTTGCAGGAATAGGTTATGTTTATTCAACGAAAGAAGCGTAGAAAAAGAAAGCAAAATCAGACATCAATGCATGCTGGAAAATGGAATAAATGTGTACACAAGAACTCACCCATTTTTTACATTACCGGAAAGAAGGATTGTAACGATTGAAAAGGAGTTGAAATTGAGCTTTACTTACGAGGAAGATCTCGTTTGACTTGATTCTTTTCATCCTCATTTTCCAGCTAATCTCAGAATCAGTGTCCAGGGAGATTTCACCACATTCTTCAACTCTTCTCTGAATTTCCTCTGGGTCGCTGCATAAATACACGGGTTTAGACAGAGCTCAAATGCTTCAGCATTGCTCCGGTTTCAGTGGCGATATATCCAGGGTCTGTGCGGTCACCTCGGTAATAAGTCGTGTTTGTCAGTCTGGTAGTTACAAAACTCACGGCATTTGTCAGCCACAACCATATAAAACTGCCCGATACAGTGAACAGTAAAATGATGGATTTCCTTCGGTTCTCCATCTGTGGATCGCTCTGATTTTCACTCATGTGGCCCCGGAGTCCCCTGCGGGCTCTACTTGCCACTAAAATACGGCTGACTGTCAAACTATTAAATAAGACAATTAATGTAAAGGGAATTCAAACGACAGAGGCAGAATAAAACCAGACGATCGCTACACCAGCAGGTGAGGAAAAAAAAAGCACCACTATTCCGGCAGCCCCACTGCACCTTGTTAATTATTTGTTCAGGTTCAAATGCAAACAATACGGGGATGTCCTTTAAAAAAAATTGGTTCGCTACGTTTGTTATAACCCCGGCCGCAGTTTTCTCGGTGCAATACTTTGTTCTAAACTTCTGGCAGCAGATAACTACAAATCGGTCAAATGTGAATGAAACGGTGAACCAAACAGACAAATCGATGGTGACAGCAGTCATGTATAGAATGACCTTACACACGGGAGTGTGGGACAGGAATCAAAGTGGAAAGTGATAACTGAATATATAATACATCATTACATTTAAGATCATGACCAGTAGATCCGCTGTTGCCATGGCCACCATGTAGACAGAGATACAGTTGGAATGTCCGCAGTTTCCTAAGGAGAGAATCACCATTGTCACCAAATTCGCTGTAAGAAACAGAGAGGAGAGAAATAAAGTTCCAGTGTCTGTTTTGAAATATATATGGAGAAAACTGTTGAGAGCATTTTGCTCCATTCAGTGCGATTATCTACACGGAGCAGTGTGAGAACAGGATTAGTATTGGAGCCATTACCTGGGAAACCCACCCACACAGTATAATGAGCTGCTGCAGCGCTCACTCTGCACGGGGGGACAAGACGGTCCGGAAATCCGCTAAAATCCTTGTGTTGGAGCTCCAAAGAACATCTTAAAATCAGTGATATTATCGAATTAAGGGAAACGTGGAAAGTGCGGACACCCGGTTCATTAGTTGCTTCCAGTTACTACCGACTGTGTAATGTTGACATCTAGAAATCACGTTACATTAGCCAACAGGCTCTATGAAGAGGAGACAGTTAACCCCGATTAACAACAAACAGGTTACAATGGCTCACCGGGGACACCGACAGCTGCGAGGATCGGGTAGTAACTCTCTTTGATTAGCAAAATAGTTTGTTGTCCCATTTTCTGTGAGAATGGATGAATTCTGCAGGAGATGAAAGACTCTGACTGGCGCAGGGCTGGAGCGATGGAAAGGATCCTATATTCATACTCACTTCAATCCTCTAAGGTGTCAATCAGGTTAAATCATAATTAGCATTAGTTACAGTCATTTAACAAATCGACTCAGGTAAGTTCTTTTTCTTGTCTGATACGTCAGATTAAGAGAAATAGGTGAAATTATTATTGTAAAGTTAAAACATTCAAACATTGTTTACAAGTGGAAAGTCAAATCTTCCAGTACTGGCGCTGACTCTATTCCTACAGGCGTGATGAAGGTAGCTCACCTTGCAATATTCGTCCTGACCCTGCCCATGATTCACCTAGTGCACCAACTCCTTCAGAACAGGCGGTGAAACAAATCCTTCAATACCAGTGATGAGCACAGTCAGGCCGCACTAGATGTGGCCGTTTCCTCCGGTATAGTGGTAGCCTCCACTTACAGTAGAGGTAACCGTCTCCTCTGGTATAGTGGTACTCTACACTTACGCTAAAGAGGACCATGCTCCTGCTGTCGTTCTGGCAACGTACACTTACAGTAGAGTTCAACGTGGTCCAATGGTGATAGTGGTAGCACTGCACTGACACTAGTATTGACCGTGCTGTTCAAGTACTAATGCTAATCCTTCACTTACACTAGATGTGCATGTGCTCGACCTGCACAAGTGGTGCCCGTACACTTACACTAGGGATGACCGTTCTCCACCGGTACTAGTAATATCCCTGCATTTGAACTAGTGCTGACCGTGCCCTTCCACTATTAGCGGTGCTTTGTAATTACACTAGAGGTGACCATTTTCCTCGTGTACTCATAGTATCCCTGAACTTACACAAGAGGTAACCTTGTCCCTCTGCTATTAGCGGTTCTCTGCAGTTGCACTAGTTATGACCGTGCTCCTCTTGTACTAGTAGTACCACTAAACTTACACTGGAGTTGAGCGTATTCCTACAGGAAAAGTCGTATCGCTGCACTAACACTAGTGTTGACCGTGCACCTCCAGTATCAGTTGCACCCCTAACATTATAATAGAGCTGATTGTGCTCTTCCAATGATAGTACACTAGAACATAGGAACATAATAAATAGGACTGGGGTAGTCCATACCGCCCTTCGAGCCTGCCCTGCCATTCAATAAGATCCTCGCTGATATTCAACATCAACTCCACTTTGCCGCCCGATCCCCATATCCCTTGATTCCCTTAGAGTCCAAAATCTATCTATCTCCGTCTTGAATATACTCAACGGCTAAGCATTCACTGCCCTCTGGGGTAGACAATTGCAAAGATTCAAAATCCTCTGAGTGAAGACATTTCTCCTCATGTCGGACTTGTATGGCCGACTCCTTATCCTGAGGCTATCCCCATATGTCTAGACTCTCCAGCCAGGGGAAACAGGCTCTCAGAATCTACCCGATCAATCCCCCTAAGAATATTGTATGTTTCAATGAGATCACCTCTCATTCTTCTAAACTATAGAGTGCATAGGACCAATCAACTCAATCTCTCCTCTTTGGACAACTGTCTCATCCCAGGTATCAATCTAGTGAACCTTTGTTGCACATCCTCTAATGCCAGTATATCCTTTCTTAGAAAAGGAGATCACAACTGTACACAGTGCTCAAGGTGTGGTCTCCCACCAAAGGCCTATACAAATACAGCAAGGTTTCCTTAATCTTGTACTCCAACCCCCTTGGAATAAAGACCAACATGCCATTTGCCTTCTTAATTGCTTGTTCTGCCTGCATGCTAACTCTCTCTGTTTCCTGTATGAGGACATTTTAATCTCTCTGAACACCAACATTTATTTGTTTCTCACCATTTCAAAATATTAATATTTTCTGTTGTTCTTACCAAAGTGAATAACCTTCCATTTCCCCACATTTTACACAATCAGCCATGTTCTTGCCCACTCACTATACCTGGCTATATCCCTTTGCAGACTATGTGTGTACTCCTCACAGCTTACTTTCCAACCTAGTTCTGTATCGCCAGAAACTTGGATACATTACATCCATCTAAGCGATTAATATAGATTGCAAATAGCTGAGGCCCCAGCAATGATCCTTAGTAGCCTGCCTAGCTGAAAATGTCCCGTTTACTCCTGTTGTCTGTTATCTTTCCTTTATCAATCCTCTGCTCAGTCTAATATATTATCCCAACCCCATGATCCCGTATCTAGTGTAACAACTTTTCTAATGGCACCTTATCGAATGCCTTTTGAAAATCGAAATATACTTCATCCACTGGTTCCCCTTTATCAATCCTGTTAGTTATATCCTCAAATAACTAATGCATTTGCACATCACGATTTCCCTTTCATAAAAGCATGTTGACTCTGCCTCATCATGTTATAATTTGCTAAGTGCCTTGTTACCACATCCTTAATAATGGATTCCAGCATTTTCCCGACGATTTATGTCAGGCTAACTGAGCAGTCGTTCCCTGTTTTTTCTTTCCATCCTTTATTGAATAGCGGTGTTACATTTCCTACCTCTTGTTACATCCTAGTTTAAGTGTGGTGTTACCCCTACACTTATACTGGATGTGACTGTGCTCCTCCACTAAGAGTGGTAACTTATACAAGATGTCAGCGTGTTCCTCCTGCAATACTTGTAACTCTACATTTAAATAGATGTGACCGTGCTCCACTGGCACTAGTGGTAATCCTACACTTAACCTAGATGTATCCTTCGTTATTAGTGTACCCTACACTTGCACCAGTGTTCACCGTGCTCCTCAGGTACTCGTGGAACACTACACTTACACTACAGTTGACCGTGCTCCTCAGGTACTAGTGGAACCCTACACTTACACTACAGTTGACCGTGCTCCTCAGGTACTAGTGGAACCCTACACTTGCACTACCGTTGACCGTGCTCCTCAGGTACTAGTGGAACCGTACACTTACACTAAATTTGACCGTGCTCCTCAAGTACTAGTGGAACCCTACACTTACACTACAGTTGACCGTGCTCCTCAAGTACTAGTGGAACCCTACACTTACACTACAGTTGACCGTGCTCCTCAGGTACTAGTGGAACCCTACACTTACACTACAGTTGACCGTGCTCCTCAGGTACTATTGGATACCTACACGTACACTACAGTTGACCGTGCTCCTCAGGTACTAGTGGAACCCTACACTTACACTACAGTTGTCCGTACCCCTCAGGTACTAGTGGAACCCTACACTTACACTACAGTTGACCGTGCTCCTCGGGTACTCGTGGAACCCTAGACTTACACTACAGTTCACCGTGCTCCTCAGGTACTCGTGGAACCCTACACTTACACTACAGTTGACCGTGCTCCTCAGGTACTCGTGGAACCCTACACTTACACTAAAGTTGACCGTGCTCCTCAGGTACTCGTGGAACCCTACACTTACACTACATTTGACCGTGCTCCTCAGGTACTCCTGGAACGCTACACTTACACGAGAGCTGACCGTGCTGCTATGGTACTAGTGCTACCCTACACTTATGCAAGAGATGACCAGACACGTGTGGTGCTGGTGGTTAGAAAAACTTCCACTCGATATTCGCGTGCTCCTATAGTCATAGTGGTGTCACTACACTGACATTAATGTTAACCGTGCACCTTCCCTAATAGTCGTAAGCCTAAAATTATAAAAGAGCCGATCGTGCACCTCCGGTACTAGTGGTACACCTACACTAACACTGGATGTGACAGTGCTCCTCCGTTTTTATTAATATTCGTTCATGGGATTTGGGCGACGCTGGCAAGGCCAGCATTTATTGCCCATCTGTAGTTGCCGTTGAGAAGTTGGTGGTGAGCCGCCTTCTTGAAACGCTGCAGTCAGTGCGGTGAAGGTAATCCCACAGTGCTATTAGGGAGTGAGTTCCAGGATTTTGAGCCAGCGACGATAAAGCAATGGCGATATAGTTCCAAGTGAGGATGGTGTGTGACTTGGAGGGGAACTTGGATGTGGTTGTGTTCCCATGCGCCTGCTGCCCTTGTCCTTCTAGGTGGTAGAGGTCGCGGGTTTGTGAGGTGCTTCCGAAAAAGCCATGGCGACAGTGCATCTTGTAGACGGTACACACTGCAGTCAGGGCACTCATGTTGGTGGACGGGGTGAATGTTTTAGGTGATGGATGCGGTGCCAATCAAGCGGGCTGCTTTGTCGAGGATGTTGTCGAGCTTCTTGAATGTTGTAGGTGCTGCACTTATCCAGGCTAGTGCAGAATATTCCATCACACTCCTGACTTGCGCCTTGCAGATGGCGGAAAGGATTTGGGGAGTCAGGAGGTGAGACACTCGCCGCAGATTAGCCAGCATCTGACCTGCTCTTATTGCCATAGTATTAATGTGGCTGGTCCAGTTAAGTTTCTGGTCAATGGAGATCCCCAGTACATTAATGGTGGAGATTTCGGCGATGGTAATGCCGTTGAATGTCAGGGGGCGTTGATTAGAAGCTCACTTGTTGGAGATTGTAATTGCCTTTCACTTGTGTGGCACGAATGTTACCTGCCAATTATCAGCCCAAGCCTGAAGGTTGACCAGGTCGTGTTGCTTGTGGGTATGAACTGTTTCATTATCTGAGGACTTGCAAATGGCACTGAAGCCAATGCAGTCATCAGCGAACTTCCCCACTTCTGACCTTATAATGGAGGGATGGTCGGTCATTGATGAAGCAGTTGAAGATGGTTCGGCCTTGGACGCTGCCCTGAGGAACTCCTGCTGCGATGTCCTGGGCCTGTGATGTTTGACATCCAACAACGCCGCCATTTTCCTTTGTGCTAGGTATGACTCCAGCCATTTAAGATTTCGCCCCCTCACCCGATTCCCATTGACATCAGTTTTACTAGGGCTCCTTGATGCCACACTCGTTCAAATGCTGCCTTGATGTCAAGGGCAGTCAAACTCACCTCATATCTGGAAGTCAGCTCCTTTGTCCATGTTTGGAACAAGGCTGTATTTTGGTCGGCAGCCGAGTGGTCTTTGCGGAACCCAATCTGGGCATCAGTGGGCAGGTTATTAGTGAGTAAGTGCTGCTTGATAGCACTGCCGATGACACCTTCCATCACTTTGCTGATGATTGAGAGTAGACTGATGGGGCGGTAATTGGCCAAGTTGGATTTGTCCTGCTTTTTGTGGACAGGACATACCTGGGTAGTTTTCCATATTGTCGGATAGATGCTAGTGTTGTAGCTGTACTGGAACAGCTTGGCTAGACCCGCAGCTAATTTTGGAGCACAAGTCTTCACCACGATGGCCGGGATGTTGTCAGAGCCCATAGCCTTTGCTATGTCCAGTGCACTAAGCCGTTTCTTGATATCACGTGGAATGAATCGAATTGGCTGAAGACTGGCTTCTGTGATGGTGTAGGCCTCGGGAGTAGGCCGATATGGATCATCCCCTCGGCACTTCTGGCTGAATATGGTTGCAAACGCTTCAGCCTTGTCTTTTGCACTCAGGTGCTGGGCTCCACCATCATTGAGGATGGGGATATTCTTGGAGCCTCCTCCTCCCGTTAGTTGTTTAATGGTCCACCACCATTCACGACTGGATGTGGCAGGACTGCAGAGCTTTCATCTGATCCATTGATTGTGGGATCGCTGAGCCCTGTCTTATAGCATTCTTCTTCCACTTTTTAGCATGCATGTAGTTCTGTGTTGCAGCTTCCCCAGGTTGGCACCTCATTTTTAGGTACGCCTTGTGCTGCTCCTGGCATGCTCTTCTACACTCGTTGTTGAACCAGGGTTTGGCTCCCTGGCTTGGTGGTAATGGTAGAGTGAGGGATATGCCGGGCCATGAGGTTACAGATTGTGGTGGAATACAATTCTGCTGCTGCTGATGGCCCACAGCTCCTCATGGATGCCCAGTTTGAGCTGCTAGATCTCTTCTGAATCTATCCCATTTAGCACGGTGGTAGTGCCACACAACACGATGGAGAGTATTCTCAGTGTGAAGACGGGACTTCGTGTCCACAATTACTGTGCGGTGGTCACAGCTGCCAATGCTGTCAATGACAGATGCATCTGCGACAGGTAGATTGGTGAGGACGAGGTCAAGTAGGTTTTTCCCTCGTGAAGGTTCTCTCACCACCTGTCGCAGGCCCAGACTGGCAGTTATGTCCTTCAAGTCTCGGGCAGCTCGGTCAGTAGTGGTGCTACCGAGCCACTCTTGGTGATGGACATTGAAGTCCCCCACCCAGAGTGCATTCTGTGCCTTTGCTACTCTCAGTGCTTATTCCAAGTGGTGTTCAACATGGAGGAGCACTGATTCATCAGTTGAGAGAGTGCGGTAGGTGGCAATCCGCAGGAGGTTTCCTTGCCCATGCTTGACTTGGAGCCATGAGACTTCATTAGGTACAGAGTGAATGTTAAGGACTCCCAGGGCCACTCCTTCCGGACTGTAAACCATTGTGCCGCCAACTCTGGTGGGTCTGTCCTGCCGGTGGGACAGGACATACCCAGGGATGGTGATGGAGGAGTTCGGGACATTGGCGGAAATGTATGATTCTGTGAGTATGACTATGTCAGGCTGTTGCTTGACTAGTCTGTGGGACAGCTCTCCCAATATTGTAACAAGTCCCCAGATGTTGGTGAAGAGGACTTTGTAGTGTTGACTGGGCTGGGTGTGCCGTTTCCGTGTCTGTGGCCGGTGCTGCGGTTCATGCCGGGTGGCCCGTCCGGTTTCATTCTTATTATTTTGTTTCGTAGGGCTAGTTACAACTGAGTGACTTGTTCGGCCATTTCAGCGGGCAGTTAAGAGTCAACCACATTGCTGTGGGTCTGGATTCACATATAGGCCAGACCAGGTAAGTACGGCAGATTTCCTTCCCTAAAGGACATTAATGAACCAGATGAGTTTTTAACAAAATCCGATATTTTCATGATTACCATTGCTGATACTAGCTTTTTATTCCAGATTTAATTAATTAACTGAATTTAAATTCCCCAGCTGCCGTGGTGGGATTTGTACTCACGTCTCTGGATCATTAATCCAGGCCTGTGGATTTCTAGCCAAGTGACATTACCAATACGGTACCGTTCCCGTACTACTCTAATATTACTGGTGTCGACCCTACTCTAACATTAATGGCGGTGAACCTACTCAAACATTTTTCTGGTGAACCTACTCTAACATTACTGGTGGTGAGCCTACTCTAACAGTACTAGATGTGACCCTATTCTAACATTACTGGTGACGACCTGACACAAACATTACTGCTGGTGATACTACATTAACATTACTGGTTGTGAGTCTACTCTAACATTACTGGTGGTGACCCGACTGTAACATTACTGATAGTGATCCAACTCTAACATTACTAGTGGTGACCCTACCCTATTATTGTTGGTGGTGAACCTAATCTAACTTTACTGGTTTTGACCCGACTGCAATATTACAGGTGGTGACCATTCTCTAACATTAATGGTGGTGAGCCTACTCTAACAGTACTAGTTGTGACCCTATTCTAACATTACTGGTGGCGACCTCACTCAAATATTACTGGTGGTGACCCTACTCTAACATTACTAGTGGTGATTCTATTCTAACATTAATTGTGCAGAGCCTACTGTTATATTGCTGGTGGTGACCCCTCACTGACATTACTCTATTGTTACTGCTGGTGAATCTAATCTAACTTTACTGGTTTTGACCCGACTGTAACATTACAGGTGACGACCATTCTCTAACATTACTGATGGTGACCCTACTCTAACATAACTAGTAGTGACCCTACTTTAACATTACTGACGGTGATCCTACTCTGTTTGTACAGGTGTTCAAACTAACCTAACTTTACTGGTGTTGACCTGACTGTAATATTAGAGGTGGTGAACATACACTAACATTAGAGGTGGTGACCCTACTCTAACGTTACTGGTGCTGACTCTACAGTAATATTACTTTTGGTGGCTCTACTCTATCATTACTGGTAGTATCTCTACTCTAACATTACTTGTGGTGGCATTATTTTAAAATTACTTGTGTTGTCCAGACACTAACATTACTGGTTGTGACCCTACACTTCCATTACTGGTGGTGAATCTGCCCTAAATTTTAAACCTGGTGAATCTGCTCTAATATTACTGGTTTTGACTCTACTCTAATATTACTGCTTGTGAATTCTATTCAACATTACTCTTGATGACCTTATTCTATCATTAGAGTAGTGTCACCACCAGCAATGCGAAAGTCGGGTCAAAACCAACAATTTTAGAGTAGGGTAACATACAGTAATGTTACAGTAGAGTCACGACCATTTATATTAGAGTCGAGTCACCAACAATAATGTTAGAGTAGGAGCACCACCACTAATTTTAGTGTATAGTCACCACCAGTAACGTTAGAGTAGAGTCACCAGCAGTTATGATAGAGAAGAATCATCACCATTTATGCTTGAGTAGGTTCATCATCAGTAATGTTAGAATAGGTTCATCACCAGTAATGTTGGAGTCAAGTCACCACCAGTAATGTTAAAGCAAGATCAGCACCAGTAATGTTAAATTAGTGTCAGCAGCAGTAATGTTTCTTAAAGTCATCATCAGTTAGGTTAGATCTGATTCACCACCAGTAATGTTAGTGCAGAGACACCAAAATTAACGTTAACATAAAATCAACGCCAGTAATGTTAGAGTAGGCACAATCCTAGTAATGTCATAGTAGAGCCACCAACAGCAATTCTAGAGTATTGTCAACGCCAGTAATGTTAGAGTAAGGTCAAAACCAGTAATGCTAGGGTAGAGTCATACCCAGTAATGTTAGAGTATAGTCCCCAGCACTAATGTTAGAGTAGCGCCACCACCTGTAATGATAGAGTAGGTTCACCACCAGTAGCGTTAGAGCAGCGTCACCAACAGTAATGTTAGAATAGACTCACCACCAGTAATGTTAGCGTATCGTAACCACCTGTTATAATAGAGTTCAGTCAGCACCAGTAATGTTACAGTTTGGTCACAATCAGCAATGTCAGAGTAGTGTACCCACATTTAAAGTTAAATCCGAGTCATCAACATTAATGTCAGGGTGCGCTTTCCAGCAGTAATGCTCGAGTAGAGTCACCACCAGTAATGTTAGACTAGGGTCACCACCAGTAATGTTAGTTTTGGGTCACCACCAGTAATGTTAGAGTAGAGTCACCACCAATCATGTTTAAGTAGAGACACCGCCAGTCATGTTAGAGTAGGGTTACCGACAGTAATGTTAGAATATATTAACCATTAGTAATATTAGAGTTGAGTGAACAAAAGTAATGTTGCATTAATGTCATCATCAGTTTAGTTAGAAGAGTTTCACCACCAGTAATGTTAGAGTAGGTTTAGCACCAATAACGATGTAGTTGGGTCACCACCACTAATGCTTGTGTAGAGTCACCACCAGTAACGTTAGTGTAGAGTCACCACCAGTAATGTTAGAGTAGAGTCACCACCAGTAATGTTAGAATAGGGTCACCTCCAGTAATGTTAGAGTAGTGTCACCACCAATAATGTTAGAGTCGGGTCACCTCCAGTAATCTTAAAGTAGTGTCACCACAAGTAATGTTAGAGTAGGGTCACCACCAGTAATGTTAGATTATTGTCACCACCAGTAATGTTAGTGTAGGGTCAGCACCAGTTTTGTTAGAGTAGAGTCAACACCAGTAATGTTAGAGTTGTGTATATTTAGTGTAGAATCTATGGACCGAGGTGCATTATTACACCATTGGTGTTCCAGAACACTGAAGCGGAAAATGTTGCATTGTTTGCTAAGTGACTGTAACTAACGCCAGTTATTGTGTAAGCGGATTTTCTCACCGGAGCTCCGAGTGGTCTATAAATGGGTAAAATTTACGGATCTCAGATGCACTTGGGATGGAACCTTAAAGCAGGACCGAATCCACATCTTCTTCTATAATAAATAGAGTGACAGCGCGCTACATCACCTGTATAAATTATACAGTTGTTTTGTGCTAAATTTGTCCGGTGGTGTCTTCTGTTTGTTCAAATTTAAAGACTACCAAAAGTCGTTGTATGCGTATTAAACATTTGGAATAACTCCCAGCAGAGTCTCAATTGGGCTGAATCCTGTAACGCCGGCCTGTAAGAAAACATCTCACATTAAAATACAATGATTGATTGCCCGGAAATTCTCTACCTAATTATTACAGCCATCGGTGCCCCAGGGAAGTCTTTGTAACCCGTTATTGCTTTGTATGGAGCGATGTTAGACTTTATTATCGCTATTAGTGCCTGCCGGATGATAAGGAGTTTCTCCGTGTTTGTTATAAAGTTGTCTCTTCACTTTCCTTTCGGTGTTCACTGCCCACCAGTTACAGTCTTCTCTATCCCTGGTAAGCTGGGACATGAATTTGAGCAGCACCTTCTCGCGAATTGATTCACTCCGCAAACAACCAATGACTTTTATTTTCTGACAAGGAGCAAGTTCACTGGTGACCGGATTTATCATCACTACTGAGCCCCAAGCAATCTCCAGATTAGATCCGGAACTGGTGTTAGATCACCAATGTGTGCTCGTGGATTACTCTGAAAATTCAGAGTGTTCTTATTATCCTCATATGCTATAGTAAGAATAGTTCCTATTTAAAGGCAGGGTAATGTTGACCATTCAGGTTAATTACATGTTTAAAGCATTCTCACTTGCGCTGTATATCTCCAAAATGCACTGTCAATATCTGAGTCAGCTCCAACAGTATGTGTGTCATAAGACTGCGCGCCACAATCAGAACTGCTTCCTTCCAAATGATCCTGATGATTAAAATGTGTATTCAGAATATAAAGTATAAACAAATAATTTAGTTCAGAATCATGCCACATTTTAACACATGATCTATTGTGGCTGCAGCTGTAGAATCCCGTTCCCCTATCCTGCTTCCACTTTCTACAATTCAGACCGACATTGGATAGGCGGTCAAGATGTTTACTGTGGTGGGGCGGTTAATTTCTCCCGAAATCTTTCTTCTAGCATCAAGACCCGTTCGCCCATCACCCCTGTGCTCGCTGACATATATTGGCTACCGGTTAAGCAGCGCCTCGTTTTCAAAATTGTCATCCTTGTTTTCAAATCCCTCCATGGCCTCGCCCCTCACTATCTCTGTTATCTCCTTCAGCCCCACAAACCCCCGAGTTATCTGCGCTCCTCTCATTCTGCCCTCTTGAGCATCCCTGATTATAATCGCTCAACCTTTGGTGGCCGTGCCTTCTGTTGCCTAGGCCCAAAGCTCTGGAATTCCCTCCCTAAACCTCTCCACCTCGCTACCTCTCTTTCCTCCTTTAAGACGCTCCTTAAAACCTACCTCTTTGAACAAGCTTTTGGTCGCCTGTCCAAATTTATCATTTAGTGGCTTGCTGTCAAATTGTTTGTCTAAAATACTCCTGAGCAGCGCCTTGGGACATTTTACTACTTTCAAGATGTTATATAAATACAAGTTGTTGTTGTTGTTTATTGTTACTTCCTCCTTTTTATATTTTCTGATCCAGTTCAATCCGATGTGTCGGTATTTATTCCCATCTGCCTCCGTTAACCTTTACGCGCTCGTACTTTCATTTATTTTCTATTCTCTACCGATCCCCCCACCACCTTTGATCATCTGCAAGCCTTTTCACTATTAACATACTTTTCTATATTTTCCAAAGTGTCAGCCGCGGCTCAGTTGGTAGCACTCTCGCGTCAGAGTCAGTAGGTTTCATTCAGACTGACACTCGAGTGCTGTACTGAGGGAGAGCTGCACTGTCGGAGGAGCCGTTTTTCAGATGAAATACTAAACCGAGGCCGCAACTGCTCTCTCAGGTGGTTGTAAAAGATCCAACGGCACTGTTTCGAAGTAGAGCAGGGGAGTTCTCCCCGGTTTCCTGGCCAATATTTATCCCTCAAAAACAGCACTGAAAGAGATAATCTGGTCATTATCAGATTGCGGTTTGAAAGATCTTGGCTGCCGTGTTTTTAACATTAAAATAGCAAAAATGTAAAACGTGGCTACAAAGCGCTTTGGGACGTCCTGAAATCATCGAAGGTTCTTTATAAATGCAAGTATTTCCTGATTTTCTGACATGTTAGTAAAAAAAATCGCGCAAAAATTAAAGAGCAATTGTCCTCACGGGATGGAAGAAACGAAGCTTTTATTTGCTCACATATTCCGGTTGATTTTAATTTTGTGGTTTAACATAATTCTAACATTTCCTTCTCTCTTTATTCCAGTTAGCCTGGTGGCGATTTCCATCCTGTGCCGAGGAAATTGCCGTCTCTCCAAATGTGTCACTCGCTACCTGGTGGCGATGGCAGTAGCGGATTTAATAGTAGTGATTATTGAAGTCCTGATGTACCAGATTACTAGAATTTATTGGAAAATCAAATTCCTGAAACAGGCTCCATTTTGTCTTGTCCATTATGTCCTGTGTCAGGTTGCTTTGGATTGTTCTGTTTGGCTCACCGTCGCTTTCACTTTCGATCGCTTTGTAGCCATTTGCTGCCCGAAGTTTAAGTTGAAATATTGCACCCCGAAAATTGCGGCGTTAGTTATTTTCCCAATATGTCTGGGGTTCTGTTTAAAGAACATCCCCTTTTATTTCCTGTATATGGAATCAAATTATTATATTCGCGGGAGTTTGAGGTGTTCGGGAAACAATCCCTACCCATGTCGGAAACGTTTGAGTGGTTTTACTGGTTAGACCGTCTGTTGAAGCCGCTGCTTCCATCTGTCTCATTTTGCTCCCTAATGCTCTGACAGTCAGCCAGATTATTGCGTCCAGTGGAGTCCGCAGGGGGCTCAGGGCCCGGAGTAATGGCGAGAAGCAGAGAGATCCAGAGATGGAAAATCGGAGACAATCCATCATTCTGCTCTTCACCCTGTCGGGCAGTTTTATTCTGTGATGGATGACAACTACTCTGGTCTTCATTCTCAGCCGATGTCTTTACACAGACCTGGAAACGTCTATTCGTCTTATTCAGGCAAAAAATGTCGGGACAGTAATTCAGCTTTTCAGCTGCTGCGCAAACACCTTCATTTATGGAGTGACCCAGAAGAAATTCAGAGAGCAGTTGAGGAGCGCGGTGGTGTATCCTGTTACTCTCGTTGCTAAATTAGTTTGATAATGTGTACCGCACAGATCAATGCGTCAGTTAATGTTCTAGTTTTGTAGCAGTGCCGACATGACCAGAAACCTCTCTGAATAAGACTACAATCCACCAACTGCGGTCTAACCTGGTGAACTTAACCCTTCTCGAGGTGAGAGTGCCCCTCCTCCCTACTCCTCCATTGTTTCCATTGACTGCTTCAGGGCACTTGCCTGTTTTATAATTCTATTTACATTTAGGCCTGATTTACAAGTGATCCTTGTTTGGTTTCTGTAGAATATTATCATATCAACACATTGCCCTTATGTGGAGGTATAATAAGATTTCGTCATACATCCATACCATTGATACAAGTTCGAGGACTAGGAATCACTGCAACATCTTATTAATGCATTTCATTAAATCATGTCAATGTTATAATAAAACACTAATCCTTAAATGCAGGGTATATGAGATAGAGGTACTTATAAAAACATTATAACTCCCGTAGAAAGGGCTCCTTCAGGAGATCGCAAGAGAGTCGCCTTGACTACTAACGCTGGCCTCAGCAAGAATGGGCTCAAAGTCCCCAAAGAGCTCCAGTGTGTTGTCATAGAGTCAGAGAGTTATACAGTACAGAAAGAGGCCCCTCGGCCCATCGTGTCCGCGCCGGCCATCAAGCCCTGTCTATTCTAATCCCATTTTCCAGCACTTGGTCCTTAGCCTTCTATGCTATGATGTTTCAAGTGCTCATCTAAATGCTTCTTGAATGTTGTGAGGGTTCCTGCCTCTACCATCCTTTCAGTCAGTGAGAACCAGATTCCAACCACCCACTGTGTGAAAAAGTTTTTCCTCAAATCCCCTCTAAACCTCCTGCCCCTTACGTTGGAAATATGCCCCCTGGTTATTGACCCCTCTACTAAGAGGAAAAGTTCCTTCTAGCTACCCTATCTATGCCCCTTATAATATTGTACACCTCAATCAGGTCCCCCCTCAGCCTTCTCTGCTCTAAGGAAAACAACCCCAGCCTGTCCAGTCTCTCTTCATAGCTGAAGCGCTCTAGCCCAAATAACATCCTGGTGAATCTCCTCTGCACCCTCTCCAATGCAATCACATCCCTCCTATAGTGTGGTGACCAGAACTGCACACAGTATTCCAGCTGTCGCCTAACTAGCGTTTTGTACAGCTCCATCATAATCTCCCTGCTCTTATATTCTATGCCTCGGCTAATGAAGGCAAGTATCCCATATGCCTTTTTTACCACCTTATCAACCTGTCCTGCTTCCTTCAGGAATCTATGTACATGTACACCAAGGTCCCTCTGATCCTCTGCCCTTCCTACGATCCTAACATTCATTGTGTATTCCCTTGGCTTGTTTGTACTCCCAAAATGCATCATCTCACACTTTACAGGGTTAAATTCCATTTGCCACTGTTCTTCCCATCTAACCAACCCGTCTATATCGTCGTGTAGCCTGAGGCGTCCCTCCTCGCTATTTTTTACTCCACCAATTTTCGTGTCATCTGCGTACTTACTGATCATACCTCCTACATTCAAATCTGAATCATTAATGTACACTGCAAACAGCAAAGGAGCCAGCACCGATCCCTGCGGTACACCACTGGACACAGGCTTCCAGTCACAAAAACAAACCCTCGACCATCACCCTCTGCCTCCTGCCACTAAGTCAATTTTGGATCCAATGTGCCAAATTGCCCTGGATCCCATGTGCTCTTACCTTCTTGACCAGTCTCCAATGTGGGACTTTGTAAAATGCCTTACTGTATTCCATGTAGACAATGGCCCAAAAATTCGTGAGGAAGCCTTCGTGCGAGGGTAAGGCATCCCCGCGATCTCTCACTCCGCGTTGGCTTTTTCAGTTCCAGCTCGCACAAACTTGATGTTCTGGACAGCTGCTGTGCTGGGCTTGCGTATACCACCGGCGTAGTTAATTCGTGCGAGCTGTGGGATCACGTGACTCAGTTAGAGCCAATGGCAGCACACCATCTTCCATTCATAACTTTCACATAAGTGCTGTGAAAGTTATGAATACTATAGCCCCCCAAAAGAACCGCTAAACCTCAATTAATTTTTTTAAAAAACCATCACATTAATAAAATAAGTATAGTTAAATAAATTAACGATTTTAAATAAAAAATTAAATTTTTGAAAAAATTTAAAATCTTTTAAAAAGTTATAAAAATAAACTTACCTGTCTTTAAAGTCTCTAAAAAAGATATACCTGTTAAAAAAAATTAAAAATAATACTTAATTCACTACTTACCTTGTTAAAAGTGGGTCTTACTCCTCCTTTTTTTATGTGTAGAATCTTCCGTACTTACCTGCGCGTTGAAACCACTAAGTGTACAGCGTGCGCGCAGCCTGTAGCGCGCACGCGGTTCACCTAGGACCCGCCCCCTTTTCCATTCACCAAGTGCCGGTTTTAAGCGCATGCGCAGTGCATGCAGAAAACCGGCAATTGGAGACAGAATACGCGAGAGTACGCAGTGCGTACTCTCGCGTAGCGGGACTAATTTTTGGGTCTTTATCAACTGCACTACCCTCATCCACACACCTAGTCACCCACTCGAAAAATTCAATCTAATTGGTCAGACATGATCTCCCCCTGACAAAGCCATGCTGACTATCCCTGATTAATCCCTGCCTCTCCAAGTGGAGACTAATTCTTTCCCTCAGAATTCTGTCCAATATCTTGTATCTTTTATATGTTTATCTTACGCCGCATAAAGCTCCGATTCAAATCTTCACATTTTACACAAATTTATACTTCCATCCGACATCCGGAACTTCACTTGTTTGTCTAATATAAAATTTCTGATCCGATTGTTTTTTCTTCCAGTTAACCACTTCTGAAACTGATTCAGCACAAACCCTTCACACATATTGTAAACCATTGCCTTTGGCATCAATTGTTCCTTTTAGTGTTTGTTGTTCTGAATGGTTATCGCATTAATTTCATCACCAACCCTTCTGCCATTTCTTTATGGAAACCAGAGACTCTCCTTGGTACGATATAACATCCCCTGTTTGTCTATGTATTCCTTGAAGCCACCGTTTTAATTGCTTTCGCATCATTTCATCATGTTCCCTCATAGTCTCAATATCAGTCCACCTAAACCTGTATCAGAATTGCCCTCAGTGTAATCGTGTACACTCCACATATGTTTATTACATACACGGGAAGGAAAAGATACAGAATAAATATTTAACAGATTAAGAATAATCTGGAATGCAAATTCACGATGCAAACTATCTTTTGTATTGGTAACGACAATTCCGTTTACAGGTCAGTCCGCATGGTCGGAGCACAGAAGAACATAAGAAATGAGAGCAGGAGTAGTCCATACGGCCCCTCGAGCCTGCTCCGCAATTCAATAAGATCATGGCTGATCATCGACATCAACTCAACTTTCCCGCCCGATTTCCATATCCCAGAATCCCCTAGAGTCCAAAAACTATCTGTCTCAGCCCTGAATATACTCAAAGGCTCAGCATTCACAGCCCACTGGAGCAGAGAATTCCACAGATTCACAACCCTCTGCGTGAAGAAATTCCTCCTCATCTCTGTCTTAAATGGCCGACCCCTTATCCTGAGACTAAGCCCGTTAGTTCTAGACACTCCAGCCAGGGGAAACAACCTCTCAGCATCTACCCTGTCAATCCCCTTCAGAATCTTGCATGTTCCAATGAGATCACCTCTCATTCTTCTACCTGAGTCACTGAGCCTGCTTTTCTCTCTCTAGTCTCTACGTTCAGTTTTATTTGAGTCAACCTTAACTTGCAGATTAGGTCCCCAGGCTCTGGAATTACTGAGCAGCACAGCGACGAACAGGAATAGCTTTGGCACACGGTGAAAATCACGATCACCTGTAATAAAGAGCAGAGAACACATGATGGCTCTTCTGGGGAGCACGGAATGTCACTAAGGGAATGTAGTTAGTAAATGTCCAATAAAGGAAATGTTGACGCTGAAAGAAACGCATAATTTAAACAGTAATTCCTCTGTAATCTTGGTATGAGCGTTGCAGTCGCTGGTCTCCCCGTCAGACTCCGCCCCCATTGTCTCGTGGACCAAGTGGGGCCCTCTCTCCTGATCATTGACTAATGATGGAGACAGTAGGAACTTGACTTGTCAATGTGACATTAGACTCTTTGTTCACAGATATCTACTTAAAATCTCAACTGTTCTTCACAATGTTGGAATATTATAACAGGGGGCACTCCATTCGATACAATCAGTCCTTGTGGCGTTTAACCCGAACAAATACTTCCATTTACTTTTCCCAGCCTGTCTGAACATCCCTTCAAGATATTATCATTGATCAATCTATCCAATTTAAACTTGAATATTGACATACTTTCTGCCTCCGTTAATTCCACAGCCTCATAACTCTTCATGTAAAGATGTTTCAAACACCCTCAGTTCTAAATCTCTTACATTTATTATTTTATCTCTGACCGTTAGTTCTGGATCCCTGAACGAGTGGAAGCAGCCTGCTTCTATGTACCCTGTTCCGTCCCTTCTTAACGCATTACACTTGGACACGGCCCGACAAAATATATCAATCTCTTATCAATGCACAGTCTAGTGAAAATCATAAAAGTGTAGCTAAGACAGTTAATGTATAGATTTATCATGGAGATCGTTGTGTCCTTTATGGTACTGAACAATGAGAAGAATGTACTTGATAGCTTAGTGAAATCCCACAACGTCGGGACGATGCAGGGGGAGATTGTAACTAAACTCCTCTATAGTGTATAAGAGGGAAGTCCTGACAGTTGTAAGTTGTGAAGGCAGAGAAGCATCCAGAATATTCTCGCAGACATTCCTAGGCGAATACGGACCTGAGGCAGGGCCAGAGGGGTGCATACAAATCTTAACGCGACTATTACCGGAGGCAGAAACAGGGTAGTATAACTCTTAATTATACATTGTAAATTGCTGCTTAAGATACAGTAATTGTATTGATTCTTGCATGTGATGATTAAAGTTTTAATTACTGCCACCAATACGGGTCAATGTCGAATCATTTGGAATCGACGATCTCAGAAAGAGATTCTTACACATAGACACTATCTAGGAAAAGTCAGGAAAGTGCAGTGAAAATAACTAATTTGTAGCTTTCTGTTGACGACGTTTGTGTCCTTGTTTATACTGAACAATGATGTGTAGATGCCGGTGTTGGACTGGGGTGGACAAATGTGAGAAGTCGCACAACACCAGGTTATAGTCCAACAGCTTTATTTGAAATCACAAGCTTTCGGAGCGCTGCTCCTTGGTCAGGTGAAGTAAAGAGATGCATCTCTTCACTTCACCTGACGAATGAGCAGCGCTCCGAAAGCTTGTGATTTCAAATAAAGCTGTTGGACTATAACCTGGTGTTGGGCGACTTTTCACATGCTGAACAATGAGAAGAATATATTTGATAGCTTGGCCACTATCCGAAACATCAGGACCAGGCAGGGTGAAATTCAAATCAAACACCTCCACAGCCCCGATCTTTTGATCGATAGCCAGAAAGGACAGAAATGGGTCAATATCGGATGTCTGGTGCTGCCTGATCTTGTGATGTTACTGTGTGTACAGAAGTGACGTGAACGTGAACCAACCAGCATGCGATATACATGATGCAGATGCCTGAAGAACGGATCCATGACATGTTGAGTCAAGCTGACATCACCACGACATGAATTTGTTAATGTGGCTCTAGAGAGTGAGAACATGTGTAAAAGCAATAGGTAGAAATCTGCGCCATAGAATAGGTCGAGATAAATATATGATGCTGCTGAGATGTTGGTAAGTGATGGCTGTCAGTATTCTAACACCAACAGAGGGGCACTGTAACGAATGGGTTAATCAGACTGTCTTGAAGTCTGCTAATGTTATATTGTGTTGGTTTCTCTTTATATTTTAGTAATGTTAACCTTCAGCATTTGTCTGTTAAGCAGGGAAGTACAAGACAATTTAAAGTACCGCTGAGTTGATGGGCCAGGCCTGATCCTGCAGCAATGGTCAGTTTCAGGATGAAGCAATAATATATTTAATTTAAGAGATGTAATCCCAAACTGATTCATATATTTCAGAGAACATTAATCATTTGATAACGTGTGGAAAGGTTATGCACTGCGAAGGAAAACATCTGGACATACATCAGCATTTATAATTGACGTCAATGATACAGAAAATGTCATGACTTACAATTCAGGTTTTCACTTGGTATAATTGCAATTATATGGATCAAGAGTGAAACTATCGATAAGATAACAAGCTAAGATTACGGTACGCGTCAGCCCAATAGAAAAAAAAACAGCTCATTCAGTAAGGAAAACTCGTTATTGATAAAGGTCATGCAAATTGGTTTCATTTCCCCGTGGATCCCAGGTTCTGGTAATCCGGCTGGCATCCAGCTTCTGGGGGATGTGTTGGTGAATAGCGGGCAGTTTTTTGGAATGGGCACATTCTCATTTAACAGGATTCAAAAGGCCAACTCTATTTGAGGCAGGAGGAAGGCAGCAGGCAGAGGTTTTGGCCCAGAAATTAAAGAGGGAGCCTTCGTGCGGGGGTAAGGCTTCCCCGCGTAATCTCACTGCGCGCCGGCTTTTTCATTCCGAGCTCGCACGAACATGATTTTCTAGACAGCAGCTGGGCAGTGCTTGCGTATCCCACAGGCGCAGTTAATTTGTGCGAGCTGTGGGATCACGTGATTCAGTTAGAGCCAATGGCAGCACTCCATCTTTCATGTCATAGTTTTCACATCAAGTGCTGTGAAAGCTATGAATCTATACCCCCCCAAAAGAACAGCTAAACCTCAATTAATTTTTTAAAAAACCATCACATTAATAAAATAAGTATAGTTAAATAAATTAACCACTTTAAACAAAAAATTAAATTTTTGAAAAAATTTAAAATCTTTTAAAAAGTTATAAAAATAAACTTACCTTTCTTTAAAGTCTCTAAAAAAGATATACCTGTTGAAAAAAATTCAAAATAATTCTTAATTAACTACTTACCTTGTTAAAAGAGGGTCTTACGCCTCCTTTCTTTATGCGCAAAATCTTCCATGATTACCTGCGCGTTCAAAGCACTAAGTGCACAGCGTGCGCGCAGCATGTAACGCGCACGCAGTTCACTTAGGAACCGCCACCTTTTGAAATCGCCAAGTGCCGGTTTTCAGCGCATGCGCAGTGCATGCAGAAAACCGGAAATTGGAGACTGAATACCCGAGAGTACACAGTGCGTACTCTCGCGTAGAGGCACTAATTTTTGGGCCATTAATTCTCTCAGTGAGCGATGTATCTGCACCCTGCTACAATCGTGAGAAGGCGATGTGTAATCAATCAAATCATCTAATATCAACATATACAATAGAAATCAAAGGCATGAACAATTTAACCATTGCATTACCGTGTCAAATTAAGTCCCGTATGGCTGTGATTCCCCGCCCCCTGTTTCTGATTAAATAATTGTGTTCCCTTGAGATTTTCTATTTCTAATTAAACAGTTACTGTGTTTCCCTAACATTCCTTGCCCTCTATTTGTTATCAAACAGTAACCGTGTTCTCCTTTCACCTACTTCTATACACATAGCTACAAAGTTATGTGAACCCCGATTTGTAATTAAACCTTTACTCCCAAATTACCCTGAACTCGATTCCGAATTAAACAGTTAATGTGTTCCCCTAATTCCCCGTGCTCCTGTTTCTAATTACATGGTTACTGTGTTCCACTAAAGTCACTTGCGTCCTATTCCTAACTAAACTGCTACTCTTTTCCCCTACAGTTCTTTTTATTCCATTTATAACTAAACAATTGTTCTAATCCCCTAAATTCTCCAGTCCTGTATTTCTATTTAAACAGATGGTGTATTCCTTTCAATTCACCTGGCGTGTATTTGCAATTAAACAGTTACAGTCTTACCGTAAATTCCCCGATGTTCCCCATATCACGTTGTGTTCTCTACGATCTAATTTTGTCCACGTGATACACCTCGTTCTCTCTCGACCTTCTTCCAACTAAATCCCATAAAATGGCGGACTACTCAACTTCTGTTCCTAGCCACCATGCTGGCTGATAATCTGAACGGTTTCCTCTGCTCTGGTACTGTTCCTATCCCTTTCAAATCTGCCGTCTCGCACACCTCCAAACAAATGCAGCTTGATCCCTCTATCTTTGTAAACTATCACCCCATCTCCAACCTCCTATTCCTCTCCAAAGTCCTTGAACGTACTGTTGTCTCCCAAATCCGTGACCAACTTTCCACAACTCCATGTTTGAATCTCTCCAATCAGTTTCCTGCGTTTTCCACCGCACTGAATCTGCCCTTATCGCAGTCACAAACGGCATCCTCTGTGACTGTGACCCTGGTGCACTATCCTGCCTCATTCTTCCCGTCTTTGACAAGGCTGACCTCATCATGGTCCAATAGCCTGTCCTCCATTTTCCTGCATTCACCTGGTTCCACTCTTACTTATGCAGTCAGAGCCAGAGAGTATCCTGCAATGGTTTTATCTCCGCACTCTCACACCGTTACCTCTGGTGACTCCAAAGATTATAATCTTTCATCCTTCGATTTCTCATCTACATGCTGCCCCTTGGCGACATCATCGGGGAACACAACGTCAGATTCCACATGTATGCTGACGACACACCGTTCTACCTCACCACCACCTCTCTCGACCCCTCCACTGCCTCTGTGTTGTCAAACCACTTGTCTGACCTGCAACCGTGGATGAGCCTTCAATTAAACATTGGGCAGACTGAATCCATTGTCGTTGGTCCCAGCGACAAATTCCATTCTCTAGCCATCGATTCAATTTACCTCCACGGCCAATGTCTGAGGCTGAACCAGCATGTTCGCAATCTCAGCGCCCCAGCTCAGCTTTTGACCCCATATCGTCTCCATCTCAAAGACTGCGTAACATCTGCCAGCTCCGCTCCATCGGCCGCCAGAACCCTCCATGCTTTTGCCACCTCCACACTTGACAATCCAATGCCGTTCTGTCCGGCTTCATATCTCAGACCCTCCATAATCTTAATCTTACCCAAAACTCTGCTGCCCATAGCTTGACTTGCACCAAGTCCCTTTGACACATCACATTTTGCTCGTTCAACTACATTGGCTCTCGCTCCAGCAACTTCTCGATTTAGAAACATACATCTTCATGTTCAAGTCGCTCCATTGCCTCGCACCACCCCTATCTCTGTCACCTTATCCAGCCATACAGCCCTCTGAGATGTCTGCATTGCTTGTGCACCCTTCTCTTTCTTCTCCCCATTAATGGCGAATGTGCCTTCAGCTGTCTGTGCCCTAAACTCTGGAAATCCCTCCCTTAACCTTTCCACCTATCTCTTCTTCTTTTAAGATCTCAGTAAAACCTAAGTATTTGAAAAAAAGTTTGGTCACCTCTCCTAATATCTCCTTCTTTGGCTCGGTATCCTGCTTCTTCACCGCACGTCAACTACAAGAGAAATGCAGGGAACAGCACCAACCGCTGTACATGGCCTTCTTCGATCTCACAAAGGCCTTCGACGCTGTCAACCGTCAGGGATTGTGGAGTGTCCTCCGCAAATTTGGCTGCCCTCAAAAGATTGTCACCATCCTCCACCTGCTTCACGACGACAATCAAGTCGTGATCCTGACCAACGGTTCCACCACAGACCCAATTCACATACGAACCGGGGTCAAGCAAGGCTGTGTCATCGCACCAACAGTCTTCTCGATGTTCCTTGCTGCAATGCTCCATCTCGCCCTCAGTAAGCTCCCCGCTGGAGTGGAGCTAATTTACAGAACAAACGGGAAACTGTTCAACCTCCGTCGCCTTCAGTCCAGACCCAAGGTCGTCCCATTATCTGTCTTGGAATTACAGTATGCAGACGATGCCTGCATCTGCGCACACTCGGAGGTCGAACTCCAAACCATTGTCAACACCTTCAACGAAGCGTACGAGAGCATGGGTCTTACACTAAACATCCGTAAGACAAAGGTCCTCTACCAACCTTCCCCTGCTACACAGTACTGCCTCCCCCGATTATCAAAATCCACGACAAGGCCTTGGACAACGTGGACCACTTTCCATACCTCGGGAGCCTACTTTCAACAACGGCAGACGTCGACGACAAAGTCCAACACCGCCTTCAGTGTGCGAGTGCAGCCTTCGGTTGCCATAGAATGAGAGTGTTTGAAGATCAGGACCTCAACCCCGGCACTAAGCTCATGGTATACAGAGCAGCAGTGATACCCGCCCTGCTGTATGTCTCAGAGACATGGACCATGTACAGCAGGCACCTCAAAGCACTGGAGAGGTACCACCAACGCTGCCTCCGCAGGATCCTGCAATTCCATTGGCAGGATAGGCGCACTAACATCAGTGTTCTTGCTCAGGCCAACATCCCCAGCATCGAAGCTTTGACCACACTGGATCAGTTGCGATGGACGGGTCACATTGTCCGCATTCCCAATACGAGACTGCCAAATCAAGCGCTCTAATTGGAGCTCCGGCACGGCAAGAGAGCCCCAGGTGAGCAGAGGAAACGCTTCAAGGACACCCTCAAAGCCTCCTTGAAAAAGTGTAACTTCCCCACCGACACCTGGGCATCCCTGGCCCAAGACCGCACAAAGTGGAGGAGAAGCATCCGGGAAGACGCCGAACACCTCGAGTCTCTTCGCCGGGGGCAAGTGGAAGCCAAGCGCAGGCAGTGCAAGGAGCGCACGTCAAGCCAAGAAACCCAACCACTCGCCCCTTCAACCACCGTCTGCCCCACCATTGAAAGAGACTGTAGGTCCCGCATTGGACTCAACAGTCACCTGCGAACTCATTTTTAATGTGGAAGCAAGTCATCCTCGTTTCCGAGGGACTGCCTAAGAAGAAAAAGATCCTGTTTTGTCTGATTCCGCTAACGTGAAGCACCTTGGGGCGTTTTACTAAGTTAATGCATTGTATAAATGAAGGTTATTCTTATTGTAATGAGCAGTCCATCCTTGCCAATCCCGTTTTCCACATGTAGCTACATGGCGCATTTATAATGATCAGTGGGATTAGTCTGCAGCGATCAATCTATTGTAATGATCAGTCCATCCTGGCCAGTCCCGTCACCCACATGTATCTAGGTGGTTCGGTCCATTTACAATGATCAGTGGGATTGGGTTGTATCGCTGATCAGCACAGTCTACTGGTTCAGTACAGGAAATTACTCCAATCCCGATGCACAGCGTGTTCACCTGTAATTAGCAGTGGGCCAGAGGCTCACAGCTCAGTGACTGTTCTCAACTAATGGACCCTCAACTGCTCCCTACAGAGTTCACCATCTCAGGCCGGACTCGGTCTGTGCTGTAGAGAAGACGGAAAGTAACGGCACCGAAAGTGTTCTTATAATGATAAAAACGAGAGGGAGTGTAGTGACGCCTCGCTTTAATATCCCACATTGTAGATTATCTACCTCGCTGGAAGAGAATAACCTATTGACTGATCACCGGAGCAACGAAAGCTCTGACAATGAATGGGAGCGTGATGGGAAGAATCCAGATGTGGAGAACACTCTACCCTGTGGATAAGGCCAGCTCCAGCTCGCGGTGTTACACTGAATATCCCACTGTTCCATATAAAGAGTGCATGCGCTTCACCGGCCAGGGGGAAAGAATGAGTTGACACTAAAACCCCGCCTGGTCATTAGAAAACCGAGAGAGCCCGTTTAATTGATCAATCACATGCAGTGATGAACGTGCCCAATTCAGTCACGAGAACCCAGTCCACTGCCAGTGCATCCATAAAACTCAGAACAAAGCATCATAGGGTTTCCTGGAGTCCAAACAATACAATGAAATGAGCATTGAGTCGGTGTCCGTCGGGCTCGGAGGATATGATGAGCGTCAAATAAAAGAACTTAACTATCAATCTTACAATATACAGGTGCAGAAGCGGGCGTCAGAGCGCCGCGCCAGCGCTAGTCATGTACAGTGACCCACCGACAGGGAAAGACCCCGAGGGCGGATGAGCCCTCATAGCGCTGGGGAGTGCACAGAGAGGAAAATGAATGGAGGGAACATTGGGCGAGATGTCTTGCTCCATGCGAATCCTCCTCGCCCTGTTTTGCTCTGCGCGCTCTGTGTATCCGCTACTTTACTCCCGAGTACGGAACGACACATCTCCGTCCCGGGGGCAGGATTTAATTCCCTGGCTCATAAACATCCCGAGTGCACTGCGACCGGAAATTACATCCATCTGAGTGACCCCGCCCTGACGCCGGCTCAGCTTTCCCCGGTTTCCCCAATCAAATTGCTAGCGGAGGCACATGTCTCATTTACCGACCGATATTGGGGCCCCTCCTCGGGTTGGGGAGGCGCATGAAATTTGGTGCCGAACTCGATGCAGCAATGGGATGGGAAATGCAGGCTTTAGTTTGTGAAACTATCTGGATCAGAGCAGTGACTGAGGATGCTGGTTCCTATTATTATCCTAATAAACCCAATAGGGAATTCAGGAGAAACTTATTTACTCAGAGATTTGTGAGAATGTGAAACTCGCTACCATGTGGAGTCGTTAAGGCGAATAGCTTTGATGCATTTAAGCAGAAGCGAGATAGGTACATGAGGGAGAAAGAAATAGATGGATATGCTGATAGGTTTACATGAATTAGGGTGGGAGGCGTCTCGTGTGGAGTATAAACACCGGCCTGGATCAGTGGGGCCGAATGGCATGTTTCTGTGCTGCAGATTCTATGTAATTGTTTGTAAAAAGAGAATCCGGTTGTTTTCCGACGGGAGACTCGGTAGTTGTGGAGGAGCGCTCCGTGATAGCGGGACTGCTTTATTTTTCAGATGTCTCTGATCTTAGTTCTGTTCCGGTGCCCCCTCTGACCTGCGGTCACAGATATCTGACAGCGGGCACTGGGCTCTCCTGGGCGACTTCTTCCTGAAGCGAGTCTCCAGCTGCCTGCTTGCCCTGCTGCTCCTCATCATTTGCCTCTTCCTGCTCTCCATAGACATAGTTGCAGGGGGAGGTCCAAATGAATCACTCCGCGCCGGTGGTGATGTAGAAACCGTTCACGAGCTGGAGATAGTAAAAGGCCAAAAACATGGACTCTTCAGAAAGAAAGTTTCCCCAAGTACACAATCCAAATAAACTGGATCCAATAGGAATCGCTCCAGACAACCGCCACCGAACAACAAGCAGCATCTCTTTCGTGGAGGTTTGTGAGTCACAATACGGCCGGTAGAGGGGGAAATTACAATAGTTTTAACTCACATTTTCATCCAGCGGGCAGAGCGGGTGCTGGCAATTTTGGACCGTCGGAAAATCAGTGCCAGACATTTCCAAAACATGTTCTGCACCGGTCACCTCTTGTGTAAGTGTCGTGTATCACCAGCATTGGAGGAGCGCAGTCACACCTGGTGGAAGTGCAGTGGTTGCACTAGTACTGGAGGAGTGCGGTCACTTCTAGTGTAAAGGTACTGGTGTGAGTAATACCGGAGTAGCACGGTCACTTCTCATGCAAGTGTAGGCGCCACTAGTAACGGAGGAGAACGCTCACATTTAGTGTAAGTGTAGGTGCCACTAGTAACGGAGGAGAACGCTCACATTTAATGTAGGGAGAGGGATGGAGTCGGTGGCTAGGGAACGCGGTATGTAGTGGGGACCGAAGACAATGGCTTCGGTGTTCCCAACCTTGAGTTGGAGGAAAGTTCTGCTGATCCAATTCTTGATGTCGGATAAGCAGCATGACAATTTAGCGGTAGTGGAGGTGTCGGGAGATGTGGTAGTGAGGTACACCTGGGTGTCGTCAGCGTACATGTGCCCCATCCGAAATCACATCATCAGTTTTCACACATACACCACTCTGGACAGCTGCATTCTCTGTCGTCGAATTACATTATGCAGACCACACTTGCGTCTTCCCACACTCGGAGGTCGAACTCCAAACTATCTCTAAACTATCACACTGCTTGTCCGACATCCATTACTGGATGAGCAGAAATTTCCTCGAACTAAATATATGGAAGACCGAAGCCATTTTCTTTGGTCCTCACCTCGAAAACCGTTCCCTAGCACCAGACTCCATCCCTCACCCTGGCAAATGTCTGAGGCTGATCCAGATGGTTTGTAAACCTGTTATCACATTTGACCCCGAGATGAGCTTCTGACCACATAACTGCACCATCACTAAGACCGCCTTTTTCCACCTCTGGAACATCCCCGACCAATCCCCTGTCTCAGCTCATCTCCGGCTGAAACCATGGCTCTCTTACCTCTAGACTTATCTATCCCAACGCACTCCTAGCCGGTCTTCCACGTTCTACCTTCTGTTAACTTGAGGTCATCAAAAACGCTGCTGCCCGATTTTGGTTATCTAAACTAACATTTTCCTATGTATCTTGTTGTCAATTATTGTTTGATAACCCTCCTGTGAAGCGCGTTGGGAAGTTTTACTACGTTAAAGGCACTATAAAATATCAAGTTATTGTAATTGTTAAGTGTAAGGCTACCACGAGTACCGTAGATTCAGCATCATCGCTAGTGTAAGTGTTGGGAACCACGAGTACAGGACGAGCTTGATAACCACTAGTGTAAGTGTAGGCGTAACACTCGTACCGGAGGAGCAGGTAAACACTAGTGTATGTGTAGGGTTCCACAGGTACTGAATGGGCACGGTCACTACTAGTGTAAATGTGGCAGTATCACTAGTACCGGAGGAGCACTATTATCTCTAGTGTAATTGTAGGGGTACCGCTAATTCAAAAGTAATGTGCTCGCGCCTAATTTATTTGTAGCGTTACTACTTGTACCGCGGAGCAGGGTAACCTCTAATCTTAATTTAGGTTACCACTAATTTAGGATGTGCACGGTCACCACTTTATTTAGTGTAAGGGTACCACTAGTGTAGGAGCAGCGCGGTCAATTCTATTGTAAGTGTAGGGGTACCACTAGTGTAGGAGAAGCACCGTCACCACTAGTGTAGGAGGAGCACGGTCACCGCTAGTGCAATTTTATTGAAACTACTATTACCGGTGCAGCAGGCGCCAATCTAGTGTAATTGCAGGGTTTCCGCTAGTGTAATTGTAGAGTACCACTAGTACTAGATGAGCAATATCAGCTCTATTGTTAGTGTACTGATACCACTAGCACTAGAGGAGCATGTGTACTGTAAGTTTAAGTGTAGACATTCCACTAGTGAATGCTCACCTCTAGTATAAGTGTACATACAAAAATACCAGAGGAGCAAAATAATATATAGTGTCGGTTTCGGGGACCTGAGAAGCACGGTCACATAGAGTGCATGTGCCGGTTTTTTAGCAGCACGTTCACATCAAGTGTATGTTTTGGGGACCACAAGTACGGGAGGAGCACGGTTACATCTGGTGTAAGTGTAGGGGTACCACTAGTACCGAAGGAGCACTGTCAAACTTAATGTCAATATAGGGGTACCATAGGTACCCGAGGAGCACGGTCACCGATAGTGCAAGTGTAAGGTACCAATTATCCAGGAGGAGCAAGGTCACATCTAGTGTCAGTGTAGGGGTAGCACTGAACAGGAGGGGCACACTCACATCTAGTGTATGAAGGCGGTTTCCACTAGTACACGAGGAGCACTGTCAATAGCAGTGTTAGTGTACAGCTGCCACTATTAGCATAGCAGCCCGTTCAATTCTAGTTTAGGCATGGAACTAGCACGGACACATCTAGCATTAGTGTATGGGGCCATTAGTGCAGAAGGAGCACTGTCTCCTCTTATACTGCCAGACTGGGCTCATCACCAGTCTTCCAGTAGATGTGGTGTATTTGGACTTTCAGAAGGCCTTCGACAAGGTCCCACACAAGAGATTGGTGTGCAAAGTTAAAGCACATGGGATTGGGGGTAATGTGTTGACGTGGATTGAGAACTGGTTGGCACACAGGAAACAAAGAGTAGGAGTAAATGGGTACTTTTCAGAATGGGAGGCAGTGACCAGCGAGGTACCGCAGGGTTCGGTGCTGGGGTCCCAGCTGTTTACATTATATATTAATGATTTGGACGAAGGGATTCATTGTAATATCTCCAAATTTGCGGATGACACTGAATTGGGAGGCAGTGTGAACAATGAGGAGGATGCTAGGAGGCTACAGAGTGACTTGGACTGGTTGGGTGAATGGGCAAATGTATGGCAGATGAAGTACAATGTGGATAAATGTGAGGTTATCCACTTTGGTGGTAAAAATAGGGAGGCAGACTATTACCTGAATGGTGGCACATTAGGGAAAAGGGAGGTGCAACGAGACCTGGGCGTCATGGTACATCAGTCACTGAAGGTGGGAAGGCAAGTGCAGCAGGCAATCAAGAAAGCAAATGGCATGATGGCCTTCATAGCAGGGGGATTTGAGTACAGGAGTAGGGAGGTGATGCTACAGTTGTACAGGGCCTTGGTGAGGCCACACTTGGAGTATTGTGTGCAGTTTTGGTCTCCTAACGTGAGGAAGGACATTCTTGCTATTGAGGGAGTGCAACGAAGGTTCACTAGATTGATTCCTGGGATGGCCAGACTGACATATCAAGAAAGACTGGATCAACTGAACTTGTATCCTCTGGAGTTCAGAAGAATGAGGGGGGATCTTATAGAGACGTTTAAAATCCTTACTGGTTTAGACAAATTAGATGCGGGCAGAATGTTTCCAATGTTAGGGAAAACTAAAACCAGGGGTCACAGTCTAAGGATAAAGGGGAAGCCATTTAAGACTGAGATGAGGAGGAACTTCTTCACCCAGAGAGTGGTGAATCTGTGGAATTCTCTACCACAGAAGGTTGTTGAGGCCAGTTCGCTAAATATATTCAAAAAGGAGTTAGATATAATACTCACAACTAGGGGGATCAAGGGGTATGGCGAGAAAGCAGGAATGGGGTACTGAGGTAGCATGTTCAGCCATGAACGCATTGAATGGCGGTGCAGGCTCGAAGGACCGAATGGTCTACTCCTGCACCTATTTTCTATGTTTCTATGTTTCTATGATTCACTGCCTGTTCTGCAGGAGTTGCTGCACTAGAAGTGAATCAAGGTCAGGTCATGACGGTTATTGCCTGGGGAGCTGCATTCACCAGGACTGTAGGAATAGGGCCAGCACCAGTACTGGGAGATTGCAATTCCGACTCGTAAACAATATTTTAATTGTGTATTTTTTAAAACTGTCCAACAATAATTTCACTTATTTCTCTTAATCTGACGTATCAGGTAAGAAAAACAACTTGCTGAGTCGATTTGTTAAGTGACTGTAAATAATGCTAATTATGTTTTAACCTGATTGACTCCCTGGAGGATTGATGTGTGGATAAATATAGGTTTTCCTCCATTGCCGCAGCCTTGCGCCAGTCAGAGTTCTTTACCTCCGACAGATTTCATCTATTCTAACAGAGCAATAGTTATTGGGGACTCAATAGTCAGAGGGACAGATAGGAGGTTCTGTGGCAGCAAAAGAGACTCACGGATGGTATGTTGCCTCCCGGGTGCCAGGGTCCGTGACGTCTCGGACCGTGTTTTCAGAATCCTCAAAGGGGAAGGGGAACAATCACAAGTCGTGGTACACATCGGTACCAACGACATAGGTAGGAGAAGGGACGGGGATTTAAAACAGGAATTTAGGGAGCTAGGTTGGAAGCTGAGAGCCAGTACAAACCATGTTGTAATTTCTGGTTTGTTGCCGGTGCCACGTGCTAGCGAGTTGAGGAACAGGGAGAGAGTGCAGATAAACACGTGGCTGCAGGGATGGTGTAGGGGGGAGGGTTTCAGTTATGTGGATAATTGGAGCACATTCTGGGGAAGGTGGGACCTGTACAAACAGGACGGTTTGCACCTGAACCAGAGGGGCACCAATATCCTGGGAGGGAAATTTGCTACGGCTCTTCGGGGGGGTTTAAACTAATTTGTCAGGGGGATGGGAAAAAGGGCTGTAGTCCACGAGCCAGTGGTGAGTGTAGGGAGGTACTGAGGAGGGTATCAAGGTCGCAGGAATGTACCGGCAGACAGGAAGATGGCTTGAAGTGTGTCTACTTCAACGCAAGGAGCATCCGGAATAAGGTAGGAGAACTTGGAGCGTGGATTGGTACTTGGGACTACGATGTGGTGGCCATTACGGAGACATGGTTAGAACAGGGACAGGAATGGTTGTTGGAAGTTCCGGGGTATAGATGTTTCAGTAAGAGTAGGGAAGTTGGTAAGAAAGGTGGAGGAGTAGCATTGTTAATCAAGGATAGTTTAACAGCGGCAGAAAGGCAGTTCGAGGGGGATCTGCCGTCTGAGGTAATATGGGCTGAAGTTAGAAATAGGAAAGGAGCGGTCACGTTGTTAGGAGTTTTCTACAGGCCCCCAAATAGTAATAAAGATGTGGAGGAAGAAATTGCAAAGCAGATTATGAATAGGTGTGGAGGTCACAGAGTAGTTGTCATGGGTGACTTCAACTTTCCAAATATTGATTGGAACCTTTATAGGTCAAACAGTTCGGATGGGATAGTTTTTGCACAGTGTGTGCAGGAGGGTTTCCTGACACAATATGTGGATAGGCCGACAAGAGGTGGGGCCACGTTGGATTTGGTACTGGGTAATGAACCGGGCCAAGTGTTAGATTTGTATGTGGGAGAGCACTTTGGAGATAGTGACCACAATTCGGTAACTTTCACTATTGCAATGGAGAGGGATAGGGCCATACGGCAGGGCAGGGTTTATAATTGGGGGAGGGGTAATTATGATGCGATTAGGCAAGAATTAGGGAGTATAAGATGGGAACAGAAACTATCAGGGAAAGGCACAAACGAAAAGTGGAGCTTTTTCATGGAGCAATTACTGCGTGTCCTTGATAGGTATGTCCCTGTCAGGCAGGGAGGAAATGGCCGAGTGAGAGAACCATGGTTCACAAAAGAGGTTGAATGTCTAGTCAAGAGGAAAAAGGAAGCGTATGTAACGATGAGAAAACAAGGTTCAGTTGGGTCGATTGAGGGGTACAAGGTAGCAAGGAATGAGCTAAAAAAAGAGCTTAGGAGAGCTAGGAGGGGGCATGAGAAGTCCTTGGCGGGTCGGATCAAGAAAAACCCCAAGGCTTTATACTCTTATGTGAGAAATAAAAGAATGACCAGGGTGAGGGTAGGGCCGGTCAAGGACAGTAGTGGGAACTTGTGCATGGCGTCAGAAGAGATAGGAGAGGTGATGAATGAATACTTTTCGTCAGTGTTCACCGAGGAGAGGGGCCATGTTCTTGAGGATGAGAGTGTGATAAAGGTGGATAGGCTGGAGGTGGCAGATGTTCTGAGGGAAGATGTTTTAGCAATTTTGAAGAACCTGAGGGTCGATAAGTCCCCTGGGCCAGATGGGATATATCCTAGGATTCTTTGGGAGGCAAGGGAGGGGATTGCAGAGCCTCTGGCTTTGATCTTTGGGTCCTCACTGTCCATGGGGATGGTGCCAGAGGACTGGAGAGTGGCGAATGTTGTTCCTCTCTTCAAGAGAGGAAATAGGAATGACCCTGGTAATTATAGGCCGGTTAGTCTTACTTCGGTGCTTGGTAAGATAATGGAAAAGGTCCTGAGGGATAGGATTTATGACCATTTGGAAAGGGGCAACTTAATCAGGGATAGTCAACACGGATTCGTGAAGGGTAAGTCTTGCCTAACAAATTTGATTGAATTCTTTGAGGAGGTAACTAAGTGTGTAGATGAAGGTAGAGCAGTTGATGTCGTATACATGGATTTTAGTAAGGCGTTTGATAAGATTTCCCATGGTCGTCTCATGAAGAAAGTAAGGAGTTGTGGGATAGAGGGAAATTTGGCCGATTGGATAAGTAACTGGCTATCTCATAGAAGGCAGAGGGTGGTGGTGGATGGAACATTTTCGGACTGGAGACCAGTTACCAGCGGTGTGCCACAGGGGTCGGTGCTGGGTCCTCTGCTGTTTGTGATTTTTATCAATGACTTGGAGGAGGGGACTGAAGGGTGGATCAGTAAATTTGCTGATGACACCAAGATTGGTGGAGTAGTGGAAGAGGTGGAGGGCAGTTGTAGGCTGCAAAGAGACATTGATAGGATGCAGAGCTGGGCCGAAAAATGGCAAATGGAATTTAACCCTGATAAGTGCGAGGTGATTCATTTTGGTAGGGCAAATTTGAATAAGGATTACAGGGTCAACGGCAGGGTTCTGAGGAACGTGGAGGAGCAGAGGGATCTGGGGGTTCATATCCACAGATCTCTGAAGGTTGCCACTCAAGTGGATAGAGCAGTAAAGAAGGCCTATGGTGTGTTGGCGTTTATTAACAGAGGGTTTGAGTTTAAGAACCGTGAGGTTATGCTGCAACTGTACAGGACCTTGGTGAGACCACATTTGGAATATTGGCCCAGAAATTGATCTCGCTCTGTTCCCGCGGGGGTAAGCCTTCCCCGCGATGTCTCACCTCGCTTATGCTTTTTCTGATCCAGCTCGCACGAAATTGATGTTCCAGACATCAGCTGTGCTGGGCTTGCGTATCCCAGCGGCGTAGTTAATTCGTGCGAGCTGTGGGATCACGTGACTCAGTTAGAGCCAATGGCAGCACACCATCTTCCATTCATAAGTCTCACAGCATGGCTGTGAGACTTATGAATCTTACACCCCCCCAAAATAACAGCTAAACCTCAATTAAATTTAAAAAAAAACCCATCACATTAATAAAATAAGTATAGTTAATTAAATTAACCATTTTAAATAAAAAATTAAATTTTTGAAAAAATTTAAAATCTTTTAAAAAGTTATAAAAATAAACTTACCTGTCTTTAAAGTCTATAAAAAAGATATACCTGTAAAAAAAATTCAAAAAAATACTTAATTCACTACTTACCTTCTTAAAAGCGGGTCTTACTCCTCCTTTTTACATTTCCAAAATCTTCCCTACTTACCTGCGCGTCCAAAGCATGAAGTGCACAGCGTGCGCGCAGCCTGTAGCGCGCACGCGATGCAGCCAGGCCCCGCCCCCTTTTCGGAAGAGCAATTGCCGGTTTTCAGCGCATGCGCAGGGCATGCAGAAAACCGGCAATTGGAGTGGGAATACGCGAGAGTATGCAGTGCGTACTCTCGCGTCCCGGGATCAATTTTCGGCCCATTGTGTGCAGTTCTGGTCACCTCACTTTCGGAAGGACGTGGAAGCATTGGAAAGAGTGCAAAGGAGATTTACCAGGATGCTGCCTGGTTTGGGGGGGAGGTCTTATGAGGAAAGATTGAGGGAGTTGGGGCTTTTCTCTTTAGAGCGGAGGAGGATGAGAGGCGACTTAATAGAGGTTTATAAGATGATGAGGGGGATAGATAGAGTGGATGTTCAGAGACTATTTCCTCGGGTAGAGGCAGCTGTTACAAGGGGGCATAACTATAATGTGCATGGGGGGAGATATAGAAGGGATGTCCGAGGTAGATTCTTTACTCAGAGAGTGGTTGGGGTGTGGAATGGACTGCCTGCTGTGATAGTGGAGTCGGACACTTTAGGAACTTTCAAGCGGTTATTGGATAAGCACATGGAGCACACCAGAGTGATAGGGAGTGGGATAGCTTGATCTTGGTCTCGGACAATGCTCGGCACAACATCGAGGGCCGAAGGGCCTGTACTGTGCTGTACTGTTCTATGTATCTATGTATCTAGAATGTGGCAACCAGCTATTCTGCTGATCAAAGAGATTTACTACCCGATTCTCGCAGCCGTCGGTGTCCCCGGTGAGCCATTGTAACCTGTTTGTTGTTAATCGGGGTTAACTGTATCCATGTACATACAGCCTGCTGGATAAGGTGATGTCTCTCCCAGATGTCTGCATTACATAGCTGGTAGTGACTGGAACCAACTCATGAACCACGTGTCTGCACTTTCCGCAGTCCCCTTAATCCGATAACCTTACTGAAGTTACAATGTTCTTTGAAACTCCAGCACGAGGATTTTAGTGGATTTCCGGAGCGTCTTGTCCCCACGTGCAGAGTGAGCGCTGCAGCAGCTCATTACAATGTGTGGGTCGTTTTCCCAGGTAATGGTCATAATACTAATCATTTTCTCAGACTGCTCCGTTTTGATAACCACTGTGATTGGGCCGGATTTTCTGACCCCCAGAGGTGCGTACGAGGTGTGTAGCGGCCGCGCAATTGCCGGGTTCAGGCATGCGAAGCGCATGCGCTAAAGCCCGGCACTTGCGATCTGTCAAGAATTCTCTGGACAGATCAGCCGCCTGCCCGGGAAAAGTGCCTCCGCGGGCAGGGAGTTGCGCTTTCTGCACAACTTCCGCCCGCTGAAAACCTTTCAAATATTACACCTGATAAAAGCAGGCGAGAGATCTGCTTTTACCAGCATAAGTGTTTAAAAAAATAAAAGGATTTTTTTTTCACTCATATTTAATTTAAAAATACTTTCAAAAACGGTAAGTTTATTTTTAGCCACGTTTAAAATATTTAATTTAAAGTAATTTTAACTAATTTTGAATACGTGATTAAAAATATTTATTTAATGTTTAACTGTGTTTTTAAATGCGATCCCCATTCATACTTTGGACAGATCTGTGGTTAGAGATCTGTCAAAATTGTGAAAGAAAGACTTGCATTTATATAGCGCATTTAACGACCACCGGACCTCTCAAAGTGCTTTGCAGCCAGTACTTTTTGGAGTGAAGTCACTGTTGTAATGTGGGAAACACAGCAGCCAATTTCCGCACAGCAAGGTCCAACAAACAGCAATGTAATAATGAACAGATAATCTGTTTGTTATGTTGATTGAGGGATAAATATTGGCCAGGACACCGGGGGTAACTCCCCTGGTCTTCTTCGAAATATTGCCATGTGATCGTTGACGTCCACCTGAGAGTGCAGACGGAGCTCCCTCAGTACAGCACTGGAGTGTCAGCCTAGATTTTTGTGTGCACGCAGGAAGCCTGCGATCGGAAATTCAGGGCCAATAAATCTCCATTGATATTTCAAGCAGACACTTCAAAATTATTTCTCTCCTTTCTCTTTCTTACAGCGAACTTGATGGCAATTATTATTCTCTCCCGAGGAAACTGCGGCCTTTCCAAGTGTATCTCTGTCTACATGGTGTCCATGGCAACAGCAGATCGACTGGTCATGATCATCAATGCAGTAGTGTCTCACACGCTGGTGTGTAAATTCATTTTATACATGACTGGTGTCACCCTCGACTTGTCAGTTTGGTTCACCGTCTCATTTACATTTGACCGATTTGTAGTTCTCTGCTGCCAGAAGTTTAAGACAAAATATTGCACCAAGAGAACTGCGGCCGCGGCTATAACAACGTTTTCGGTCCTGACCTTATTTAAAGACATCCCCGTATTGTTTGGATTTGAACATCAGCAAATAATTAACAAGGTGCAGTGGGGCTGCCGTCCAAGTGTGGCTTTTTCTTCCTCACCTCCAGGTGTTGCCTACCTCTGGTTTCACAGCGCCTGGGTTGTTTGGCTTCCTTTCAGTTTAATTGTCTTGTTTAATTCTTTAACAGTCCGTCGTATATTAGTGGCCAGCAGAGCCCGCAGGGAACTCCGGGGTCACAGGACTGAGAATCAGTGTGATCCGGAGATGCAGAACCGAAGGAAATCTATCATTTGACTCTTCACTATATCGGGCAGTTTTATATTGTTGTGGCTGACAAATGCCGTGAGTTTGTTAACTACCAGACTGGGAAACACCATTATTACCGAGGCGACCGCACAGACCCTGGATATATCGCCACAGAAACCGGAGCCATGCTGAAGTTTTTGAATGGCTTTCAAAACCTGTATATTTATGCAGCGACCCAGAGGAAATTCAGAGAAGAGCTGAAGACTGTGGTGAAATATCCCTGGACAATCACTCTGAGATTGGTTAGAAAATGAGATTTAAAGTAATCAAGTCAAACAAAAGCTCCCTCGTAACTAAAGCTCAATTTCAACTCCTTTTCCACCGTAGAACGTCCTTCTTTCTGGAAATGTGAAAAATGGGAGAGTTCATGTGTGAACATTTATTCGATTTTTAGCATGCGTTTGATGTCTGCTTTACTTTAGCTTTTCTCGCTTCTTTCGCTGAGTAAACATAACCTATTCCGGCAAATTTAGCACATTTCAATTTCAGGGATCAAACAGAACAATGATGAGGTGCAGCAGTGGAGTCGGACATGTGTGTAACAGAGGAATCCACCTCACACTGCAGATACTTGGATCGGGCGCGCCACTTTAAAATCATCAATAAAGTTTCATTGGGTGCCGAAAACTATCAAAGGTCCTGCGATCGCCGATATTGGTTAATTTCCTGGAAGTTTGGTGTGAATATTGCAGGCGCGAGTCTCTCTATCGGACTCCATTCCTCATTGACAAACGGAGCCGGCTCTTGTCACGTGATCAGTGTTCCAATGGAGGAAACAGTCGGAACCCGGCTCAGAGATGTGACCTTTCACCTCTTTTGTCCCAGATACTGATTTAAAATCTCGATTGCGCGCTGACTGGTGTCTCTCACTCATAACTGAGGTGGAGTCTGCTCTTGTTTTGTGCTGTCGATAGAAGTATCATCAGTAATATTATTGAAATTCTGTCTCAATCAGTCTCCCAAACAAAATAGTAAAGGAATGTAAACATGAACGATTATTTATAAAATTATTAACTATTACTTTTCATGCAATTTATCTGTAAAAAAAAAGCTGCTAGAAATTCAGCTGAAATAAAACTGATATTAATTATTCTGTGTTTGGCTGAACATATGCGGACGGTCAGAAAGAATCTTTGGTAATTACCGTCTTAATATGCGGTTACAATTTGTCCCAAATAATCATTAAAATTCCAGCAACTTTGAATCACTTGCAAATTGTTCATCCCTGATCTCACCAATCTGCGAGGAAACGACAAGGAATGGAAGAATTTCTCAATTGAAAAACCTGAAGGATGTGGATGGAGAGTGAGCGATAGGGATCCAAAAATTAATTCATCGAAAGTGTGTTTTCAGGAGGATAAATCCATGCAAACAAAGAGAGAAATTTGTGTTTATATATATGGGCGTAGACCACAAGAATAAACAAGTGATGATGAATCTTTACAAATTGCTGGTGAGGCTACCATTAGAACAGCAGGTACAGCTTCACCCCCTCGTTGTGGAAAGACCATTAAATCCACTGAGTGCGGGCAGTGTAGATACACCAGGATGGTGCCATGGATCAGAACTATACTGATGATGAGGGACAAGATATTGGGACTATTTGCACTGGACGACCGAAAGATAAGAGAAGATTTAATAGAGGTTTGAAAAATTCGGAACAGTTTCGGCACAGTGAAGAGGGAGAGATTATTTCATCTAGTTGGGGAACGAGAAATTAAACCTGATCAACTTTAAATGGCCACAAGAGAATGAGCAGAGAGGTTAGCAGATATTCCTTTATGCAAAGACTTGTTTCAGCTGGAATGTTTTGCCTCAGGGAATAGTTAAGGGAGAGTTAATTTAATATTGAAGCAGATAAAATAAGTGGCTGTGGAGAGAGAAGTAGACAGTGCGGATAGTTTTTGACTGTTGTATCAAAGGACCCTGTACAGATAGAATGGGTCACATGACCTACTCCCACACAGTAAGTCTCTATGTTTTTATTGTGTACCCTGTGTTGCTATCATTTTCATTGTTTTTGTTTCTAAGATACTTTCGTCGCTGTTGAGATTCTATTAAACAAAGCATTAAAATAAAACAACTACCAAGGAATCTCCCCGAGGTTCAATAGTCACCCGTCCCTTACAGGTTCGTATTTGTCGATAACCGACTTTCATTCTGTAATTAGCTGTCTGGGCAGTGCCAGATCTCCCACCCACCCCATAATTCCTCACCGTTTGTAGATGTGGAACCTTGCCCGCTGCTTTGTTAAAATCCGACTGGGACATTCGAACTGCATTTCCCCTGCCCTACAGGCCAGTGATGTGTTTCAGAAACTCCAGCAGGTTAGTTAAAGATGACACATCGTCCCTCAAACCAATATAATTCCCTTCTACATTGCTGCTCTCCCAGGTTATCACCCACTGGACCTCTCCTGGCCTTATTTTAAACACTGGAATTATTTCAGCCACTGTCGGATCCTCAGGAATCTTCTCTAATTGAGGAAATTTGTAACAGTGTCAGTATACCGTCACTCCTGTCAGTCCCCATTCCTTTATCTCGCGGTGTCTGGGTCCCTGGATTCCAGAATCCCATGTTATGTGGTTGAACATTGTAACTGTATTTAAAAAAAACTATTGATCGCTGCCTATTATACAAGCTTTCAATGATTCACTTGTGTTCTACTCCGAATATTTACCCAGCAGGCCTTTGCTAGTCCTTACTGTCTACCTGGTGGATTCGTTGGATAATGTAAAAGCTTTTTCTTAATCCTTAATATTGCTCCCGATTAATGACGTGGACCCTCGATGAGGGTCCATTCACTTTTAAATGGAATAATACCTCTTAATCCACACCCACTAGCTCCTTCTTAACTACTTTCCACTTGTCTAATCCACCTTTCGGATCTCCTGGACCTGCACCACTGCCGGAGTCTCGCACGCACACGGGTGGATTATTGGAAAATTATCGAAGCGCCTGCTCAGCTTTCATTCCATTGCCATTGGCCCAGAAATTAAAGAGGGAGCCTTCGTGCGGGGGTAAGGCTTCCCCGCGTAATCTCACTGCGCGCCGGCTTTTTCATTCCGAGCTCGCACGAACTTGATTTTCTAGACAGCAGCTGGGCAGTGCTTGCGTATCCCACAGGCGCAGTTAATTCGTGCGAGCTGTGGGATCACGTGATTCAGTTAGAGCCAATGGCAGTACACCATCTTTCATTCATAGTTTTCACTTCAAGTGCTGTGAAAGCTATGAATCTATACCCCCCCAAAAGAACAGCTAAACCTCAATTAAATTTTTAAAAAAACCTTCACATTAATAAAATAAGTATAGTTAAATAAATTAACCACTTTAAACAAAAAGTTAAATTTTTGAAAAAATTTAAAATCTTTTAAAAAGTTATAAAAATAAACTTACCTTTCTTTAAAGTCTCTAAAAAAGATATACCTGTTGAAAAAAATTCAAAATAATACTTAATTAACTACTTACCTTATTAAAAGAGGGTCTTACGCCTCCTTTCTTTATGTGCAAAATCTTGCATGGTTACCTGCGCGTTCAAAGCACTAAGTGCACTGCGTGCGCGCAGCATGTAGCGCGCACGCGGTTAACTTAGGAACCGCCCCCTTTTGAAATCACCAAGTGCCAGTTTTCAGCGCATGCGCAGTGCATGCAGAAAACCGGCAATTGGAGACAGAATACGCGAGAGTACACAGTGCGTACTCTCGCGTAGAGGCACTAATTTTTGGGCCATTGTCTTTTGTTTATGCCTAGTAAGGAGGGAGAGAGAAAACGGGGAACTAAAGAGCAGTTAGCCTGACATCAGTAGTAGGGAAAATGCTAGAATCTACTTTTAAGGGCGTTGTAACAGGGCACTTAGAAAATAACAATAGGATTGGGCAGAGTCAATTAGGATTTTTGAAAGGGAAATCGTGTTTGACAAACCTGCTAGAATTTTTTGAGTTTGTAACGAACAGATTAGCTTTTTGGTAACCAGTGGATGTGGTTTATGTGAATTTTCAGAAGGCATTCGATAACGTGCTACACAAGAGATTTTTCAACAAAATTAGGGCTCTTGGGACGGGGGGTAATATACTAGCATGGATTGAGGATTGGTTAACGGCCAGAAAACAGAGAGTAAGAATAAACGGGTCATTTTCATGTTGGTGGGCTGTAACTAGTGGGGTACCGCAAGGATCAGTGTTTGGGCCTCAGCTATTCACAATCTACTTCAATGATGTGGATGAGGGGACTGAATGTAACATATCCAAGTTTGCTGATGATACAAAATTGGGTGGGAATGTAAGTTTTGAGGAGGATGCAAGGAGGCTTCAAGGTGATATAGACAGTGTAGGTGAATGGGCAAGGTCATGGCAAATCGAATAAAATGTGGAAAAATGTGATGTTATCCACTTTGGTAGCAAAAATAGAAAAGCAGAGTATTTTTTAAATGGTGAGAGATTGGGAAATGTTGGTGTTCAGAGGGAGCTGGGTGTCTTTGTAGACGAATCATTAAAGTTAACATGCAGGTCCAGCAATCAATTAGGAAAGCAAATGATATTAAAAAAGGATTTGAGTATAAGAGTAAAGACGTCTTACTACAAATATAGTGGGCCCTGGTGAGACCACACCTGGAGTATTGTTTACAGTTTTGGTCTCCTTACATGAGGAAGGATATATTTGCCATAGAGGGAGTGCAAGGAAGGTTCACCAGACTGGTTCCTGGGTTGAGGGGATTGTCGTATGAGGACAGATTGAGTACACTAGACCTATATTCTCTAGAGTTTAGAAGAATGAGAGGTGAGCACATTGAAACATATATAATTCTTACAGGACTTGACAGTGTAGATGCAGGGAGGATGTTTCCCCTGGCTGGGGAGCCTTGAACCATGGGTCACCGTCGCAGAATAAGGGATCGGCCATTTAGGACTGAGATGTGGAGAAATTTCTTCACTCAGAGGCTATGAATCTCTGGAATTCTCTACCCAAGAGGGCTGTGGAGGCTCAGTCGTTGAGTATATTCAAGACAGTGATCGATAGATTTTTTGAATATTAAGGGAATCAAGGGATATAGGGATAGTTCATGTAAGTGGACATGAGGTACAAAATCAGCCATGATCTTATTGAATGGCGGGGCATGCTTGAAGGGCCAAATAGCCTACTCCTGCTCCTGTTTCTTTTGATCTGATGTACTTGTTATCAATGATTTAAGAACTTGAAATTCTGAATCTCATGCTCCACTACAGTTTCTAGCTAAATAGCCTTTAGAAAATACTCCGAGTTATCTTTCTTGGTTTATTGTGGATGTTTCACACTTGCCGACATTTAGCACCATTTGATATAGTTTTGCTAACTCATTTAATCTTTCTATGTCTCTTTTTAACTTCTCGATCTTATTGGCACAACTTACGCTTCAACCGAACTTAGTGTCATTTACAAACTTGAATACATGGCGGTCTATTGTTTCATCGAAGTCATTAATACATATGGTGAAAATGTCAGGCCCTTGTACAGAAACCTGGGAGTGAGCACTTTTCACAAAGGAATGTTGGAATCGGATCTATACCAGAATTTTAGTGTATGGACATCACCATTAATGCTAGAGAGGAGCGTCACCAGTAATGCTAAATTACGGTTGACACAAGTACATTAGATAAGGTGCAGCACCAATGATGTTAGAGTAAGCTCACCAAGAGTAATGTTATAGTATGTTCACCACCAGTAATGTTAGCGAAGGATCAGCACCAGTAATGTTAGAGTAGGATCATCAAGATTAACGTTAATGTAGCGCTGGTACCATTAGCGCTTCAGTAGCGTCAATAGCAGCAAAATTACAGTAGATTCATCATCACTAATGTAAGAGCGGAGTCACCACCAGTAATGTTAGAGTAAATTCACCACCAGTAATGTTAGAGTAGGTTCATCACCAGTAATGTCAGAGTAGGGTCACCACCAGTTATGTTGGGTCAACATCAGCAATTTTACTGCAGGGTCATCAGCAGTAATGTTAGAGTAGAGTCGTCAATAGTAACGTTAGAATAGAGGCAACACCACTCACGTTAGAGTCGGGTCACCACCATTAATGTTAGAGTAGGGTCACCACCAGTAATGTTACTGTAGGGTCACCACCAGTAATATTAGAGTAGGGTCACCATCAGTAATGTTGGAGTAGGGTCACCACCAGTAATGTTAGAGTAGGGTCACCACCAAAAATGTTGGAGTAGGGTCACCACCAGTAATGTTAGAGCAGGATCACCATCAGTAATGTTAGAGTAGGGTCACCATCAGTAATGTTAGAGTAGGGTCACCACCAGTAATGTTAGAGTAGGGTCACCACCAGTAATGTTAGAGCAGGGTCACCATCAGTAATGTTAGAGTAGGGTCATCACCAGTAATGTTAGACTCGGGTCACCACAAGTAATGTTATTGTAGGGTTACCACCAGTAATGTTGGAGTAGGGTCACCGCCAGTAATGTTAGAGTAGAGTCACCACCAGTAATGTTAGAGTAGAGTCACCACCAGTAATGTTAGAGTAGGGTCACCACCAGCAATGTTAGACTAGGGTCACCACCAGTAATGTTAGAGTAGAGTCAAAAACAGTAATGTTGGTGTAGTGTCACCACCAGTTGTGTTAGAGTAGGGTCACCACAAGTAAGGTTAGAGTAGAGTCACCACCAGTAATGTTAGAGTAGGGTCAAAAACAGTAATGTTAGAGTAGGGTCACCACCAGTAATGTTAGAGTACAGTCACCACCAGTAATGTTAGAGTAGCGTCACCACCAGTAAGGTTAGAGTAGGGTCACCACCAGTAAGGTTAGAGTAGCGTCACCTCCAGTAATGTTAGAGTAGAGTCACCACCACTAATGTTAGGGTAGCGTCACCACCAGTAATGTTAGAGTAGAGTCACCACCAGTAATGCTGGATTAGAATCACCAGCAGTAATGTTAGAGTAGCGTCACCACCAGTAATGTTAGACTAGAGTCACCACCAGTAATGTTAGAGTAGAGTCCCCACCAGTAATGTTAGCGTAGAGTCACCACCAGTAATGTTAGAACAGAGTCACCACCAGTAATGTTAAAGTTGGGTCACCACTGGTAATGTTACAGTAGGGTGAACACCATAATGTTAGCGTAGGACTACAGTCAGTAAAGTCAGAGTAGAGTCACCAGCAGTAACATTAGAGTAGCGTCACCACCAGCAATGTTAGAGTAGGATCACCAGCAGCAAAGTTAGAATAGTATTCTGAGCAGTAATGTCAGAGCAGGATCGCCACCAGTAATATTAGAGAAGAGACAACACTAGTAATGTTATAGTAGAGTCACCACCATCAATTTTAGTGTAGTTTCATCAATAGTAATGTTAGAGTGGAGTCGCCACTAGTAATTTCAGAAGAGGATCAACACCAGTAATGTAAATGTACAGTCACCACTTTATTCATGTTAGAGTAGGGTCATCACCATAGAGTAGAGTCACCACCAGTAATGTCAGAGAAGCGTCACCACCAGGTATGTTGCAGTAGAGTCACCACCAGTAATGTTAGAGAAGCGTCACCACCAGGTATGTTACAGTAGAGTCACCACCAGTAAGGTTAGATTACGTACGCAACAGGTAATGTTAGAGTAGGTTCACCACCAGTAATGTTAGAGTAGAATCACCACCAGTAATGTTAGAGTAGGGTCAGCACCAGTAATGTTAGACTAGAGTCACCACCAATAATGTTAGAGTAGGTTCACCACCAGTAATGCTAGAATGTGGTCAACACCAGTAATCTCAGAGTTGGTCACCACCAGCAATGTTAGAGTAGGATCACCAGCAGTAATGTTAGATTGGTGTCAGCAGCAGTAATGAGAGCGCAGGAACACCACCAGTAATAATAGAGAGGAGACAACACCAGCAATGTTAGAATAGTGTCACCAGCAGTAATGACAGATCAGGAACACCACCAGTAATAATAGAGAGGAGACAACACCAGCAATGTTGGAATAGTGTCACCAGCAGTAATGACAGAGCAGGAACACCACCAGTAATAATAGAGAGGAGACAACACCAGTAATGTTGGAATAGTGTCACCAGCAGTAATGTCAGATCAGGATCACCACCGGTAATATTAGAGAAGAGACAACATCAGAAATGTTAGAGTTGAGTCACCAGCAGTAATGTTAGAGTAGAGTCATTAGCTATAATGTTATGATAGCAAAATACTGCGGATGCTGGATATCTGAAATAACAACAGAAAACGCTGGAAAAACTCAGCAGGCCAGGCAGCATCCGTGGAGAGAGAAAGAGAGTTAACGTTTCAGGTTGATGACCTTTCGTCAGAACTGTGAAGAGCCGGAAATCAAATAGATTTAAGGCCAGAGTAAAGCTGGGAAAAGGGGGAGGGGATAAAAGAACAAAGGGGGAGATGAAGAGACATTAAGAGACATTAAGAGATATGCAAGGCTAGAGGTGGTGTTAATGTGACAGATTAAGGCTGAAAGAAGTGTGAAATCCACTGGCAGAATGAAGGACAGCTGCCAGCTTCTAGGAGGAAATAAAAGGTGGGGGGGGGGCAAATAAAAGGGTGGAAAAAATAAAATATAAACGTGATTGGAGCTGAGGTTATGATCTAAAATTGTTGAACTCAATATTGAGTCCAGAGGGCTGTAGCGTGCCTAAACGAAAGATGAGGTGCTGTTCCTCGAGCTTACGCTGCGCTTCCGTGGAACAGTGTAATAGGCCGAGGACGGTGAGGTCAGAGTGGGAGTGAAGCGGTGAATTAAAGTGACAGGCCACCGGGAGCTCGGGGTCCCCCTTACGGACTGAACGGAGGTGTTCCGCAAAGCGGTCACCCAATCTGCGTTTGGTCTCCCCAATGTAGAGGAGACCACATCGTGAGCAGCGAATACAGTATACTAAATTGCAGGAAGTACAAGTAAATCGCTGTTTCACCTGGAAGGGGTGTTTGGGGCCCTGGACAGTGGGAAGAGGGGAGGTGTAAGGGCATGTGTTGCATCTCCTGCGCGTGCACGGGAAGGTGCCGGGCGAAGGGGAAGGGGTGCTGGGGGTGGTAGAGGAGTGGACTAGGGTGTCGCGGAGGGAGCGGTCCCTGCAGAATGCTGAAAGGGGAGGTGAGGGGAAGATGTGTTTGGTGGTGGGATCACGCTGGAGGTGGCGGAAATGGCGGAGGATGATCCGTTGAATGTGGAGGCTGGTGGGGTGAAAGGTGAGGACAAGGGGAACCCTATCGTGGTTCCGGGAGGGAGGGGCAGGGGTGAGGGCAGAAGTGCGGGAGATAGAACGGACACGGTCGAGGGCCGTGTCGACCACGGTAGAGGGGAATCTTCGGTTGAGGAAAAAGGAAGACATGTCGGAAGCACTGGTATGGAAGGTGGCATCATCAGAGCAGATGCGGCGGAGACGGAGAAACTGGGAGAATGGAATAGAGTCCTTACAGGAGGCGGGGTGGGAGGAAGTGTAGTCCAGGTAGCTGTGGGAGTCAGTGGGCTTGTAGTGAATGTTAGTCAATAACCTATCCCCAGAGATGGAGATGGAGAAGTCGAGGAAGGGAAGGGAAGAGTCGGAGATGGACCATGTGAAGGTGAGGGAAGGGTGGAAATTGGAAGCATAGTGAATGAAATGTTCTAGTTCAGGGCGAGAGCAGGAGACGGCACCGATACAGTCATCAATGTACCGGAAAAAGAGGTGAGGGAGGGGTCCCGAGTAGGACTGGAACAAAGAGTGTTCCACATATCCCACGAAAAGGCAGACATAGCTAGGACCCATGCGGGTACCCATAGCAACACCTTTAATTTGGAGGAAATGGGTAGAGTCAAAGGAGAAGTTGTTCAATGTGAGAACAAGTTCAGCCAGGCGGAGGAGTGTGGTGGTGGATGGGGACTGGTTGGGCCTCTGTTCAAGGAAGAAGCGGAGCGCCCTCAGGCCATCCTGGTGGGGAATGGAGGTGGAGAGGGATTGTACGTCCATAGTGAAGAGGAGACGGTTGGGGCCGGGAAACTGGAAACTGTTAAAATGGCGGAGGGCATCGGAAGAGTCGCGGATGTAGGTGGGAAGAGACTGGACAAGGGGAGAAAAAATAGAGTCGAGATAGGAAGAGATAAGTTCCGTGGGGCAAGAACAGGCTGAAACGATGGGTCTACCAGGGCAGTCCTGTTTGTGGATCTTGGGAAGGAGGTAGAATGTTATATTTGGTACACCACGAATAATGTTAGAGTTGGGTCATCCCCAGTAATGTCCGAGTAGGATCACGACCAGTAATGATAGAATAGTGTCATTTCCAGCAATTTTAGAGTAGGTTCATCAACAGTAATGTTAGTGTATATTCGCCACCATTACGTTTAGCAAAGTGTCTACACCAGTAATGTTAGAATAGGGTTACCACCAGTAATGTTAGAGTACAGTCACCACCAGTTATGTTAGAGTAGAGTCACCACCAATAATGCTAGGCTAGGGTCACCATCAATAATGTTAGAGTAGAATCAGCACCAGTAATGTTAGAATAGGGTCACAATGAATCTGCCAAGACTCGGTTTCACAGCCACATTACTTTCCTCAGTAACTGTCTCCGGTTCCGACTTATCCCACGTGGATTCCAACTAAACTTCCACCCTTCGTGTTTCGGATCAACCCAGGATTACAAATATCTCCAAGATATTCATCGTTCCTCGAACTACTGCTCTCGCTGCATCTTGAGATCCATGCTCAACGCCATGCGGCGCCACATGACACTCTCGACATCTCTCTTCAGCAGCACCGACGCACTCTATCTCAAAGCTGTCCGGGTCCACAGTTCCATTTCATCCTTAGACTCATCCGACGCTTCAACAAAAAACTTTTCAGCTTCCTTTCCGATGTCAAGGATCGCAAGCTTCAACAACTCTTGGACACTAACGCCCCTCCGGAACCTTCTTCCCCTTCACTTTCCTCTGACCCCCCTTCTCCCAATCTCACCCCCTGCCGCGTTTTCACTATCCCCTCTGACCTTCCCCTATCTGACTCCAAACGATCAGTCCTCAGCAAAGGCCTGAGCTTCATCGCCTTACGCCCCCATCTCAGTGAATTTCGAGCTCGGCACGATATTGAGCTCTTTTTCCGCCGCCTCCGTCTCCGTGCCCACTTCTCTGGCCAGGAGTCTTCCCCCCGCATGGCTGACGCTTTCTCCCCCCTTCAGAATTCTCGTTCCACCTGGACCCCTCCCTCTGGCCTCTTACCCTCTCTAGATCTTTTCATTGCTAACTGCCGCCGTGACATCGGCCAGCTCAATTTCTCTGCTCCCCTCACTCACTCCAACCTACCTCACTCTGAACTTGCAGCACTCCATTCTCTCAGATCCAACCTCGACATTGTCATTAAACCTGCTGACAAGGGTGGTGCTGTTCTTGTTTGGCGAACCGACCTCTACCTACCGGAAGTTGAACGCCAACTGTCCGACACCTCCTCCTACCTCCACCTGGACCATGACCCCACTACAGAACATCATGCCACCGTGTCCAAGACTGTCACTGACCTCATCTCCTCTGGAGATCTTCCCCCCACGGCCGCCAACCTCATAGTTCCCCAACCCCGCACAGCCCGCTTCTACCTCCTTCCCAAGATCACAAACAGGACTACCCTGGTAGACCCATCGTTTCAGCCTGCTCTTGCCCCACGGAACTTATCTCTTCCTATCTCGATTCTATTTTTTCTCCCCTTGTCCAGTCCCTTCCCACCTACATCCGCGATTCCTCTGACGCCCTCCGCCACTTTAACAGTTTCCAGTTTCCTGGCCCCAACCGCCTCCTCTTCACCATGGACGTACAATCCCTCTAAACCTCCATCCCCCACCAGGATGGCCTGAGGGCGCTCCGCTTCTTCCTTGAACAGAGGCCCAACCAGTCCCCATCCAGCGCCAGCCTCCTCTGCCTGGCTGAACTTGTTCTCACCTTGAACAACTTCTCCTTTGACTACACTAATTTCCTCCAAATCAAAGGTGTTGCTATGGGTACCCGCATGGGTCCTAGCTATGCCTGCCTTTTCGTGGGATATGTGGAACACTCTTTGTTCCAGTCCTACTCGGGTCTCCTCCCTCACCTCTTTTTCCGGTACATTGACGACTGTATCAGTGCCGTATCCTGCTCCCGCCCCGACTAGACAATTTGATTCACTTTGCCTCCAATTTCCACCCTTCCCTCACCTTCACATGGTCCATCTCCGACTCTTCCCTCCCCTTCCTCGACTTCTCCGTCTCCATCTCTGGGGATAGGTTATTGACCAACATTCACTACAAGCCCACTGACTCCCACAGCTACCTGGACTACACTTCCTCCCACCCCGCCTCCTGTAAGGACTCTATTCCCTTCTCCCAGTTTCTCCGTCTCCGCCGGATCTGCTCCGACGATGCACCTTCCATACCAGTGCTTCCGACATGTCTTCCTTTTTCCTCAACCGAGGATTCCCCTCTACCGTGGTCGACACGTCCCTCGACCGTGTCCGTTCCATCTCCCGAACTTCTGCCCTCACCCCGGCCCCTCCCTCCCGGAACCACGATAGAGTTCCCCTTGTCCTCACCTTTCACCCCACCAGCCTTCACATTCAACGGATCATCCTCCACCATTTCCGCCACCTCCAACGTGATCCCACCACCAAACGTATCTTCCCCTCACCTCCCCTTTCAGCATTCCGTTGGGACCGCTCCCTCCGAGACACCCTAGTCCACTCCTCTATCACCCCCAGCAGCCCTTCCACTTCACCCGGCACCTTCCCGTGCAAGCGCAGGAGATGCAACACCTGCCCTTATACATCCCCCCTTCCCACTCTCCAGGGCCCCAAACACCCCTTCCAGGTGAAACAGCGATTTACTTGTACTTCTTGCAATCTAGTATACTGTATTTGCTGCTCACGATGTGGTCTCCTCTACATTGGGGAGACCAAACGCAGATTGGGTGACCGCTTTGTGGAACACCTCCGTTCAGTCCGTAAGGGTGACCCCGAGCTTCTGGTCGCTTGTCATTTTAATTCACCCCTCCACGCTCACTCAGACCTCACCGTCCTCGGCCTCTTACATTGTACCACGGAAGCGCAGCGTAAGCTCCAGGAACAGCACCTCATCTTCCGTTTAGGCACTTTACAGCCTTCCGGTCTCAATATCGAGTTCAACAATTTCAGATCATAACCCCGGCCCCTACCACATATGTATACATTTTATCCACTCTTTTGGTCCGTGCCTTTTTCCTTTTTTTTCTCTCTCTCCCCCCACGGCAGCTGTCTCTGATTCTGCCAGCATTTCACACCTTACCTTTTGTTTCTCAACCTGTCCCATTACCATCTCGTCTTGCCTTGAGCATCTCTCAATGTCTCTACTTACTAAAGACCATCCCTTTTGTTCTTTTATTCCTCCCCCCAGCCTCCCCCTTGCATTTGTATCTGTTTATTTCCTGCTCTTTCAGATCCGACGAAGGGTTTCGACCTGAAACGTTAGCTCTCTTTCTCTCTCCACGGATGTTGTCTGGCCTGCTGAGTTTTTCCAGCGTTTTCTGTTGTTATTTCGTCACAATAAATAATGTTAGGGCATGTTCACAACCAGTAACGTTACAGTTGATTCATCAAAAATAAGGTTAGATTAGCGTCCCCACCAGTAACGTTAGAGTAGGATGCCACAGCAGTAATGTTAGAGTAGAGTCCCCAGCAGTAATGTCAGAGCAGGAACACCACCAGTAATGTAAGAGTAGAGTAAACACCAGTACTGTTAGTGTAGAGTCAACACTAGTAAAGTTATATTAGGTGCAACACGAATAATGTTAGAGTTGGGTCATTACCAGTAATGTCGGAGTAATATCACCACCAGTAATGTTAGAGTACGGTCACCAGCAGTAATGTTAGAGTCGGGTATCCACCACTAATGTGTGAATAGATTCAAAACCATTAATGTTAGTGTACAGTCACCACTTTATTAATGATAGGTTAGAGTAGCTTCGCTACCAATAATGTTAGAGTGAGTCACCACCAGTAACGTTAGATTTGATTCACCACCATGTATGTTAGAATATTGTCATTACTCTTAATGTTAGTGTAGGATCTTCGCCGGTAACGTTACAGCCGAGTCCTTAGTGGTTATCATTTCAATACATAACAAATTTAAATTATGCAATGTATGAGTGTAGGTTTCATCGAATTAATGTGAGACTCCAAGATCCTAACGCAGTGTCCGGGAGGGCTGTTCCCTTGAGGGTTTATGGGACATGCGTAGGGCACATTCCTTCTGGGATTACTTTCCGTTCATTGATTTTAATGGACGGAATTTCATGGACTGAGCTGTTCAATTTCCCCAGTGGCGGCCCGGGCGCCCCGAAGGGGAAAATCGCCTGTTGTTTGTTAAGTTACTGTAACTAACGCAAATTATAGGGTAACCTGATTTTCTCACCGGGGCAGCGATTGTTCTATAAAGATGGATGAATTTCTGGATTTCAGTTAAACTCCCGTCGGTGCCGTTATGCTGCACAGAATTCGCAGATTCTTCCAAAAATGGAACTGCCAACAATGGTACAGATAAACAACATTTACTATCCTATTCTCGCAGCCTTTGCGGTTCCCGGTAAGTCAATGCATCCTGTTACCTAATAGCTGTTGACTATCTCAGTGTTAATGTAACAAATTCCGAGCATGTCCTCATTTGCTGAGTCATTTATTCAACGGGATCATTTGCTGAATATCAGTGGGAATCGTATCAGTCCGCGCGTCCACTGAGGCGCTGTTCTGGTCGGTAGACCAGAGCTCAATCTTCCTCCCTGTACTGAGGGAGGGCGAGGATGATTCACCGGCCCCTCCAATAGTACATAGATCATTAAAGAATGTGTTGCTCAGTGTCCATGGTAATCCTTTCATCTGTACCGTTGTACCCTGTCTAGATTAATTTGATAATTCCTTGTACTGCAGCCACCTCCACCCATCAGAGGACTGTGAATGATATTTGGAGCAATAATTGCCGCTCAGGGAGCTGCTCCCCTCCCCTCGGCTGTAAAGAACCTTCGCAGGCTCCTCCATCTCCCGCTCTGTTACCGAGCAGCTCCCTCGGGGCCATTAGAAATAGAAAAAGCGCAGAGTTTCGACCTACATCGGATGTTTGTGTCTCAGCTGAATGTATTATTTGAATTCATATCTTTCCAGTCATTGTTTGTAAATTATATTTAATACGTGACGATGTCTGACTGCTGGAAACAGCCGACATTCAGCCCCTCTATCGCCAGGGTTCTATGTTTTATCTCTTTTAAACAAATTGTCCAACGATCCGCTATTTTATAAAGAAATAATCAGTGTCGATTACCCTATGTAGGGACACTTCAGAACATATCCCCACAATGTGCTGTTAGATTTATCCGAGTGTCCCCGTTACAGACCTCTTCTCCCTCTTTCTCACAGCGAACCTACTGACAATCGTGATTCTCTCCAGAGGAAACTGCGGACCTTCCAAATGTATTTCTGTCTACATGGTGGCCATGGCAACAGCAGATCTACTGGTCATTGTCTTACATGTAATAGCGTATCAAACTTTCAGTTATCACTTTCCACATTCATTCCTGAACTACACTGCGGTTTGTAAGTTAATTCTGTGTATGAATCCTGCTACCCTGGATATGTCGGTGTGGTTTACCGTCTCCTTCACATTTGATCGATTTGTAGCCATATGTTGTCAGAACTTTAAAACAAAGTATTGCACTGTGAGAACTGCGGCCGCGGTTATAACAACGGTCTCCGTCCTGATCTGTTTAGAGAACATCCCCTTTTGGTTTGCATATGAAACTGAGCGAATAATTCACAACGTTCCCTGGGGTTGCCGCTATAGTGTGACCTTTTTTATTTCGCTTGCAGGTGTAGCATACTGCTGGATAAAAAGTATTTTACTTCCATGGCTTCCTTTTGCATTGATATTACTGTTTAATTGTTTGACAGTCCGGCGCATTTTGGTGTCCAGTAGAGCACGCACGGCACTCCTGGGTCACAGCAGTGAGAATCAGAGCGATCCCGAGATGGAGAAACGAAGGAAATCCATCATTTTACTGTTCATTGTATCGGCCAGTCTTATTGTGATGTGGCTGACAGTTTTTTAACTACCAAACTGACAAACACGGCACATTATCGAGGCGATTATACATCCCCTGCATACATTGCCACTGAAACCGGATATATGCTCATGTATTTGAGTTCCTGTACAAACACATGTATTTATACAGCTACACAAACTAAATTCAGGGAAGAGATAAAGAACGTGGTGAAATCTCCTTGGACATTCATTCTGAATTTAGTTAAAAAATGAAAAATTGAAGCAAACCTTCCTGACCGAACTGGAGCTCAATTCTACTACGATGAAAATGGATTGTTCTGTTTAAATAAATGTAAAAATAAACCAGCATTCCTGTTCAAACTAGAGTTAAATTACAGCCCCTGTTCCCTTTTAGAACGGCCGTCTTTCTGTTATGACGGAAATGGAATGTTGTTGTGAGAATGTACAGGTATCAGAAAATATTTCCTCCACTTTGTGCCGTGTGTTTGATGTCTGCTGCTTTCCCCGGGTGAACATAATCGATTCCCATAAAACAGTGCCCTTCACGCTCAAGATTCAAAGAGAACGGTCAAGACTGAGCTTCAGCAGTGGAGTAGCACATGTGGGTGTCAGCGTGAACTGCCTCACACCGCAGGTACTGGAATGAGTCGCCCCAGTTTAATTAATAGCTAACGTTTTCTTTAGTGTAGAAACAATGTGTTATAATGGAGGTTATCTGCAATACTGTAATCTCGGTGTGAATGTTGCAGGCGCTGGTCTCCCCATCAGACTCCTCCCCCCATTGTCTCCTGGACCAATAGAACGGGGCCCTGTCTCCTGACCAGTTTCTGATGATGAGACAGTAGGAACTTGACTCGTCAATGTGACATTAGACAGCTTTCTTCACAGATATTTACTGAAAATCTCAACTGGTCATCACAATGTTGGAACCAACCAGTCCTTGTCGGCGTTTACACTCCACCCGACTCAACATCCCTTCTACCACTTTTTGTTCATTCATCTATCCAATTTGATATTGAATATTTACATAATTCCTGCCTCCGTGAAATCCACAGTCTCAGAACTCTCTGTGTAACGAGTTTTATCCAGCACTCACTTAAATATCTCTGACATTTCTTTTATCGATGGTCGTTAGTTTTTGATCTCTCAGCTAATGGAATCCGTCTGCTTCTATCTTTTTAACTTAAATCCCCTGGGCACCACTCGCCAAAATATACTAGTCTGTTGTCAATGCACAATCTAGTGAAATTGAGGAAAATTTACTTAAGATAGTTAATTGATAACTTTCTCTCGGAGATTGTTGTGACCTTGCTTGTACTGAACAATGAGAAGAATGTATTTGATAGCTTGGTCACTCACTACACGAAAAATTGTGACCATTCAGGGGGAGATTCTAAAGAAGCAACTCCAGATCGCCGATCGTTTGATGGATCTTGTACTGGATGATGTGTGTGGAGAAGTGACGTATTGTAGGTGAAGCAACCAGCATGTGATATGTATGATGAAATGCCCCAGAGCACGGGTCCATGACATGGTCAGTTACGCTGACATCACCACTACATGAAATGGTTAATGTGGCTCCAGAGCATGCGAACATGTGTAACAATAATAGGTAGAGATCTGCGCCATAGAATAGGTCGAGATAGAAATATGATGCTGTTAGGATGTTATTTTGTGATGGCCTTAAATACTCTAACGCCAATAGAGGGGGTTCTATGAAGTAAGGGTCAGTCAGACTGTCCTGAATCTGCTAACGTTATATTGCATTGGTTCAAAATGCCAAACCCCTCATGGTTTCATTTCCCGTGGAGCCCGCGCTCTGCCAATCCGGTTGGCATCCAGCTTCAGAATGAAGTGGTGTTGAATTGCGGGCTGTTCTGTGTAATAGGCACATTCTCATTTAACTGGATTCAGACGGCCAACAGTATTTAAGTCACGAGTCAGGCAGCAGGCAGGGATTTTAATACTATCAGTCAGCGATGCATCTGCACCCAGTTACAATCGTGAGAAGGCGATGTGTAATCAACCTCATCATCTAATATCAACATGTAAAATAGAGAGCATAGAATGAACAGGTTAACCATTACATTACCGTGTCAAATTCAGTCCCATATGGTTGGGATTCTCCTGCCCCCTGTTCCTAATTCAACAGTGTCCGTGTTCCCTTAATTTCTCTATTACTCAGTACAGTCGCTGTGTTTTCCGGACATTCCCGTGACGTAATTTTGTTATTCAACAGTTGCTGTCTTCCCTGTCACCTACTTGGACATACATTGCTGGTACGGTCCACGGACCCCAGTTTCTAATTACACAGTTGCTGTGTTCCCCTAAATTCCCATCTTCTCTATTTCTAATTAAGCAGTTATTGTGCTCCCCTAAATTCCCATCTTCTCTGTTTCTAATTTAATAGTTACTGTGTTCCTGTAAAGTTACCTTTACTTTATTCTAATTAAATTATTGCTGCATTCCTCAAAATGACCTTGTTCTCTATTTTTAATTAAACATTTACTGTGCTTCCCTATAGTCCCCGTTATTCTACTAATAAGTAAGCAATTGTTGTATTCCCCTTAAGTCTCCTTTCTTCTATTTTAATTAAAGAGTTGTTGCATTCCCCTAATTTTACCTGTCCTGTAATTTAATTAAACACTTACTGTATTGCCGTTAATTCCACTATTACCCATCGTGTAAGCTCATGTTGTCCACGAACAACTACCTCCTGCTGCTTGAACCCCATTCACACTAAACTGCTGACCATCCAGTTTCTCTTCCTCGCCCCAGGTTATCTGATATTTGGAACAGGTTCACTCTGCTCTGGTACTGTCCCCCTCGCTTTCACATCTGCCGCCATTAGTCACTCCTGACAAATCCACTCTTGACTCCTCTGACTTTTGCAAGCTACCGCCCCATTCCATCATCATATTCCTTTCTAAATACTTGAAATTATTGTCGCCTCCCAAATTTGTGTCCATCTATCCCGCAAGTCCCCTACTTCAATGTATCCAATCAAGTTTCTTCCTTTGCACATCACATGAAACGGCCCTTTACGAAGTCACAAATTATATCCCCAGTGTCTGTGACCATGTTGCATTATTCCTCTTCATTCTTCCCGTCTTTGACTCGGTTAACCACACTATACTTCTCCACGCCTCTCCTCCATTTTCCAGCTGTGTGGAACTGCCCTCGTCTGGTTCCACTCTTACCGATGCAGTCTGAGCCAGAGAATAGCCTGCAATGGCTTATCCTCGCGCTCTCGCACCGTTACCTCTAACCCCAAAGGCTATACTCATTGATCCTTCTATTTCGCATCTACATGCTGCTCCTTGGCGACATCAGCCGGAAACACAACATCAGATTCCACCGCTTTGTGGAACACCTCCGTTCAGTCCGTAAGGGTGACCCCGAGCTTCCGGTCGCCTGTCATATCAATTCACCGCTCCATGCCCACTCAGACCTCACCGTCCTCGGCCTCTTGCATTGTTCCATGGAAGCTCAGCGTAAGCTCGAGGAACAGCACCTCATCTTCCGATTAGGCACTTTACAACCTTCCGGACTCAATATCGAGTTCAACAATTTCAAATCATAACCTCTGCCCCTACCATATTTATATATTTTTAATCCACACTTTTGGTTTGTGCCTTTTCCTTTTTTTTCCATCTCCCACATTGCAGCTGTCTTTCATTCTGCCAGCGCATTTCACACTTCATCTTGAGCCATCTATTGTTTCTTATCCTGTCCTATTACCATCTCGTCTCGCCTCGAATATCTCTTAATGGCCCAGAAATTAAACAGTGAGCTTTCCCGCGGGGGTAAGACTTCCCCGCGATATCTCACTCCGCGCCTACCTTTTTCCTCCGTGCCCACACGAACTTTAGATTAAAGCCCTCTGCCACATGCAACTGTGCAGTGCTTGCGTGACCCAGAGACGCAATTAGTTCGTGCGAGCTCTGGGATCACGTGATTCAGTTAGAGCCAATGGCAGCACACCATCTTTCATTCATAGTTTTGACGGCAAGAGCTGTCAAAGCTATGAATATTACAAACCCCCAAAAGAACAGCTAAACCTCAATTAAATTAAAGAAAAAGCCATCACAGTAATAAAATAAGTATAGTTAAATAAATTAACCACTTTAAACAAAAAATTTAATTTTTGAAAAAATTTCAAATCTTTTTAAAAGTTATAAAAATAAACTTACCTTTCTTTAAAGTCTCTAAAAAAGATAAACCTGTTGAAATTTTTTTTTAAAAACACGTAATGAACTACTTACCTTGTTAAAAGGGGGTCCTACGCCTGCTTTCTTTATGTGTAAAATCTTCAACACTTACCTGCGCGTTCAAACCTGAAAAAATAACTAAGTGCACTGCGTGCGCGCAGCCTGAAGCGCGCACGCGGTTCACTTAGGAACCGCCCCCTTTTGAATTCACGAAGTGCCGGTTTCCCGCGCATGCGCAGTGCATGCAGGAAACCGGCAATTGGAGACCTAAAATGCGAGAGTACACAGTGCGTACTCTCGCGTATTAGGTCTAATTTTCGTGCCATTGTCTCTTTACTTCTCACTTACATTCCCTTTTGTTCATGTATTCCCTCCCCCAGCCTCCAATCTTGCTTTTTTATCTGTTTCATTTCCTGCTTTTTTCTCAGTTCTGACGAAGGGTCTTCGACCTGAAACGTTAACTCTGTTTCTCTCTCCACGGATGTTGCCTGGCCTGCTGAGTTTTTCCAGCGCTTTCTGTTGTTATTTCAGTTTTCCAGCAGCCGCAGTATTTTGCTATTGTTCCAGATTCCACGTGTATGCTGAAGACACACAACTCTACCGCACCACCAACTCTCTTAACTCCTCCACTGTCTCTGTGTTGTCAAATAGCTTGTCTGCACTCCATTCAAGGATGAGCAAAAATTTCCTCCTGTGTATCCTCCACATTCTTCGCCCCAACATTGGCAGCCGTGCCTTTAGTTGTATACGTTCTAAAAACCGAAATTGCCTCCCTGAAACTCTGCATTTCTCCTCTCCTTAAAGACTCTCCTTAAAACCTACCTCTGATCACGCTTTTGGTCACCTGCCCACCTGTCTCCTTCTTTGGGTCCTTAGCCCTTTTGTGTCTGATTACACTCATTGGAAGCGCCTTGGGGCGTTTTATTAATTTACATGCGGTATATAAATGAACGTTGCTGTAATAAGAAGGCCATGCTGGCCTGTCCCCTCAAACAGATGCATCTAGGTAGTTTGGTCCGTTTATAATGAAGAGGTTGATGGGAGGTGGGACGTTGGGCTGCAGAGATCAATCTATTATAATGAGCAGAGCATCATAGTTAAGTTTCTGGTCAATGGAGAACCCCAGGATATTGATGCTGGGGTATTCAGTGATGATAATGTCGTTGAATGTCAAGGGGCGGTGATTAAAATCTCTCTTGTTGGAGATAGCGATTGCCTGGCACTTGTGTGGCGCGAAAGTTACTTGCCGCTTATCAGCACAAGTCTTCAACGTTGTCCTGGTGCTGTGATGATTAATCTCCAACCCCCACAACCATCTTCCTTTGTGCTAGGTATGATTCCAGCCAGTTGAGATTTTTCCCCTGATTCCCATTGGCTTCAGTTTTGCTAGGGCTGCTTGAAGCCAAACCGGTCAAATGCTGTCTTGATTTCAAGGGCAGTCACTCTCACCTCTCCTCTGATTTCAGCTATTTTGTTCATGTTTGGACCAAGGCTGTAATGAGGTCAGGAGCCCAGTGGATCTGGCGGAACACTAACTGAGCATCGGTGAGCAGGTTATTGGTGAGTAAGTGCCACTTGACGACTTGACACCTTCCATCACTTTGCTGATGATTGCGTGTAGACTGAAGGGGCGGTAATTGGCCAGGTTGGATTTGTCCTGCTTTTTGTGGACAGGACATACCTGGGCAGCTTTTCACATTGTTGGATAGATACCAGTGTTGAAGCTGTACCGGAACAGCTTGGCTAGAGGCGCGGCTAGTTCTGGAGCACAAGTCTTCAGCACGATAGCCGGAATTTTGTCGGGGACCATAGCTTTTGTTGTATCCAGAGCGCTCAGCCGTTTCTTGGTATCAAGTGATGGAATCGAATTGGAAGAAGACTAGCTTCTCTGATGGTGGCGACTTCAGGAGGACGCCAAAATGGAACATCTACTCGGCACTTCTGGCTGAAGATTTGTGCAAGCCTTGTCTTTTAGCCTCACGTTCTGGGCTCCGCCATCATTGATGATGGGGATATTCATGGAACCTCCTCCTCCCGTTAGTTGCTTATTTTTACACCACCATTCACGACTGGATGTGGCAGGACTGAAGACTTTTGATCTGATCCGTTGATTTTGGGATCGCTTAGCTCTGTCTATAGAGGCTGCTTCCAGTGTTTAGCATGCATGTAGTCCTGTGTTGAATCTTCCCAAGTTTGGCACTTGATTTTTACGTACGCATGGTGGTTCTCCGGCAGGCTCTTTTGCACAACTTATTGAACGAGGGTTGGTCCCCTGGCTTGATGATAATGGTACAATGAGGGAAATGCTGGGCATGAGGTTACAGATTGTGATGGAATACAATTCTGCTGCAGCTAATTGCCCACAGCGCCTCATGGATGCCCAGTTTTAAGTTGCTAGATCTGTTCCGAATTTCCCATTTAGCACGATGGTAGTGCCACACAACATGATGGAGGGTGTCCTCAGTGTGAAAACGGGACTTCGTTTCCATAATGACTGTATGGTGGTCACTGCTACCACGGACAGATGCATCTGCGACTGGTAGATTGGTCAGGACGAGGTCATGAAGGGTTTTCCATGCTTCTCTCACTATTTGCCGCAGGCCCAGTCTGGAAGCTATATCCTTCAGGACTCGGCCAGCTCGGTCAGTCGTGGTGCTACCGAGCCACTCTTGGTGATGGACAATGGATACCGCCACCTAGTGTACATTCTGTGCCTTTGCTCCTCTCAGTGCTTCTGCCAAGTGGTGTTCAACATGGAGGAGTACTGATTGATCAGCTGAGTGAGGGCGGTAGATGTTAATCAGCAGGCTGTTTAGCTTGCTCATGAGACTTCATGGGGTCCGGAGTCAATGTTGAGGACACCCAGGGCCACTCCTTCCCGATTTTCTCGCCACCTCTGTTGGGTCTGTCCTGCCGGTGGAACAGGACATACCCAGGGATGGTGATGGAGGTGTCTGGGACATTGGCTGAAAGTTATGATTCTGTGAGTATGACTTTGTCAGGCTGTTGCCTGACTAGTCTGTGAAACAGCTTCTCCCAATGTTGGCACAAATCCCCAGATGTTCCTGAGGAGGACTTTGCAGGGTCGACTGGGCTGGCTGTGCTGTTGTTGTGTCCGTAGACGGTGTGAAGCCGAGTGGCCCGTCCGGATTTATTCTTATTCAAAGCGGTTTGTTGCAACTGAGTGACTTGCTCGTCCATTTCAGAGGGCGCTTAAAAGTCAAGCACATTGCTGTGATCTGGAGTCATATATAGGCCAAAACAGGTAAGGACAGCAGATTTCATTCCCTCAAGGACATTATTGAATCAGATTTTTTTTACGACAATCCGATAGTTTCACGGTCACCATTACTGATACTAGCTTTTTAATCCAGACTTTTATTTGTTTAACTGATTTTAAATTCCTCAGCTACCATGGTGGGATTTGAACTCTCGTCTCCAGATCATTATCACAGGCCTCTGCATTGCTAGCCTAGTAACATAAACACTATACCACCGTGCGCTCATGGCAGCCCCGAGTTAGAAATCGTAACATATTAATGTCTCACTTTCCAAAGTGCTACTGCTGGTCAGTTTTAGCTTAGTTCCTGTTCAGAGACACACTGATAGAGGAACATCTCATAGAGCTGTGCATGAAACAAAGAAAGGAGTGTTCCCGTGTTAATAAAGGAAATTCAAGAATGAATTGCATCAAACACTGGAATGTCTGGTGAAAGTAATTGTCGAGAAACAGATATGCAAATACAGAAGGTAAATACGGGGCCACTAAAAGGCAAATGTAATGCAAATGTAGATTCAGAGAAGAAAATAAGTAGTGTTTTAGATTAGAGAGAGGACAGGAAGACATGGAAAATTCATCTTTTTCTCAACCACAACACATTGCACATAAATGAGAAGTCGCACAAAACCAGGTAATAGTCCAACAGATTTATTTAAAATTACGAGCTTTCGGAGCAGTTGCCCCTTTGTCAGGTAAAGGTACAGTGAGGGAATCTACAGTATTACACAGTATATAAACACAGAAAGCAATTTGTCTGCAGAGATACAATCTTTCTGGGAGGCATTACATCAAAGACACACCAGAGCACAGCCAAGACAATGAGATGGCTCACAGGGGGTCCAACGTGTCAAATCCTGCCATCTGCAGTTGAGCTTTTAACCTTTTTTTTTGGTTTTCTTTATTTTGTGTTTTTTTTTAAAACTGGAAAGACAGACAACGATGTCGAGTCACCGTCTGTAGCGTGACATGAACCCGAGATCCCTATTGAGGCCGTCCTCATAGGGGCGGAACATGGCTATCAGTTTCTGCTCGATGATTTTGCGTTGTCGTGTGTCTCGAAGGCCGCCTTGGAGAACGCTAACCCGCAGATCCGAGGGTGAATTTCCTTGACTGCTGAAGTGTTCCCCGACTGGGAGGTAACAATCCTGCCTGGCGATTGTTGTGCGGTATCAGTTCATACGTTGTCTCAGTGTCTGTATGGTCTCGCCGATATACCATGCTCTGGGGCATCCTTTCCTACAACGTATCAGGTAGACAACGTTGGCCGAGTCACATGAGTATGTACCATGTACCTGGTGGGTAGTGTTCTCACGTGTGATGATGGTATCTGTGTTGATTATCTGGCATGTCTTGCAGAGGTTGCCGTGGCAGGGTTGTGTGGTGTCGTGTTCGCTGTTCTCCTGACAGCTGGGTAATTTGCTGCGAACGATGGTACTTTTGAGGTTAGGTGGCTGCTTGAAGGCGAGTAGTGGAGGCGTGGGGATGGCCTTAGCAAGGTGTTCGTCGTCATCGATGACATGTTGAAGGCTGTGAAGAACATGGCGTAGTTTCTCCGCTCCGGGGAAGTACTGGACGACGTATGGTACTCTGTTGGTTGTGTCCCGTGTTCGCCTTCTGAGGAGGTCTATGCGGTTTTTCGCTGTGGCCCGTCGGAACTGTCGATCGACGAGTCGAGCGTCATATCCCATTCTTACGAGGGCGTCTTTCAGTGTCCGTAGGTGTCCATCGCGTTCCTCCTCGTCTTAGCAGATCCTGTGTATTCGCAGGGCTTGTCCATAGGGGATTGCTTCTGTAACGTGGTTAGGGTGGAAGCTGGAGAAGTGGAGCATCGTGAGGTTGTCTGTGGGCTTGCGGTAGAGTGAAGTGCTGAGGTGTCCGTGTTTGATGGAGATTCGTGTGTCCAAGAATGAAACCGATTCTGAGGAGTAGTCCATGGTGAGTTTGATGGTGGGATCGAACCTGTTGATGTTATTGTGTAGTCCTTTCAGTGATCCTTCGCTGTGGGTCCAAAGGAAGAAGATGTCATCGATGTATCTGGTGTACAGCGTTGGTTGGACGTCCTGTGCAGCGAAGAAGTCATGCGCGAACTTGTGCATGAAGATGTTGGCGTATTGGGGTGCGAATTTGGTCCCCATGGCTGTTCCGTGTGTTTGGGTAAAAAACTGGTTGTCGAAGTTGAAGACATTGTGGTCAAGGATGAAGCGAATGAGTTGTAGGATGGCGTCTGGAGATTGGCTGTTGTTGGTGTTGAGTACTGAGGCTGTCGCAGTGATGCCGTCATCGTGGGGGATATTGGTGTAGATTGCCGATACGTCCATCGTGGCGAGGAGTGTTCCTGGTTCAACTTTTCCATGGGTGCTGAGTTTCTGCAAGATGTCTGTAGTGTCGTGACAGAAGCTGGGGGTTCCCTGTACGATGGTTTTCAGGATGCCCTCGACGTACCCAGAGAGGTTCTCACACAGGGTTCCGTTGCCTGATACGATAGGACGTCCGGGTGTGTTGGCTTTGTGTATCTTTGGGAGGCAGTAAAAGTCTTCTACGCGGGGAGTACGTGGGATGAGAGCGCGTAGGAGGCTTTGAAGGTCTGGATCGAAGGTCTTGATCAAACTATTGAGTTGACGGGTGTGTTCTTTGGTCGGATCTGTGGGTAACTGTCTGTAGTCTTCCTGGTTGCCCAGTTGTCGGTATGCTTCTTTGCAATAGTCCATTCTGTTCTGTATGACGGTTTGCTTCTAGTTTCTTTTTCTCCTTCATCGATAGGGTAGTTTTGGTGCTGAAAAATGCAGGAAGAAAATCAGCACAGCCCAGGATACCATGTGTGGATGAGCAGTTTCCTCGTGTCCTCAGTCACAATTTAGCATTATTTTACATCTGGCAAACTGCACCTGCAGAAATCTTCCTCCATGGTTAAATACCTACCCCTCCACTGATAATAGTCTCCTTCAAACTCTCTCTCTCTCTCTCGCTGTATCTCTCTTGTCTCAAAATCTCGTTCGCTCTCTCTCTTTCTGCCTTTCTTTTTTTTCCTGCCGCTCTCTTGGACTCCTCGCTCTCTTTTTCTGTACCTGCCTTTCTTCTCTCTCTCTGCTTCTTTATATCTCTGTCCCACTGCTTCGCCTGTATTTCGCTTTAAGCCCCCTCTCTCTGTTTCTGTCTCTCCTTGTCTCTGTGTTTTTCTCTTAGGTCTCGCTGTCTATTTGAGGATGTCTGTCTCTCTTTCTGACACTATCTAGCTTCCTTCATCTATTACTGGTCTCTCTCCCTGTATCTGACTCTTTCAGTCTCCCTAGTTTTATCCCTTTACGTCACTTTCCCTTTGTTTTTGTTCCACTGCATCTTCCGCTGTAAGAGTAACATTTACCTGGAGTAGCATTTTGAAAGGAACAGCGAAACGAACATGAATCCGATCAGCATAATCAGCGCCAGAGCGTAACTGTCTCCGGTTAACCAGTTCCAGGTTGTAAATACACACCACTAGCCAGAAGAGAAGAGGAGCAAAGTGTCACATTGAGCAGGTCTGTAATAAAGTTGGAGTAAAACTCTCCCATTGCAATCTTTGTAAATAACGTTTATGGTAACGTGTTACCACGGTCCATTGCAGGTCAGATTGAGCTTCTCTTGATAAAATAAAGCACTGGACCCTGTTACATGACAAGCACTTTCAGTTCTTGAGAAATCTAGGGGAAAGTCAAAGGCCGAACATCTGAGCTCAACATAGCTAAAAATAAGCATGTGAAGTGGACATCAAAGCAAATCTGATTTCCAACCTTAATTTGCAAGATTGAAAATGACCGGAGAAGTGGAACAACCTCATTATTTCTAAGAAATATATAAAATTCTTCTCTACCAACACCTCATTCAATGCCCAGAGAAAATGCTAGAATCTTATGTGCCTACCATCAATTACCATCAGGCTAGGTACAGTAGGAGTTTGACACACAGTAAACCTCCCTCTACACTGTCCCACCAACACAGGGCAGGTACAGCACGGGTTAGATACAAACCAGAGCTCCCTCTACAATGTCCCATTTAATATTTCCAGGGCAGGTACGGCACTGGTCAGATACAGAGCAGAACTCCCTCTACAATATCCTATCAAACGCACACATCAACTGCCGTCAGGATATAAACAGTAAGGGTTAGATAAAGCATGCGTCAGATACAGAGTAAAGCGCCATCTATACTGTCCCATAAAACACGCCCAGGGTAGGTACAGCATAGGTTATATACGGAGTAAAGCTCTCCCTACACTGTTCCCAACAAACACTCACAGGGAAGGTGCAGCATGCGTCAGATACAGAATAAAACGTCCTGTACAATACCCAATCAAACATTCACATCAACTAACATGAGGTAAAGTACAGTATGGGTTAGATAAAACATGCGTCAGATACAGAGTAAAGCTCCATCTATACTGTCCCATTAAACACTCCCTGGGTATGTACAGCACAGGTTAGATACAGTTTGAAGCTTTCGATACAATGTCCCATCAAAACCTCCCTGGGAAGGTATAGCACGGGTTAGATACAGAGTAAAGCTCTTTATACACTGTTTGGGTGAGAATACGGGTTTGATACACAGTTAAGCTCCCTCTGTATTTTCTCCTCAAAGACTCACGGGGCAGGTACAGACAGAGATATGTAATAGTGATCCATCTATGCAGTCCAATCAAACATATAGACGCCTAACACTTGCAGATATTCAATGGTTAGACTCAGGATATAAAAAGAGAGTCATACTGCAGAGATCAGCAAAATGTGGGCCAAGTCCTCTCCCATTATATCGTGATGCGAAGATGCCGGTGTTGGACTGGGGTGGACAAAAGTGAGAAGTCGCACAACACCAGGTTATAGTCCAACAGTTTTATTTGAAATCACAAGCTTTCGTCACCTGACGAAGGAGCGGTCGCTCCGAAAGCTTGTGATTTCAAATAAAACCCATTATATCGGCGAGGCTTTCTCTTGATGTGTTGAAAATGATGAAACTTGTCAGCAGTGTGAGTGGTGCCAGGTATGTCAAGGAGCTGAAGAACATCCGCTTGATCCAGGCTTTCCTGTTCTGAGATGCCTGTTCATTGAAATGGAATCAGAATCATTATCTTCAGTAACTGTTGGAAAACATCTTCCACACGTCCAGCAAATCAGTGTAATAATGGAAACTCAGCAACGCAGGACACCAGAAATCAACAACAGTGATCCGAAGCTGGCTCATTTCTTAAGATATGAGATCAGCTATCATTACCGTACATTCATCTCAATTAGACTCCATGGGGGTAATTTTAACTTTGAGCGCGGGTGCAAAATGTACGTTATTGAATTGGTCGCCATTTTATGCCACGCCCAATTTTCCATTCGATTGACTTCATCGTGTATATTGGGCGGATAATTCTATATCGTCCATTTTACACCATCACACAATGTCATATTTACCCACCACCGCATATGTTATTCCTGATCGGTCCTACCCTGTCTAACTAATTGTTTAATTTTGTATATTTAAAAAAGCCCTCACTATTTGCTGTTATGCTACCTGTTGTCAGCTTAATACCCTGTTTTAAACCTTCCACTCTCCCGTTTGAAAACGCCATTAAACTTTTTACATTCCACTTGATTATATTTAACATTAATAGCCCCAAACTTCATCAGACGCCTTCATTTGAAGTTTCAAATTGTGGGTAATTTTAACTCTGGGCGATAGTGGTCAATGGGTGATGTCCATTTAGCCGCCCATTATAGACCCGTTCGAATTTCCTTGCCCTGGGAGTAATTCTGGCGGCATTTCGTAGTGAAAAACGAGTGATAGTGAATCGGCAGCCAGTTTTACATCTCTCCCGAGTTACTTTAATTGAAAGGAAAATTTCGTGAGGTTTATCACGAGTGGTCCAACCGATATCATCCGTTTTACATTATTACCCAAAGTTAAAATGGCCAACATTCTGATGCGCCCCTTTCTCCAACATGTGTGGTCACTATTTCCAAGTTGCTCGCCTACTCTCAATGCAGTTATTTACTACACTCAAATTTACAGAATGAAACCAAGCGATGTTTCTTTTCTTGTTGAATTGAAACATGCTGAACTGACAAGCAGTCCCGTATCCATTCTAAAATGTGTTCTCCACTTTGACCACGCATATTCAGTTTATCCCTGTTTACCTTGGGATAGATACAATCTCCCAATATTATTAAGCTTTTGTTCTTACATTATCCTTTGAACTGGCTGCAATTCCCCCCTTCTATCATATACGCTTACCGTTCGGTTATGTACATCGAGAATTGTACCCTGGCTTTATCTAATCTTTAACCCTCTCCATGTGAATTCTGTCTCATTGCAACGTCTGTGATGTCATTGTTTCCTAGCGCTGTAATTTCATGATTCACTAACACTGCCACTCCAACACCTTTTACTGCTCCTTTTCTATGACACGGCGAATAAAGGCAATCATACCGTTTGAATTCTTAACCACCTTATCTACCTGGCCTGCTACCTTCAGGGATCTGTGTACATGCACTCCAAGTTCCCTTTGTTTCACTACATTACTCAGTGTCCTACCATTTAATGCGTATTCCCTTTCCTTGTTAGCCCTCCCCAAATGCATAACCTCACACTTCACCGGATTGAATTCCATTTGCCACTGTTCAGCCCACCTGACCAATTTATTGTTATCTTCCTGCAGTCTACAGCTTCCTTCTTCAGTATCAACCACATAGCCGATTTTAGTTTCATCTGCAAGCTTCTTAATCATATCCCTATATTCAAGTCTAGATCATTGATATATACCACAAAAAGCAAGGGACCTAGTACTGAGCCCTGTGGAACCCCACTAGAAATTGCCTTCCAGTCACAATAAAAACATCAACCATTATCCTCTGCTTCCTGCCTCCGAGACAGTTTTGAATCCAACTTGACATTTCCCACTGGATCCCATGGGGTTTTAACTTCGTGACCAGTCTGCCATGTGGAACCTTATCAAAAGCCTTGCAAAATCCATATATACTATACCAAATGCACTACCCTCATCTACCCTCCTTGTTACTTCCTCAAAAATGTCAATCAAATTTGTCAGACACGACCTTCCCTTAACAAATCCGTGCTGACTATCCTTGATTAATCCGTGTCTTTCTAAATGATGATTTATCCTTCCCTTCAGAATTTCTTCCAATAATTTTCCCACCACCGAGACTAGGCTGACTGGCCTGTAATTACTCGGGATATCCCTTTCTCCCTTTTTAAGCAAAGGTACCACATTAGCAGTCCTCCGGCATCTCACCTGAAGCCAGGGGGGATTGGAAAATGATGGTCAGCGCCTCTGCTATTTCCTCTTTTGATTCGCTTAACAGCCTGGGATACATTTCATCCGGGCCTGGGGATTTATCCATTTTTAAAGCTGCAAAACCCCTTAATACTTCCTCTCTCAATATGTTTATTTCATCTATTATTTCGCACTCCTCCCCCCTAATAGCAATGTCTGCTTCGCCCCTCTCCTTTGTGAAAACAGGCGCAAAGTATTCATTAAGAACTCTACCGACGTCTTCCACCTCCACACACAGATTATCCTAATTATCTCTAATAGGCCCTAACCTTTCTTTAGTTATCCTCTTAATGTTAATATATTTATAAAAAATCTTTTGGTTTCCCTTGATTTTACTTGCCAAGAATTTTGCATGCTCTATCTTTGCTTTCCTAATATCGTTTTTAATTGTACCCTGCACTTTCTGTACTCTAAAGATTCTGGAGTATTTAGCACTCGGTATTTGTCATATGCCTCCCTTTTTTTCTTTATCCTACCCTGTATGTCCCTAGACATCCAGGGGGCTCTAGATTTGTTAGCCCCACTTTTTTTCTTTAAGGGCACATGTTTGGTCTGAACCCTCCGGATCTCCTCCTTGAATGCCTCCCACTGCTCCGACACTGATTCACCTTCATGTAGCTGTTTCCAGTCCACTATGGCTAAATCCTCTCTGAGCTTAGCAAAATTTGCATTTCCCCAATTGGGAATTTTTATTGCTGGTCTATACTTGTCATTTTCCATAACTACCTTAAATCAAACTGACATATGGTCACTAGCACCAAAATGCATTGATACACTTTCTAACTGTCCAGCTTTATTCCCTAAAACTAAGTCCAGACACGTCCCCTCCCTTGTTGGGCTAGCTACATACTGGCTAAACAAGTTCTCCTGGAAGCATTTTAGGAATTCCACAACCTCTATACACTTCTCACTAATTTTATCCCAGTTAATACTGGGGTAGTTGAAATCCCCTACCATTACAGCCCTATAGTTGTTGCACTTCTCAGAAATGTGTCTACATATTTGTTCTCCTATCTCCCTCTCATTGTTTGGGGGTCTGTAGTACACTCCCAGCTGTATGATGGCCCATTTTTTTGTTTTTCAATTCGACCCATATGGCCTCGTTTGATGATCCCGCCAACATATCATCGCTTCTCACAGCTGTAATAGTTTATTTAAACAATAGCGCTACTGCCCATCCCTATTTAACTCCCCCTCTATTAAGTGTGAAAATCCTGTAACCAGGAATGTTGATCTGCCATACCTGTCCCCCTTTCAGCCACGTCTCTGTAATAGCTATAATACCATAGTCCCAATTATCTACCTGTGCCCTCAGCTCATCTGCCTTGTTCGCTATACTCCTTGCATTGAAGTATATACCATTTAGTACAGGCAAACCTCCTTGTTGACTACTGTCTAGTCCTTGATTCCTCTGTCCTTCCAATTTACTTTCTACGTTTTTGTTTTCCGATTCCAGTTTTTCTTCCCTTCCGATTCTATTCTTATGTTCCCATCCCCCTGCCAAGCTAGATTAAGCCCTCCCCAACAGCACTAGCAAACCCTACCGCGAGGATATTGGTCCCGTTCCCGTTGAGCTGCAGCCCTTCTGGCTTGTAGAGATCCCACCACCCCCAGAAACTGTTCCAATTCCTCAGGAATCTAAAGCACTCCCTCCTACACCATCTCTCCAGCCACGCATTCATCTGCTCTATATTCCTCTTTCTGTACTTACTAGCACGTGGCACTGGTAGTAATCCGGAGATTAATACATTTGAGGTCCTGTTTTTTAACCTCTATCCAGCTCCCTAAACTTTGCCTGCAGAATCTCAACCCTCTTCCTACCTATGTCGTCGGTACCGTAATGGAGCACGACCTCTGGCTGTTCACCCTCCCCCCTCAGAATGCCCTGCAGCCGTTAAGTGACATCCTTGACCCTGGAACCAGGGAGGCAACATACCATCCTTGGATCGCGTCTGTGTCCGCAGAAACGGCTGTTTGCTCCCCTATCTATTGAATCCCCTATCACTATTGCTCTCCCTCTCCTCTTCGCCCCCCTCCCCTCGTGCAGCTGAGCCTTTCTTGGTGCTGTGGACTGGCTCTGGCTGCACTCTCTAGAGAAACCATAGCCCTCACCATCACCAGCTCCGAATACTGGTTGTTGAGCAAGATGGGCTCAGGGGACTCCTGCACTACCTACCATGTCCTCCTCTTCTGTCTGACAGTCAACCATTCCTTCTCTGCCTGCACACTCTTAAGCTGTGGGGTGACCACCTCTCTCACGTAGCTCTCAGCCTCGCGGATGCACAACAGTGACTGCAGCCGCTGCTCATGCTCCGTAACCCGGTGCTCGAGCTGCTGTAGCTGGCGACACTTCCCGCACATGTGGTCGTCCAGACCACGGGAGGTATCCAGGACTTCCCACATGGCACAGGATGGTAATTCCACGGGTGTGAGCTGCCCTGTCATACCTCTAATTAACAGACTATTTACTAACCTAGCTGGAATAAATTTAAAAGCTTTGAGAAAGCCAAGTATAAATACTTACCAGATACTCACTTTTGAATTCTGACATCACTCTATGAAAATTTTGCCGGTGCTGAGTTGGTGCCGCCGCTGACGCCTCGCCGTTCCTCCCAGGTCCGCACTGCCGCCGCTGCTGCTGCGGCTGTGGGGCCTACCTGTGGCTCGGGCTTACTTTATACCACCGCTGCCGCCTCGCCGCTCCTCCCAGGTCCACACTGCAGCCGCTGCTGCTGCATAAGTTATACACCAGTGTATAACTTCCTCCAGTCCAAATCATCTGTAATGATTTTATAATCGTGTGTAAGAATTAAATGTAGACATCTGTTATCATCAATTTTATGCAATGGTAACCTGAATTATATATGATATGTAATCCTTTTGCTTATAATTAAAACTCTGTGATTTAGCTGTAACCTGACAGCCTGGGTGAGAAAGAGGATTGCTATAGCCGAATAGGGAGGCTGTGGGTGAAAGATGGATATTAGCCACAGTAAGGATGAGACATAGAGAGCAGCTAGCCTGGGAAGCAAGGTAAAGGTTTAGCTGCCACTGTGTTGGGATATAAGAACATAAGAACATAAGAAATAGGAGCAGGAGTAGGCCAATCGGCCCCTCGAGCCCGCTCCTCCAATCAATAAGATCATGGCTGATCTGATCCTAACCGCCAATCTACTATAACAGAACCATCTCCTGAACCTAACAGAATTGGACACACAAAATAGGAGCAGGATCAGGCTACACGGCCCCTGAGCACGCTACGCTACCCATAGGGCCATGACCGATCCGAACCTAGACTCATGTCCAAATTCCTGCCCGCTCCCCGTAACACTTAATTCCCTTTATTTCCAGGAAACTGTCTATTTCTTTTTAAATTTATGTAATGATGTAGCTTCTACAGCTTTTTGGGGCAGCATATTCCATGGACCTACCACCCTCTGAGTGAAGTAGTTCCTCCTCATCTCAGTTTTTAAAGAGCAGCCCCTTATTCTAAGACTATGCCCCCTAGTTCTAGTTTCACCCATCATCGGGAACATCCTCCCCGCATCAACCCGATCCAACCCCTTCACAATCTTATATGTTTCAATAAGATCGCCTCTCATTCTTCTGAACTCCAATGAGTAGAGTCCCAATCTACCCAACCTCTCCTCATATGTCCATCCCCTCATCCCCGGGATTAACCGAGTGAACCTTCTTTGTACTGACTCGAGAGCAAGTATGTCTTTTCTTAAGTACAGACACCAAAACTGTATGCAGTATTCCAGGTGCGGTCTCACCAATACCTTGTACAACTGAAGCAATACCTCCCTATTTTTATATTCTATCCCCCTAGCAATGAAAGCCAACATTCCATTGGCCTTCTTAATCACTTGCTGCACCTGCATACTAACCTTTTGAGTTTCGTGCACCAGGACCCCCAGATCCCTTTGTACTTCAGTACTTTCCAGTTTCTTGCCATTAAGATAATAACTTGCTCTACTATTTTTCCTGCCAAAGTGCATAACCTCACACTTTCCAGTATTGTATTCCATCTGCCAAATCTCTGCCCACTTACTTAGCCTATCTATGTCCCCTTGCAGCTTTTTTATGTCCTCCTCAATCACTACTTTCCCTCCCATCTTAGTATCATCTGAAAACTTTGATATGTTACACTCGGTCCCCTCCTCCAAATCGTTAATATAGATTGTAAAGAGTTGAGGACCCAGCACTGACCCCTGCGGAACACCACTAGTTACCGATTGCCAGTTTGAGAATGAACCATTTATCCCAACTCTCTGCCGTCTGTTAGATAGCCAATCCTCTATCCATGCCAGAATATTACCCCCAATCCCATGATTTTTTATCTTAAGCAATAATCTTTTGTGTGGCACCTTGTCAAATGCCTTTTGGAAGTCTAAATACACCACATCCACTGGTTCCCCTTTATCCACCCTGTATGTTACTTCCTCAAAGAACTCCAGCAAATTTGTCAAACATGACTTCCCCTTCATAAAACCATGCTGACTTTGTCCTATTTAATTATGATTATCCAAATTTTCCGTTATTGTCTCCTTAATAATGGACTCCAAAATTTTACCTACCACAGATATTAGGCTAACTGGTCTACAGTTTCCAGCCTTCTGTCTACTGCCCTTTGTAAATAAGGGTGTTACATTAGCAGTTTTCCAGTCTGCCGGGATCTTTGCTGAGTCCAGGGAGTTTTGGAAAATTATTACCAATGCATCCACAATCCCTACCGCCACTTCTCTCAAGACCCTAGGATGTAAGCCATCAGGTCCAGGTGATTTATCCGCCTTGAGTCCCATTATTTTACAGAGTACCACTTCCTTAGTGATTTTGATCGTGTTTAGCACCTCCCCCCCCTTTAGCCCCCTGTTGGTCCAGTGTTGGGATATTCTTAGTGTCGTCTACTGTAAAAACTGATACAAAATATTAATTCAGTGTATTTGCCATCTCCATATTTCCCACCATTAATTTCCCGGTCTCATCCTCTATGGGACCAACATTTACTTTAGCCACCCTTTTACTTTTTATATAACTATAAAAACTCTTACTATCTGTTTTTATATTTTTTGCTAATTTACTTTCATAATCTATCTTCCCTTTCTTAATCAATATTTTTGTTATTTTTTGCTGTCTTTTAAAGTTTTCCCAATCCTCTATCCTCCCACTAGATTTGGCTACCTTATATGTCCTTGTTTTTAGTCCAATACTATCCTTAATTTCTTTACTTAGCCATGGATGACTGTCGTTTCTTTTACACCCTTTTCTTCTCAGTGGTATATATATTTTTTTGGAAGTAGTAAAATAACTCCTTAAATGTACACCACTGATCATGTATCGTCTTACCCTTTAATCTATTTTCCCAATCCACTCTACTCAATGCTGCTCGCATACCATCATAGTCTCCTTTATTCAAGCTTAGCACGCTTGTTTGAGATCCAACCTTCTCACCCTCTAATTGAATATATGGAATTAAACCATGTTATGGTCACTCATTCCAAGGGGATCCTTTACTAGGACATTTTTAATTAATCCTGTCTCGTTACACAGGACCAGATCTAAGGTTGCTTGCCCCCTGGTCGGTTCAGTTACATACTGCTCAAGAAACCCATCCCTAATACACTCAATGAACTCATCCTCAAGGCAGCCCTGCCCAAATTGATTTGTCCAATGAATATGATAGTTAAAATCCCCCATAATTGAAGATGTTTCCTTATTACAAGCCTCAACTATTTCCTGATTGATACTCCGTCCAACAGAGTTGCAATTGTTCGGAGGCCTATAGACTACGCCCACTAGTGTTTTTTCCCCTTTTTATTCCTTATCTCCACCCAAACTGTTTCATTATCCTGATCTTTCGACACAATATCATTTATCTGTATTACAGTGATTCCTTCCCTTATTAACATAGCCACCCCACCTCCCCTTCCTTCCTGCCTGTCCTTCCTGATCGTTAAATAACCTGGTATGTTTAATTCCCAGGCATTGTAACCCTGCAGCCATGTTTCTGTAATGGCCACAAGATCATACCCATATGTAGTTATTTGTGCCATTAACTCGTCTATTTTGTTACGAATGCTACGTGCATTCAGATAGAGAACTTTCAGATATGTTTTGTGACACTTAGTTCCTGCTTTTGCCCTTTTTATTACTTTACCTTTTACTCCATACCTTCTGCCCCTTCCTGACACACTCTGGTTTTAAATTTCCCCACTGCTACCTAAGTCTATGACCTTCTCTGTTGTCATTTTTATTATTTGCTCTCTAAGAACCTCCCCCACCACTAGTTAGTTTAAGGCCCTCTCTGCAGCCCTATTTATATGATCCGCCAGGACTCTAGTCCCAGCACTGGCCAAGTGAAGCCCGTCCCAACGGAACATCTCCCTCCTGCCCCAGTACTGGTGCCAGTGTCCCAGGAAGCAAAACCCATTTCTCCCACACCAGTCTTTGAGCCACTCATTTAACTCTCTAATTTTATTTGTCCTATCCAAATTCGCTCGTGGCTCAGGTAATAATCCAGAGATTAATACCCTTGAGTTTCTGTTTTTTTTAATTTGACCCCTAGCTGCTCATACTCTTTTTATGAGCATTTTTATAGGATGTTATGATGTCTGCGGTGAAATTAAAACATACACCTTTCACAGAAACAGCAAGGACGCCATATCTCTTCCCCCTGGAGGCATGTTCCGTTGTGTTGCCATAACTACCCCAAATATGATTCTTGATGGTCAAAAACAGATGATGTGTGTCGTAATATTAGAACCTGCGTAAGCCAAGTTGCTGCGAACGTGGCATTTCTGTGATTGGATTTGTGGGTTTGGATGTCAGCCAAAGATTGGTTCAGTAAAACTCCATGGCCTAGAAATTCGTCTCGGACGGTGGGGAGAAACGGGCGGTATCGGATCGGCCGCCAGTTATACGCAGCACCTGATATTCAGTTCTATAGCTGTCAATGGATCTGAATATCGGGCGCTGCGTATAACGGGCGGCCGATCCGATACCGCCTTTTTTTCTTCACTGCCCGAGACGAATTTCTAGCCAAAAAGGATTTTAATAACAGTAAGGGTATATCAAGGGAATCTTAACAGCCACAAATCTTAGAAGATTTCAGGAATATTCCAAGAGAAACCTGGGAAACAAAAAGAGAAGAGAGACCAGAGAGACAGAGTGCAGCTTCATCACGGTTGCGCTTCTACCCTTAGGATACGGTGTAATATAAGTCGCAAGTATCCACTGTAAACTGCTGCTCGAATACTGTAATGTATAAGGTCTTGTTTGTGCTGCATAAAGATAAATTACTGTCCACAGTACGGTTCATCCTCGAATCATTTGTAACCAGGGTCCCTCTGCGATCCTATCGGCATATCAATCACTCTGCCATTACCATCAAGCCAGGGGAACATCCCTGGTTCAATGAAGAGTGCAGAAGAGCAGGCCAGGAGCAGCACCAGACGTACCTGAAAATGTGATTTCAACCTGGTGAAGTTAAAACACAGGACTACATTCATGCTAAATAGCGGTGCAACATGCTGCAGAATGAGCTAAGCGACCCCACAACCAATGCTTCAGATAAAAGCTCTGCAGTCCTGCCACATCCAGTCATGAATGGTGGTGGACCATTAAACAACTACTCGGAGTAGGAGACTCCATGAACATCTCCATTCTCAATGGTGGCAGAGCCCATCACGTGAGTGCAAAAGACAATGCTGAAAGGTTTGCAACCATCTTCAGACAGAAATGCCGTGCGGATGATTCATCTCGGCCTCCTCCTGAGGTTCCCAGCATTACAAATGTCAGCTTTCAGCAAATTAGATTCACTCCTCGTGATATGAAGCAAGGGCTCAGCGCACTGGATAAATTAAAGTCTATGAGCACCGACAACAACCAGGCTGTAGTTCTGAAGACTTGTGGCCCAGAACTAGCCACGCCTCCAGCAAGCTGTTTCAGTACAGCTACACCAGCATATACCCGACAAAGTGGAAAATTGTCCAGGTATGCCCTGTCCACAAAAAGCAGGACAAATCCAATCCGGCCAATCACCGGCCCATCAGTCTACACTCAATCATTAGCAAAATGATGGAAGGTGTCGTCGACATTGCGATCAAGCGATACTTACGCACCAATAACCAACTCACCAATGCTCAGTTTGGAATCCACCAGGTCCATTCGGCTCCAGACCTCATTACAGCCTTGGACCAAACATGAAATAAAGACCTGAATTCAAGAGATGAGGTGGGATTTCATGCCCTTGTCATCAAGGCAGCGTTTATCAGCCCAGGTCTGAATGTTGTTCACTCTCCACCCTATTCAAAACCATGTGAGTTCTTGTGAGAGACGAAAACCCATATAGCAACTCAGGCCAATTTGGGGACAAAATTCCGGGAAATTCTTCTCCAACCCATCTAGGCGATTTAAACTAGTCCAGGTGAACCGTCTGGTCCTGGATTCCCGGCAGTACGCACCTTTTGTAAGCCGGGATCTCCGCCTCAGACAGAAACAGTTCCAGGTTTCTCTTGAGGGAAATCAGAGAATCGGCGTCCACTGCAGGAGAGAGTAGTCTGTTCAAGAGGTCCTCTATTTTCTTTGGAAAGAAACACTTCCACAAGGATCTGGACAATGCAAGGATCAGCTCAAATGCCAAATCTACGACTTGCTAATATAAAACAATGAACTTCTACCTCATCGATTGTAATGAAATAACATGGGTATAAATAGCAAGATTTGAAACGATTTTAAAATTAATGCTTCAGATGTGGCCGTCGCTGGGAAGGCCAACAATTATTGCCCATCCATAGTTGCCCTTGAGAAGGTGCTGTGAGCTATCTTCTTGAACCACTGGTGAAGGTGCTCTCTCAGTGTTGTTAAGTACGCATTCCCATGATTTTGATCCAGTAATGGTGAAGGAACGATGATATATGTCCAAGTCAGCATGTTGTGTTCTTGAAGGGGAACCTGGACGTGAGAGTGTTCCCATGCTGTCTGCTGTCCATCTACTGGGCAGTAAAGACCGCGAGTTTGGGAGGTGCTGTGCAAGAAGCCTTGGCGAGTTGCTGCAGTACTTCCTGGAGTTAGTACAAACTGCGGAGATGGTGCGCCAGTGAAGGAGGGTGTGGCTGTTTAACATCGAACCATAGCAACAGGAGTAGACCATTCAGCCCCTTCAGCTTTCTCCACCATTCAATTACAGCATGGCTGAACGGTACCCTAACCATATCTACCCGCTTCCGCTCGATATACTTGGATACCCTTGGCTTTCAAAAACATATAGATCTCAGATTGAAAATTATTGGCCCAGAATTTTCAATCAGTGGCGAAGTGAAGGCATTCACCGCTGGCCCGGGATTAAGCTTCACACAACGATCTTGTGATCTCTCGGTGGAGAAGTTCGGTTTTTTCCAACATTAAATTCAAATCGGTGGAGAATAGCGGGGATCCCTTGTGCAAGCCGCTTTGACGTCAACAGGCTGTCTAAGCAGCCAATCCAAACGCAGAATTCTCACAGACAGCGAACACGGAAGTGAGTAAGCTCTTAAAATTCTAACTTTTTAATCATGATAGAGAGAGTAAAACAAAGATTGGGGTTTTTCACATTGGGAAAAGGAAAATCTGAAATGAAGATGTAAAAACTGTAAAACATATTGTTTCAAAATATTCTTTAAAAATATATTTTTTATAAAGTGGATAAATTTCACACTGCCAAAATTAAAATTAGTTTTTCAGGCCCGTAACCTTTGTTTAGCAGTAAATACGGTGTCAAAAACCCCACTTGCATCTAATCCATTTGGGTCTAAATTTTAGTGGGGACTTCAACAGAGTAATTACTCCGGTCAAGCCGAAGATTTAGTCAGTTTCGCTGATTTGAGTGATTACACTGACTGCTGGCTATGGTGGAGTGGAGGAGGGGGGCAGTAGCCGTGGGGAGTGGGGTGGGGGGTGGGTGTACAGCGCAAGCTGTGTCGGAGCAGTGAATGACAGACCACAACTTCAGGATTTACACATACGCCTGTGCATGCGCCAATTCACGAATTTGCGTTCAATTGCGAAGGCGGATTGACGGCAAATCCTGCCACTTGGCTGTCATCCCTACCACAAATTCTGCGCCATTAATTGCGCCAGCATGTACTGCATTTTGTGGGAGAGAGTTCCACACTTCCGCTAACCTTTATTGAAGAATTATTTCCAAACTTCTCTCTTAAAATGTTCAGCTCTGATTGAAAGTTTATGTCCCCTATGCTAGAATCGCCCAACAGTGGAAAAAATTACGCTCTACCCTGTCAATCACTTCCAAAATCCTAAAAACTTCAAGTTACTTCAACCTTCATGGAATTGAAGCCTAGTTTATGTAATCTCTCTTTATAATCTAACCCTTGGAGCCGCAGTAACATTCTGGTGAATCTGCGCTGCAATCCTTCATCAGTCAATATAGCCTTTCTAAGGCGCGGTTCCCCGCGCTGTTCTTCAGATGTGGTCTAACCAGGGCTTTGTATAGCTGTAACAAAACATCTTACCATTTATATTATAGCCCTCTAGTTGCAAATGCTGGCATTCCATTAGCGTTTTGATTATTTTGTATATGACTATTACATTCTAGTAATCTGTGCACATGGACCCCGAAATCTCTTAGGACCTGCTCTGTTCCTATATTTTACAAATATTCAGATCTATCCTGTTTTGGTCCAAAATTAATACTCACATACTTAGTTTTATTGAAATCCATCTGCAACAGTTTAGCTCCTCCCTCAATCTATCAATAATTCTTCGTAATTTTATGCTTCGACTACATTACTTACTGTGCCACCCATTTTCGTTTTATCGACAAACTTGCATATGTGGGTCTTGATATTGTTATATAAGTCATTAATAAATAAAGTGAATAGTTGAAGGCCCAGCACACATCCTTGTGGATCACCACTAGTCACTTCCTTGCAATTCGAGTGCATACTCATTATTCCTACTCCCTTCTGCCGCCGAACCACTATCCTAACCAGGACAATAATTTACCTTCAATTCCATGAACATTAATTTGAGCGAACAGTGTCTTTGGCGGAACCTTCTCGAATGCCTTCTGGAATTCCTTATAAACTGCATTACCCTCTCAACCACTTTAGTTACTTCCTCAAAAAAATCAATCAGGTTCGCTATACCTGACCTACTATTTAGAAATCCATGTTTGCTCTCTCGAGTCAGCTCAATATTGTCTAAGTGCTCATTCACTCTGTCTTTAATTATAGATTCCAATAACTTCCCTATAACACAAGTTAACTAAAAGATCCATGATTTCCTGGTTTCTTAAGAACATAAGAACATATTGGCTTAGAAATTCGGCCGAATACGGGAGAGTACGCACTGTGAACTCACCGGTATTCGGTCACGAAGTGCCGGTTTCCTGCATGCACTGCGCATGCGCGGGAAACCGGCACTTCCGATATTGCGAAGGGGGCGGTTCCTAAGTGAACCGCGTGCGCACTACAGGCTGGGGGCACGCAGCACACTTAGGTTTTTTTTCAGGTTTGAACGCGAGGGTAAGTATGGAAGATTTTACACGTGAAAAAAGGAGGCGTAAGACCCCCTTTTAACAAGGTAAGTAGTTAATTATGTATTATTTATTTCTTTTTCAACAGGTTTATCTTTTTTAGAGACTTTAAAGAAAGGTAATTTTATTTTTATCACTTTTAAAAAGAATTGAAATTTTTTCAAAAATTTAAATTTTTGTTTAAAGTGGTTAATTTATTTAACTATAGTTATTTTATTAATGTGATGGTTTTTAAAAAAAAATAATTGAAGTTTAGCTTTTCTTTTGGGGGCAAGTTGTATTCATAGTTTTGACAGTTCTCCTGTCAAAACTATGAATGAAAGATGGTGTGCTGCCATTGGCTCTAACTGGCCCATGTGATCCCAGAGGTCGCATCGAACTAACTGCGCCTCTGGGACACGCACACACTGCGCGCCGGCACTAGGGAGAGGCCCAGGAACCGAAGTTCGTGTGGGCCCGAACCATAAAGGCAGGCGTGGTAGGTAAGATCGTGCACGATCCTTACCCCCGCGGCAACCATCGAAGTCTAATTTCTGGGCCAATAACGTAAGAAATAGGAGCAGGAGTAGGCCATTCGGTCCTTCGAGCCTGCTCCGCCATTCAATGAGATCATGGCTGATCTTCTGCCTCACTCCATTCACCGGCCCTATCGCCATATCCCTTGATGCCCATACTAGTCAGAAATCTATCGACTTCTGTTTTGAATATACCCAATGACTGAGCCTCCACAGCGCTCTGGGGTAGAGAATTCCAAAGATTCACCACCCTCTGTGTAAGGAAATGTCTTCTCATCTCAGTCCTGAATGGCCTACCCTTTATCCTGAGGCTGTAGGCCCTGGATCTAGACTCCACAGCCAAGGGAAACATTCTCCCAGAATCCACCCTATCAAGCCCTGTAATAATTTTGCTTGCTTCAATGAGAACCCCTCTCATTCTTCTGAATTCAAGAGAATAAAGGCCTAATTTACTCAATCTCTTCTCATACAACACTCCCACCATCCCAGGAATCAATCTCGTGAACCTTCGTTGCACTCCCTCTAAGGCAAGTATATCCTTCCTTAAGGTAAGGAGATCAAAATTGTACACAGTACTCCAGTTGTGGTCTCACCAAGGCCTGTATAATTGGAGTAAGACTTCTTTACTACTGTTCTCACATCCTCTTGTAATGAAGGCCAGCATACCATTTGCCTTCCTGATGGCTTGCTGCACCTGCACTTTCACTTTCCGTGACTCATGTACAAGGACACCCAGGTTCCTTTGAGCATCTGCATTCCCCAATCTTTCACCATTTAGGAAATACTCTGCCTTTCTGTTTTTTCTACCAAAGTGGATAATTTCACATTTATCCACATTATATTCCATCTGCCATGTTCTCGCCCACTCATTGAGCCGTTGGAGATCCTCTTGAAGTCTCTTCACATCCTCTTCACAACTGACACTGTCACCTAGCTTTGTATCATCAGCAAATTTGTAAATGTTACATTTAGTCCCCTCATCCAAATCATCGATATACATCTCTGCGGTACCCCACTTGTCACAGCCTGCCATCCTGAAAAAGACCCGTTTATCTCTACTCTTTTTTTTCTGTCTGTTAACCAATTCTCAATCCATGCAAGTATATTATATCCAATTCCATTTCTCATAACTTTTTAAAATACCAGGGTTACAGTTATAATTTTCCAACCTAAAGTAATAATTACTGAATCGCGATTGCTTTGGAAGATTATGGCCAACACACCTGCAATTTACTCACCTATTCATTTAAAGCTCTGGCTGGGAAGCTTCAGATCCTGAGGACTTCTTAGACTTTAGTGCCGTTATTTTTACTAATATTGTTTTCTTGCTTATGTTAACTTTAGTGAGTTCCAGTCCTTGATTCACTATTAGTTTCGCTGTAATGTTAGGCACATTATCCGCTTCCCCTACTGTGAAGACAGACACACATTAATAATTCAACAATCTGCTTATTTCTTATTTGCATTCGCAATATTACCCAGATACAATTCTAAATGAAACTCATTACCCTTGACTATGTATTTTTCTTCTAATATAATTGTAAAAACGTTTCGTGTTAATCTTGATAACCCGCACAAGTTTCTTTTTGTACTCCTTATTGCAGCTCTTACTATCTCTTTTTATCTTCCTTTGTTGTTGTAGAATCATAATGGCACAGAAGGAGGCCGATCGAGTCCGTGCCGGCTCTCTGTATAGCAATCCAGTCAGTACCATTCCCCAGCTCCACACCCAGAGAGAGCCCTGCAGGTTTGTTTCCCTCAAATGCCTATCCAGTCTCCTTTTGAAAACAATGAGTTTCTCCGCTTCCACCACTTCCGTCGGCAGCGAGTTCCAGGTCATCACCACTCGCTGCGTAAAAAAGTTTTTCCTCACATCCCTCCTGTATCTCTTGCACAAAAACTTAATTCAGTGTCCCCTCGTCCTTTTTCCATCAACTAGTGGGAAAAGCCTTTCCCCGTCCAGCCTATCCAAACCCGTCATAACCTTGTACAACTCTATCAAATCACCCCGCAAACGCCTTTGCTCCAATGAAAACAAATGCAGCTTCTCCAACCTGTCCTTATAGCTAAGATCCCCATCCCAGGAACCATTCTGGTAAATCTCCTGTGCACCCTCTCAAGTGCCTTCACGTCCTTCCGAAAGTGTGGTGACCAGAACTGCACGCAATACTCGAGTTGTGGCCTAACCAGCACTTCATAAAGGTTCAGCATAACTAGTCTTCTTTTGAACTCAATACCTCTATTTATGAAGCCCAAGATCCCATATGCCTTCCAAACCACTCTCTCATTATGTCTCTCCACCTTCAGCGACATATGCACATTAATTCCCCTGTACCTCGCTCCCTGCACTCTCTTTAAAACTGTGCCATTAAGTGTATATTGCCTCTCCCTGTTCCTTCTGCCAAAATGCATCACCTCACACTTCTCTGTATTAAATTCCATCTGCCACTTGTCTGCCCATTCTGCTAGCCTTTCTCTGTCCTGTTGCAGTCGATTGGTATCATCATCACTGTTTGCCACACGCCCAAGTTTGGTGTCATCGGCAAATTTAGAAATTCTACTCTGAATTCCAATATCCAGGTAGAATTTATATTTATATAAAAAAAACAGTGGCTCCAGCATTGACCCTTGGGGAACAACACTGTCTAACATTCTCCAGTCTGAAAAACAGCCATTTACCACAACTCGCTGTTTTATGTCATTAAGCCAATTCCCTATCCAAGCTGCTACTGACCCATCTATTCCACGAGCCTCAATTTTGTGAACCAGCCTTCCATTTGGTACTTTGTCAAACGCCTTCCGAAAATCCATGTAGACAACATCCATTGCATTCCCTTCATCAATCCTCTCTGTTAATTCATCAAAACATTCACTTAGATTAGTGAAACACGATCTGCCTTTTACACATTCATGTTTGCTCTCTTAATTAGCTTAAACCTCTCCAAGTGCCCGTTAATTTTTTCCTGGATTATTAGTTCTAAAACTTTGCCCACCGGTGAAGTTAAACTGACAGGTCTGTAGTTACTAGGATTGTCCTTACATCCTTTCTTGAACAATGGTATCACTTTTGCCACTTTCCAATCATCAGGCACCTCCCCCTCTGGATCTACACTATTCTTTGCAAGGTTTCACTCTATTACCTATAATTTTATTTATCTCTCAACTCTATGTCGACCATTTCCGTTTTAATTGGTATGTAAAGCTCTTGCCCTTTAGGGGTATACACTGGTCTTGTATTAAGCTAAATTATTTTCTGAACACCTCCCACTTTTCATCTGTAGTCTTACTCGATAACAATTTTAACCAAATTGCTGTCGTCAGTATCTGTTTCTTCCCGTTCATGTTACCAAAATGGAGATTCTTAAAATTGTGTTGCGTTTCTCCTTTAAAACCGAGCATTGCATTCGATCATATTGTGCTTACTGTTAGATGATAGTTCTCTTACTGTTATATTATTAACCAAGACTGGATCATTGTTCATTACTAAATGTATTAAATCTTGTTGGTTCTTCAACATATTGTTCCAGAAAACTATCTTGAATGTAATCAATATATTCACTACTTTTCCGACTTGAGCAACTCTGCTCTTCCCATATTAGCTGAAAATTAAAGTCTCGAATTAACACAACCCTGCTTTTGCTGCAATCCGCTCTAATCTCTGAAGTTACACATGCAGTATCTTCATTGCTGCTATCGGGAAGCCTGTAGACAACTCCCGTTAAAATTTTAAGTACTTGCTTATTCCTAAATTCCCAACACAGAATCCCAGCGGATTACTTTACCTTAACTATATCCTCTCTCACTAATGCTGTAATATACCTTTAATCATTGAGGCTGTCACTCCTCCTCTTACAGTTTCCCGATCCGTTCTACAGAACACTATAACTGGAGAAAAAGTACTAGGCAAACTAATGGGACTAACGATGAACAAGTCTCCTGTACCTGATGGCCAGCATCCTAGGGTCTTAAAATATTTGGCTGCAGAGATAGTGGATGCATTGTTTGTAATCCACCAAAATTCCCTGGACTCTGGAGAGGTCCCAACGTATTGGAAAACCGCAAATGTAAAGCCACTATTCAGGAAAGAAGGGAGACAGAAAGCAGGAAACTATAGACCAGTTAGCCTATCATCTGTCAGTGGGAATATGCTGGAGTCCATTATTAAGATATTAGCAGCAGGACATTTTGAAAATCATAATACAATCAAACAGATTCAGCAGGGTTTTATGAACGCGAAATCATGTTTGACAAACTTGCTAGAGTTTTTTGAGGATGTAACGAGCAGTGTGGTTAAAGGGGAACCAGCAGATGTGTAGTATTTGGATTTCCAGAAGGCATTCGATAAGGTGCCACATAAAAGGTTACTGCCCAAGTTAAGAGCTCACGGGGTTGGGGGTAATATATTACCATAGTTAGAGGATTGGCTAACTAACAGGCAACAGAAAAGCCAGGAAAAATGGGGAATTTTTAGTTTGGCAAACTGTAACTAGTAGGGTGCCACAGGGATCCAGTGCTGGGGCCTCAACTATTTACAATCTATATTAATGACTTGGATGAAGGGACCGAGTGTAATGCAGCCACATTTGCTGATGATACTAAGATAGGTGGGAAAGCAAGCTGTGTGGAGGACACAAAGAATCTGCAAGGGGATACAGATCGGTTAAGTGAGTGGGCAAACATTTAGCAGAAGGAGTATAATGTGAGAAAATGTGAGGTTATCCACTTTGGTAGGAAAATAAAAAATACAAATTATTATTAAAAGGGAGAGAGACTACAAAATGCTGCGGTAAAGAGGGATCTGGGGCTCTTTGTACATGAAACACAAAAAGTTAGCATGCAGTTACAACAATTCATTGGAATGGAATGTTGGCCTTTATTGCAAGGGGATGGTGTATAAAAGTAGGTAAGTCTTGCTACAGCTGTACAGGGCGTTGGTGAGACCACACCTGGAGTACTGCGTACAGTTTTGGTCTCCTTATTTAAGGAAGGATATGCTTGCATTGGAGGCAGTTCATAGAAGGTTAACTAGATTGATTCCTGAGATGAGGGGGGTGTCTTATGAAGAAAGGTTGAGCAGGTTTGGCCTATACTCATTGGAGTTCAGAAGAATGAGAGGTGGTCTTATTGAAACATGTAAGATTCTGAGGGGACTTGACAGTTTTGATACAGAGAGGATGTTTCCCCTCATGGGGGAATCTAGAACTAGGCGGCCTAGTTTCAAAATAAGGGCTTGCCCATTTCAAACGGAGACGAGGAGAAATGTATTCCCTCGGAAGGTCTTGAATCTTTGTAATTCTCTACCCCAGAGTGCTGTGGAGGCTGTGTCATTGAATATATTTAAGTTGGAGACAGACATATTTTTGAACTATAGGGAGTCAACGGTTATGGGGAGCGGGCAGGAAAGTGGAGTTGAGGTCTAGTTCAGATAAACCATGATCTTATTGAATGGCAGAGCAGGCTCGAGGGGCCAAATGGCCTACTCCTGCTCCTATTTCTTATATTCTTATGTTCTTATAACCTGGAATTTTTAACTCCCGATCATGACCAGAATAAAGCATGTCCCAGTAATGGCCAACATGTCGTACCCTCTAAGCTGTATTTAAGAACATAAGAAATAGGAGCAGGAATAGGCCATTCGTCCCTAAGAGCCGGCTCCGCCATTCAATAAGATCAGAGCTGATCTGTTACCTCAACTCCACTTTCCCGCACTGTCCACATATCCCTTAAATTCCCTTCCTTCCCAAATATTTATCGACCTCTGTCTTGAATATACTCAACGACTGAGCCTCCACAGCCCTCTGGGGTAGAGAATTCCAAAGAAGCACCGCCGTCTAAGTGAAGAAATTTCTACTCATCTCAATCCGAAATCAACGACCCGTTATTCTGAGACTGTGTCCCCTGGTTTTATACTCCCCAGCCAGAGGAAACCTCCTCCCATCATCTACCCTATCAAGCCCTGTAATAATTTTATAAGTTTCAATTAAATCACCTCAATTCTTCTAAATTATAGGGAATATAGGCCTAGTCAGCACAATCTCTCCTCATAGGACAATCCCCTCGTCCCCAGCAATCAGTCTGTTGGACATTCGTTGCACTCCCTCTTGACAAGTATATCCTTTCTTAGATAAGGAGACTAAAACTTTACACAGTACGTCAGGACTGGTCTCTCCAAGGACTCATATACTTGCATTAAGACTTATTTACTCTTATGTTCCAATCCTTTTTTAATAAAGGCTAACATACCATTTGCTTTCCAAATTGCTTGCTGCACCTGCAGGCTAACTTGCAGTGTACAAGCGCACCCAGTTCCCTCTGAATCCCAACATGGCCCGATGTTTCACCATTTAAAAAATTCTGTTTTTCTATTTTTCCTACCAAATTGAATAACCTCAGATTTGTCCATATTATATTCCATCTGCCATGTGCTTTCCCATTCACTTAACCTGTCTATATCACATTGCATCATCTTTGCATCCTGCTCACAACTTACTTTCCCACCTAGCTTTGTATCATCAGCAAACTCGGATCGATTTGAAACATTTGAACCTCCAAATCGCTAACTTTCTTTCTTATAACCCATACGTCATATATTAAACTATTATTTGGGAAAGAGATCCTAACCTGACCGTTTGACCTGATGCTGTCTTTCTTACACCGTTTAACTTAACACGTTTCTTATCTGTCACTTCTGCTTTAAGTAACTGAATTATTGTAGTGGCCCAGATATTACGATCCCTACGGGTGTGTACAGGCTGTGTACCCACCGACAGGGACATCGGAAATGCCTGTTTCATGCATGCACAGCGCATGCGCTGAATAGCGGCATTTCCGATCTGACAAGAATGCTCTTGACAGATCCTCCGTCTGCCCTGGAGAAGGGACTCTGCGGGCGGATAGTTCCGCGTGTTTGTGATCTTCCTACCGCAGAAAACCTTTACAATTCTTTCGCCTGGTAAAAGCACCTGAACCGGAATGGGACCAACAACCTTGTGGGGCGGGTTGCTAGTGCTGTTGGGGGCAGAGGGGGAAAACTAACTTAGCAGGGGGATGGGATACGGAGTGGAGCTATAGTAGGTGGTGATGCACAGCCAAATATAGAGGAAAAAACAAGTCAGTCTGGAAGGCAGAGCAAATATGTAACGGCACAAGGGAGTATGGCAAGGCTGGATGGCATTTATTTTAATACATGGAGTCTTGCGAGTAAGGCAGATGAATTGAATGTGTTGATGAACACTTGGAAGTATGATATTGTTGCTATCACAGAGACAAGGTTGAAGGAGGGGCAGGACTGGCAGATCAATATTCCGGGGTATAGAATCTTCAGGCGAGACAGAGGGGTTTGTAAAAGAGGAGGGGTTGTCGCAATTTTGATCATGAAGGCAATTACTGCTGTAAGGAGGGATGATATCTTAGCAGGTTCCTCTAATGAGGCCATATGTGTAGTACTTACAAACAAAAAGGGGGCAAGCACTTTGCTGGGAGTGAACTATAGGCCCACAAACAGTCAGGGGGAGACAGAGGATCAGATATGTAGGCAAATCTCAGAGAAGTGGAGAAATAATTGGGTAATAATAGTAGGGGATTTCAACTTCCCCAATATTAACTGGGATAGTCAGAGTTTGAAAGGCTTAGAGGTGCAGAATTATTAAAGTGCAGCCAGGAGAGATTTTTGAGCCAGCATGTAGAAAGTCCTCCAAGAGAGTGGGCGGAACTGGACCTAATTCTAGGGAATGTAGCTGGGCAAGTGGCAGAAGTGTCAGTAGGAGAGTTTAGGTGACTGTGACCATAATTCGGTGAGATTTAAGGTAATCATGGAAAGGGACAAAGATGATACGGAAATAAAGGTTCTAAATTGGGAGAAGGCCGATTTTAATCTGATAAGGCAGGATCTGGCCAAAGTGGACAGGGATCAGCTACTTGTAGTAAAATCCTCATCAGAGCAGTGGGAGGCATTCAGAAACGAAATAGAGAGAGTACAGCGCCAACATGTTCCCGTAAAGGTCAAGGGTGGGACCAACAAATCCAGGGAACCCTGGTTGTCAAGGGATATACAACAATGGATTAGGAAAAAAAGGGAGGCTTTTGGCACATACAAAGGACTAAAAACAGTGGAAGCCCTAGAGGAGTATAGAAAGTGCAGGGGGTATTTAAAAAAGAATTTAGGAGAGCGAAGAGGGGGCATGAAAAACCACTGGCGGGCAAAATAAAGGAAAATCCCAAGTTGTTTTATAAGTATATTAAGGCAAGAGGATATCCAGGGAAAGAGTAGGGCCAATTAGGGACCAAAGTGGCAATCTCTGTGTAGAGCCGGAAGATGTAGGTGAGGTTTTAAATGAATATTTTGCATCTATGTTCAATATGGAGAAGGATGATGTAGGCATAGAAATCAGGCAGAGGGATTGTGATATACTTGAACAAATTAGCATTGAGAGGGAGTAGGTACTCGCGGTGTTAGACGATTTTAAAGTGGTTAAATCCCCAGGCTCAGACGAGATGTATCCCAGGCTGCTGTGGGAGGCAAGGGATGAGATTAAACGGCCTCGGACACAAATTTTCAGAATCTCTCTGGCCACAGGGGAGGTGCAAGAGGACTGGAGGACATCTAACGTAGTACCATTATTCAAGAAGGGTAGTAGGGATAAACCAGGGAATTACAGGCCAGTCAGCCTAACATCAGTGGTAGGGAAATTATTTGAAAAAAGTCTGAGGGACAGAATTAGTCTCCACTTGGAGAGGCAAGGATTAATCAAGGATAGTCAGCATGGCTTTGTCAGGGGGAGATCCTGTCGAACCAATTTGATTCAATTTTTTGAGGAGCTGACTAGGTGTGTGAATGAGAGTAGTGCAGTTGATGTAGTCTACATGGACTTCAGTAAGGCTTCTGACATAGTCCCGCATGGGAGACTGGTCAAGAAGGTAAGAGCCCATGGGTTCCATGGCAATTTGACACATTGGATCGAAAATTTGCTTAGTGGCAGGAGGCAGAGAGTGATGGTCGAAGGTTGTTTTTGTTACTGGCAGCCTGTGTCCAGTGTTATACCGCAGGGATCGGTGCTGTGGCCATTGCTGCTTATAGTGTGCATTAATGATTTAGATTTGAATGTAGGAGGTATGATCAGTAAGTTCGCAGATGACACGAAAATTAGTGGAGTGGTAAATAACGAGGAGGGAAGCCTCAGGCTACATGACGATATAGACGGGTTGGTCAGATGGGCAGATCAGTGGCAAATGGAGTTTAACCCTGAAAAGTGTGAGGTGATGCATTTTAGGATGACTAATAAGGCAAGGGAATACACAATGAATGGTAGGACTCTAGGAAGGACAAAGGATCAGAGCGACCTTGGTGTGCATGTATATAGATTCCTGGAGGCAGCAGGACAGGTAGATAAGGTGGTCAGAAAGGCATATGGGATATTGCCTTCATTAGCCGAAGCATAGAATATAAGAGCAGGGAGGTTATGATGAAGCTGTACAAAACACTAGTTAGGCCACAGCTGGAATACTGTGTGCAGTTCTGGTCGCCACACTATAGAAGGATGTGATTGAATTGGAGAGGGTGCAGAGGAGATTCCCCAGGATGTTAGCTGGGCTGGAGCGTTTCAGCTATGAAGAGAGACTGGACAGCTGGGGTTGTTTTCCCTAGAGCAGAAAAGGCTGAGGGGGGACCTGATTGAGGTGTACAAAATTATGAGGGGAATAGACATCGTAGATAGAAAGGAACTTTTCCCCTTAGTAGAGGGGCTAATAACCAGGGAGCATAGTTTCAAGATAAGGGGCAGGAGGTTGAGAGGGGATTTGAGGAAAATCGTTTTCACCCAGAGGGTGGTTGGAATCTGGAACTCTCTGCCTGAAAGTGTGGTAGGGGGAGGAATCCTCACAACACACAAGAAGCATTTAGATGAGCACTTGAAATGCCATAGCATACAAGGCTAAGGACCAAGTGCTGGAAAATGGGATTAGAATAGATACGGCTTGATGGCCGGCGCAGATACGATGGGCCGAAGGGCCCTCTTTATGTGCTGTATAACTCTATGACTCTATGAGCAGGCGTAAGGCCTGCTTTTACCAGGATAAGAGTTGAAAAAGTTTTTAAAAGATGTTTCACTGATTTATCATTTAAAAATACTTTATTTTTAGCAACGGAAAAAAATTTGGGCCAGAAATTCGGCTCTTGTCGTGTGAGTACGCGCTGTGTACTCACCCGTAAGGCCACCTGAAGTGCCGGTTTCAGCCATGCACTGCGCATGCGCGGGAAACCGGAACTTCCGTTCCCCTGAAGGAAGGAATTCAGAGGTGGAACACGTGCGCAGGTTCACCACCAGTAATGTTAGATTAGGTTCACCCCAATAATGAAGCAGTAGGATCACTACCAGCAATGGTAGCCTAGATTCATGGCATGTACTGTGAGTGTAGGATCAACTTCAGTAGTGTTAGCGTAGGGTCATCACCTGTAAGGTTATCTAGGATCAACAACATGAATGTCAGCTTCGTGTCATCAGCAGTAATGATAGAGTAGGGTCACCACCAGTAATGGTAATGCAGAGTCACCACCAGTAATGTTAGAGTAGGGTCACCACCAGTAATGTTAGAGTAGAGTCACCAGCAGTAATGTTAGAGTAGGTTCACCACCAGTAGTGTTAGAGTGGGGTCACCACCAGTAATGGTAATGCAGAGTCACCACCAGTAATGTTAAAGTAGGGCCACCACCAGTAATGTTAGAGTAGCGTCACAGAATCACAGGATCACAGAATCACAGAATCCCCACAGTGCAGATAGAGGCCATTTCGGCCCATCGAGCCTGCACCGACACATATCCCACCCTATCCCCATAACCCCACGTATTTAATCCCCCCTAACACTAAGGGTCAATTTATCATAGCCAAATCAACCAAACCCACACAGCTTTGGACTGTGGGAGGAAACCGGAGCACCCGGAGGAAACCCACGCAGACACGGTGAGAATGTGCAAACTCCACACAGACAGTCACCAGGGGCCGGATTCGAACCCTGGCTCTGTGAGGCAACAGTGCTAACCACTATGCCACCGTGTCACCATCAGTAATTTAAGATTAGAATCATCGTCAGTCATGTTAAGCCGATTCATCATCATTCATCATCACAGTACAAAACAAATCGTTATACAATGGATGAGTGACGATTTCACCAAATTAACATGTGACTTCAACAACCTCATGCAGAGTCCTGGAGGGATGTTGCCATCAGTTTTCACCAGAGATTCGCAGAGCACATTCCCTCTGGGATTACTTTCCGTTCATTGTTTTTAATGGACGGAATTTCATGGCCTAAATTGTACAATTTCCCCAGTGGCGGCCGGGGCGCACTGAAGGGGATAATCGCCCCTTGTTTGTTAAGTGACTGTAACTAACGCCAATTATTGTGTAACATGATTTTCTCACAGGGGCAGCGGCGGTCCTATAAAGGGAGAGCATTTACGGATCTCCGATTGCCTCTAGTCGGAACCGTAAAGCCGCTCAATCTTCACACAAATCTGCAAAACAATGGCACGGCCAGCAATTCTACAGATAAGGGACATTTACTATCATTTTCTCGGAGCCTTTGGCGTTCCCGGTAAGTCAATGTATCCTGTTGCCTAATAGCTGTTGACTAACTGAGTGTTAATGCAACATCTTCTGAGAATGTCCTTATTGCAGATTCATTCATCCACCGGGATCAGTCGCTGAATATCAGCGAGAATCCTTCCAGACCGCGCGGGCGCTGTTCTGGTGGGCAGATCCTTTGTACCGGACGCTCAACATTCCTCCCTATACTGAGGGAGGGCGAGGCTAATTCCCCGGCCTCTCCAACCGTGCATAGATCACTAAAGAACGTGTTGCTCAGTGTCTATAATATTCACCTCATTTGTGCCGTTGTTCCCTGTCTATATTAATGAGATAATTCCTCAGACTGCAGTCACCTCCACCCAACAGGGGACTTTGAAAGATATTTTGAGAAATAATTTCCACTGAAGAAGATGCTCCACTCCCCTCGGCGGAATTTGGACATAGATTGAACGTTTCTGTCTCAGCTGAATGTTTCATTTGAATTATATCTTTCCATTAATTGCCGTGAAATAATATTTAATATTTGACAAAGACTTAGTGACGTATGCTGCAAGGATGAACGTTTTTCAGTCCCTCTATATTGAATGTCCAATGAATAATTTATGTTAAACAAAATACATTAACCCTCGCCTATATTCATGATAACATTCAGTGTCTATGACCCTAAGTAGGGACACATCTGAACATTTCCCCACAATATGCTGTGAGATTTAACTGAGTGACCCTGTTACTGACCTCTTGTCCCTATTTCTCACAGCGAACCTACTGACAATCGTGATTCTCTCCAGAGGAAACTGCGGCCTTTCCAAATGTATCTCTGTCTACATGGTGGCCATGGCAACAGCAGATCTCCTGGTCATGATCATCAATATATTAGTGAATCGCATTTTACGTTATCACTTTCCACATACATTCCTGTCCTACACTGTCGTTTGTAAGATCATTATATACCTGCAATGTGTCGCCCTGTATTTGTCGGTGTGGTTTACAGTCTCGTTCACATTTGACCGATTTGTAGCTATATGTTGTGAGAAGTTTAAAACCAAGTATTGCACAGTGAGAACTGCGGCCGCGGTTATAACAACGGTCTCTGTCCTGATCTGTTTACAGAGCCTCCTCTTTTGGTTTGCATTTCAACCTGAGCGAATAATTAACAATGTTCACTGGGGTTGCCGACCCAGAGTGGAGTTTTCTTCATCGCCTGTAGGTGTGGCGTTTTCCTGGTTACGTAGCATTTGTTTTTCTTGGCTTAGTTATGTTTTGATATTACTGTTTAATTGTTTGACAGCCAGACGTATTTTAGTGGCCAGTAGAGCCCGCAGGGGACTCCGGGGTCACAGCAGTGAGAATCAGAGCGATCCAGAGATAGGGAACCGAAGGAAATCCATTGTTTTACTTTTCAGTGTATCGGCCAGTTTTATACTGTTGTGGCTGACAACTACCGTTACTTATTTAACTACCGGACCGACAAACACCGCGCATTACCGAGGCGATTATGCAGCCCCTGCCTATATTGCCGCTGAAACCGGATATATGCTCATGTATTTGAGCTCCTGTACAAACACGTGTATTTATGCAGCTACACAAACTAAATTCAGGGAAGAGCTGAAGCAGGTGATGAAAATTCCTTGGACATTTATTTGCAAATAAATGAAAAAATAAAACAAAGATTCCGGTCCTAACTAGAGTTCAAATACTATGGTTTGCTGTTGTGAAAATTCAAAGGCATCAGAGAACATTTCTCCCACTTTGTGCCGTGTCTCTGATGTCTGCTGCTTTCCCCGGTGAACTTAATCGATTCCATCTAAAACAGCGCATTTCCCGCTCAAGATCCAAAGAGAACAGTCATGATTGAGCTTCAGCAGTGGAGTAGAACACGTGGGCGTCAGCGTTAACTGCATTACACCGCAGGTACTGGAATGATTCGCCCCAGTTTAATTAATAGTTACATTTTCCTTTAATGTTGAAACAAATTGTTACAATGGTGGTTTTCTGTAATTCTGTAATTTCGGTGTGAATGTTGCAGGCGCTGGTCTCCCCATCAGACTCCGCCCCCCATTGTCTCCTGGACCAATAGATCGGGGCCCTGTCTCCTTATCAGTGTCTAATGATGGAGACAGTAGGAACTTGACTCGTCAATGTGACATTAGACATCTTTGTTCACAGATGTTTACTTAAATCCCAAACTGGTCATCAAAATGTTGTAGAATTGATAACAGGGGAACAGATAATTTTTCCAAACCAATCCGTGACCGCGTTTACACTGCACCCGAGAAAAAATTGCAATCACTTTACCCGCCTTATCTCAACATCCCATCAACCTATTTTTATTCATTGATATATCCAATTTAAACTTGAAATGGACATCATTTCTCCCTCTGTGAAATCCCACAGCCTCACAACTCTCCATGTAAAGAGGGTTATCCTACTCTCAGTTCTAAATCTCTTCCATTTATTCCTTTATCTATGGAAGTTAGTTCTTGATCCTCAACTAATGGAAACTGTCTCCTATATATGCTATCACGTCCCTTCTTAACGTAAGTCACCTTGGCACGACTCGTCAAAAGATATAAGTCTGGAATCAATGCACAATCTCGTGTAAGTCAATACATTTTAGTTAAGATGGTTAATTGACAGCTTTCTGTTGGAGATGGTTGTGTCCTTGCTTAAACTGAATAATGAGAAGAATGTAGTTGTTACCTTAAAATCAAACACCTATAGAATCCGCCCCCCCCCCCTCAATCCGGATTGACAGAAAGGGCAGGAATGTTTTATGTCGGATGTATTGCGCTGCATGATCCTGGATTATCGCTGTGTGTGCAGAAGTGACGTGTTGTGCAAGAAGCAACTAGCCTGCGATATTCATGATGAAGATTCCATGGTGAACAGGTCCAAGACACGGTCAATAATGCTGAAAACAACCCTACTTGAAAAGGTTAATGTGGTTCTGGAGAGTTTAATGTGTAAAACCGATGTGTACAGATCTGCACAAAAGAATTGACCGTGATAGATTTACGTTGCTGATGAGATATAGGGCCAGAAATTCGGCTCCGTGGCTTCCCGCGAGTGCAAGGATCGCGCTCGCACCTACCTACCGCGCCTGCTGTTGACCCCTGGGCCCGCGGGGGATTCGGGTCCTGGGCCTCCTCCAACTGCCGGCGCGCAGTGCTTGCGATGCTCAGGGGCGTAGTTAGTGTGATGCGTCCCCTGGGATCACGTGGGCCATGGAGAGCCAATGGTAGCAGGCCATCTTTCATTCATAGATTTGACAGGAAACCGCTCAAATCTATGAATACAAATCGGCCCCAAAACCTCCCTAAAACTACAAATATTTTTTTTTTAATCACATTTTTAAAATTACTATAAATAACATAAATTAACTATTTTAAACAAAAATTTAAAATTTTGAAAAAAAAGTACACTTTTTAACGGGGCTAAAACTAAACTTACCTTTCTTTAAAGTAATTAAAAAAGATAAATCTGTGAAAAATATTTAATTTGAATAAAATCACCACTTACCTTGTTAAAAGAAGGCCTTGCGCCGCCTTTTTCAAAGTGTATCTTCTCAGTGCTTACCCTCAGGGAGGAACCTGTAAAAAATACCGAAGTGCGAGGTCTGCTTGCTGCCTCTCCCTCGTGCGCGTTCGACCTGTGAACCTCTTCCTTCAGGGGAACGGAAGTGCCGGTTTCCCGCGCATGCGCAGTGCATGCAAGAAACCGGCACTTTCGTTCCGTCCACGGGTGAGTACATAGTGCGGACTCACCCGTGGCGAGCCTAATGCTGACATTAAATACTCTAATGCTACGACAGAGGGCACTGTACGGGAAAGGATAATCAGACGGTCCTGAAGCCTGCTAATGTTATACTGTATTGGTTATCTTAATATTGTCGTAATGTTAACCTTTAACCTTTGCCTGTTAAGCAGTCAATTTAAAGTAGCGCTGAGCTGATGAGCGAGGGCTCACTCTGCAGCAATGGTCAGATTCAGGTTGCAGGAAGAAGAAATGTAATTAAAGACATGACATTGTAAACTGATTCATACATTTCAGATAACTTTAATCATTAAATGACAGTGTTGGAAATCTGTTAATTATGTAAAGGTAAACATCTGAACTGCCATCATCATTTTTTTATTCGTTCATGAGATGTGGGAGGCGCTGGCAAGGCCAGCATTTATTGCCCGTCCCTCATTGCCCTTGAGAAGATGCTGGTGAGCTCTTGAACCGCTGCAGTCCCTGTAGTGAAGGAATTCCTACAGTGCTGTTAGGGAGGGAGTTCCAGGATTTTGACTCAGCGATGATGAAGGAACGGCGATATACTTCCAAGTCAGGATGGTATGTGACTTGGAGGGGAATTGTAGCTGGTGTTCCCATGCGCCTGCTGCCCTTGTCCTTCTAGGTGGCAAAGTTCGCGGATTTGAGACTTGGCGAGTAAATTGGTACAAATGGTACAGGAATAAAGACTGATTTATAATTAAAGTATTCTCTTGGTCGATTTGCAATTAAAGGAACAAGAGTGAAATTATTGGTAATATAACGAACTAAGGTAAATATACGTGTCAGCCCAAAGGAAAATGTATTCTTTAAGTAATAGAAACTGTAATTTATGATAAAAACATGAGTTCATTAAATTTTCCTCATATGGAGTTGTATTTTCACTTCTATATGATTAGATAATGCAAAATTGTGAGGATTGATACGAAGAGGCAGTGGAACTGTGTCAGTTTGGAATGATCATTCACAATGGTCCTAGACACTGAGTTCAGAAATACAACACGTTTGAATCCCCAACCAACAATCAGCAGCTGTGATTATAGTTAGTACCTTTAATTGTATGTTTAAGTACTATTGCATATACTGTGTGCTTCAAATACCTATGCCACCTAACGTCAATGTTCAGGAACCTGATTGAAAACCTTTCGCTAACAATAGCTTCAGTACTTTGTGAATGAGCTTCATTTATTAAGTGTGATTAAGTGCCCTCTTTACCCGTCACTCTTCAAAGTTCCACTTGATCCTGAGCTTCTGTAAAAGACAAACTCCACTTAGTTTCAAGTCTCTGTGGAGCCCAGGTTTTGCCAATCCGGCTGCCGCCCAGCTTCTGGGGCAGTGATTATGAGTTTGGAGTAATTCTGTGTAACAGGCACATTCTCATTTAACTGGAGTCAGAAGACCAACAGTACTTAAGGCACCAGTCAGGCTTCATGCAGAGGTTTTCTCTCCATCAGACTCAGATGCGATGTATCTGCACCCAGCTGCAATCGTGTGAAGTCGATATGTAATTAACCACATCATCCAAAATCAAAAAGTAAAATAGAAAGCAAAGTTAACCATTACATTACCGTGTCAAATTCCATCCCATATGGTTGTGATTCTCGCCCTCGTTTCTAATTGAACAGCTACTACTTAAAAATATCTCTGCCCTAACCTTTCCAATTCTGACGAAGGGTTCGATCCGAAACGTTGGCTCTGTTTCTCTCTCCTCGATGCGTCCTGACCTGCTGAGTGTTTCCAGCATTTTCTGTTGTTATTTCAGATTCCAGCATCCGCTCTATTTTGCTATTCTTATTGAACAGTTGTTGTGTTCTCCTAGCATTCCTGTGCCCTCTATTTGTTATTAAACGGTTAATATTTTTCCATGGCCCTACTTCTAAATAAATGGTTTATGTTCCCCCTGGTCCCCATTTATAATTAAACAGTTACAGCATTCCCCATAATTCTCCTGTCCTCTATTTCTAATTAAAATGTAAACATGTTCCCCTTACTTCCCCTGTCCTCTATCTCTAATTACACAGTTAATGTGTTCCCCTAAATTACACGGTCTTCTATATCTAATTACAGTTACTGTGTTCCCCTAAATTACCCTGCCCTCTATCTCAAATTACACAGTTACTGTGATCCCCAAAATTAACCTGTCCTCTGTCACTAAATACACAGTTACTGTGTTCCCCTAAATTACCCTGTCCTCTATCTCAAATTACACAGTTACTGTGATCCCCTAAATTACCCTGTCCTCTATCTCAAATTACACAGTTACTGTGATCCCCTAAATTACCCTGTCCTCTGTCACTAATTACAGTTACTGTGTTCCCCTAAATTACCCTGCCCTCTATCTCTAATTACACAGTTACTGTGTTCCCCTAAATTACCCTGTCCTCTATCTCTAATTACACAGTTACTGTGTTCCCCTAAATTACCCTGTCCTCTATCTCTAATTACACAGTTACAGTGTTCCACTAAATTACCCTGTCCTCTATCTCTAATTACACAATTACAGTGTACTCCTAAATTACCCTGCCCTCTATCTCTAAATACACAGTTACTGTGTTTCCCTAAATTACCCTGTCCTCTATCTCTAATTAAACAGTTACTGTGTACCCCTAAATTACCCTGTCCTCTATCTCTAATTACACAGTTACTGTGTTCCCCTAAATTATCCTGTCCTCTATCTCTAATTACACAGTTACTGTGTTCCCCTAAATTACCCTGTCCTCTATCTCTAATGACACAGTTACTGTGTTCCCCTAAATTACCCTGTCCTCTATCTCTAATTACACAATTTCTATATTCCCCTAAATGACTCTGTCCTCGATCTCTAAATACACAGTTACTATGTTCCCCTGAATTACCCTGTCCTCTATCACTAATTAAACAGTTACTGTGTTCTCCTGAAGTACCCTGTCCTCTATCTCTAATTACACAGTTACTGTGCTCCCCTAAATTACCCTGCCCTCTATCTCTAATTACACAGTTACTGTGCCCCCCTAAATTACCCTGTCCTCTATCTCTAATTACACAGTTACTGTGTTCCCCTAAATTGCCCTGTCCTCTATCTCTAATTACACAGTTACTGTGTTCCCCTAAATTTCCCTGTCCTCTGTCACTAATTACACAGTTACTATGTTTCACTAAATTACCCTGTCGTCTATCTCTAATTACAAAAATGAGAAGTCGCTAACACCAGGTTATAGTCCAACAGTGTTATTTAAAATTACGAGCTTTCGGAGCACCGCTCCTTCTTCAGGTACAGGTACAGTCCGCATAATGATCTAATTACAAAGTTACTGTGTTCCCCTAAATTACCCTGTCCTCTATCTCTAATGACACAGTTACTGTGTTCCCCTGAATTACCCTGTCCTCAATCACTATTTACACAGTTACTGTGTTCCCCTGAATTATCCTGTCCTCTATCTCTAATTACACAGTTACTGTGTTCCCCTAAATTATCCTGTCCTCTATCTCTACTTACAGTTACTGTGTTCCCCTAAATTACCCTGTCCTCTGTCTCTAATTACACAGTTACTGTGTTCCACTAAATTACCCTGTCCTCTATCTCTAATTACAAAGTTACTGTGTTCCCCTAAATTGCACTGTCCTCTATCTCTAATTACACAATTACTGTGTACCCCTAAATTACCCTGTCCTCTATCTCTAATTACACTGTTACTTTGTTCCCCAAAATACCCTGTCCTCTATCTCTAATTACAAAATTACTGTGTACCCCTAAATTACCCGGTCCTCTATCTCTAATTACACAGTTACTTTGTTCCCCAAAATACCCTGTCCTCTATCTCTAATTACACAATTACTGTGTTCCCCTAAATTACCCTGTCCTCGATCTCTAATTACACAGTTACTGTATTCCCCAAAATTACCCTATCCTCTATCTCTAATTACACAGTTACTGTGCTCCCCTAAATTGCCCTGTTCTCTATCTCTAGTTACACAGTTTCTGTGCTCTCCTGAATTACTCTGCCCTCTATCTCTAATTACACTGTTAGCGTGTGTCCCTAAATTACCCTGTCCTCTATCTCTAATTACACAGTTACTGTGTTCCCCTAAATTACCCTGTCCTCTATCTCTAATTACACAATTACTGTGTGCCCCTATAGATCCCGTTATTCTACTGATAAGTACACAATTGTTGTGTTCCCTAAAGTCTCCTTTTTCGTTTTTTAACTAAAGAGTTGCTGCCTTCCCCTAAATTTACCTGTCCTGTAATTAATTATACACTTACTGTATTCCCATGAATTCCTCTATTACCCGTCGTGTACGGTCCAAGCTCATGTTGACCCGAAGACCACCTCCTGCTGCCTTAACCCCATTCCCACTAAACAGCTGACCATCCAGTTTCTCTTCCTAGCCCCATGCTATTTGATATTGTGAACGGTTCCCTCTGCTCTGGTACTGTCCCGCTCCCATTCACATCTGCCTCCATCACTCCCTCCTGACAATTCCACCCGTCATCCCCGCTGACTTTTGCAATCTACCGCCCCATCTCCAACAGCATATTCCTGTGCAAATTACTAAACTTATTGTCGCCTCCCAAATTACTGTCCATCTTTCCCACAATTCCCTGTTTGAATCTCTCCAATCAATTTCTGCCTTTGCACAGCACTTGAAATGGCTCTTATTGAAGTCACAAATTATATCCTCTGTGACTCTGACCATGGTGCATTATCGCTCTTCATTCTTCCCGTCTTTAACTCGGTTAACAACACCATCCTGCTCCACGCCTCTCCTCCATTTTCCAGCTGTGTGGAACAGCCCTCACCTGGTTCCACTCTTACCTATGCAGCCTGAGCCAGAGAATATCCTGAAATGACTTATCTTCGCGCTCTCGCAACGTTACCTCTAACCCCAAAGGTTATCCTCTTTGATCCTTCTATTTCGCATATACATGCTGCTCCTTTGCGACATCAGCCGGAAACACAACATCAGATTCCACATGTATGCTGAAGACACACAACTCTACCTCACCACCAACTCTCTTAACTCCTCCACTGTCTCTGTGTTGTCAAATAGCTTGTCTGCCCTCCATTCAAGGATGAGCCAAAATTGCCTCCTGTGCATCCTCCACTTTCTTCGCCCCACCATTGGCAGCCGTGCTTTTAGTTGTATAGGCTCTAAATACTGGAATTCCCTTCCTAAAACTCTGCATTTCGCCTCTCCGTTAAGACTCTCCTTAAAACCTACCTCTGGTCATGCTTTTGGTCACCTGTCACGTGTCTCCATCTTTGGCTCCTTAGCCCTTTGTGTCTGATTACGCTCATTTGAAGCGCCTTGGGGAGTTTTATTAATTTAATTGTGCTATATAAATGAACGTTGTTGTAATAATAGGTCCATGCTGGCCCGTCCCCACAGCCAGATGCTTCTATCTGGTTTGAGCCATTTATAATGAAAATGTAGGGTGGGCGGGGGGGGGGGGGGCGGGACGTTGGGCTGCAGTGATCAATCTATTATAATGAGCAGAGCGTCATAGTCAGGTTTCTGTTCATAGGTGAACCCCAGCATATTAAAGGTGGGATATTCAGTGATGGTATTGCCGTTGAATATCAAGGGGCGGTGTTTAAACTCTCTCTTGTTGGAGATAATCATTGCCTGTCACTTATGTGACGTGAAAGTTTCTTGCCACTCATCAGGCCAAGCCTGAATGTCGTCCAGGTCTTGTTGCATGCGGGCATGGACTGTTTCATTATCTGAGGAATTAGGAATGGAAATGAAAACTGTGCAATCATCAGCGAACATCTGCAATTCTGAGCTTATGATGGAGGGAAGTTCATTGCTGAAGCAGCTGACGATTGTTGGACCGAGGACATTAAGCTGAGGATCACCTGCATTGATGTCATGGGGTTGTGATGATTGACGTCCAACCACCACAGTTATCTTCATTTGTGCTAGGTATGACACCAGCCAGTGGAGACTTTACCCCCTGATTCCCATTGAATTCAGTTTTACTAGGGCTCCTTGATGCCACACTCGGTCAAATGCTGCCTTGATGTCACGTGCAGTCACTCTGACCTCTCCTCTGGAATTCAGCTCTTTTGTCCGTGTTTGGAGCAAGGCTGTAATGAGCTCTGCAGCCGAATGGTCCTGCCGGAACCCAAACTGAGCTTTGGTGAGCAGGTTATTGGTGAGTAAGCGCCGCTTGAAAGCACTGTCGATAATACCTTCCATCACTTTGCTGATCATTGAGCGTAGACGGATCGGGCGGTAATTGGCCGGATTGGATTTGTCCTGCTTTTTGTGGACAGGACATACTTGGGCACTTTTCCACATTGTCGAACAGATGCCAGTGTTGTAGCTGTACTGATACGAGTGTTGCAGCTGTAGTGGAACAGCTTCGCTAGAGGCGCAGCTAGTTCTGGAGCACAAGTCTTCAGCACGACAGCCGGGATGTTGTCGGGTACCACAGCATTTGCTGTATCCAGTGGGCTAAGCCGTTTCGTGATATCACGTGGAGTGAATCGAATTTGCTGAAGACTGGCTTGTGTGACGGTGTGGAACCTCAAGAGGCTGCCAATATGGATCATCTACTCGGCTGTTCTGGCTGAAGATGGTTGCAAACGCATCAGCCTTGTCTTTTGCCCTCACGTGCTGGGCTCTGCCATTATTGAGGATGGGGATAATAATGGAGCCTCCGCCTCCCGTTAATTGTTTAATGGTCCACCAACATTCACGACTGGATGTGGCAGGACTGCAGAGCTTTGATCTGATTCGTTGATTGTGGGATCGCTTAGCTCTGATTATAGCATGCTGCCTCCACTCTTTAGCCTGCATGTACCGGTGTTGCAGCTCCCCAGTTTGGCAACCCATTTTTAGTTACGCCTGCTGTTTCTCCTCGCATACTCTTCTGCGCTCCTTATTGAACCAGGTTTGGTACCCTGGCTCGAAGGTAATGGGAAATTGAGGGATATGCCGGGCCATGGGATTAAAGAGTGTGGTGGAATACAATCCTGCTGCTGCTCATGGCCCACAGCGCCTCATGGATGCCCAGTTTTGAATTTTTCATTTAGCACGGTGCCAGTGCCACACAACACGATGGAGGGTGTCCTCAGTGTGAAGACGGGACTTCATCTCCGCAATGACATTGCGTGGTCAGTGCAACCACTGCTATCAAGGACTGCTGCATCTGCGACAGGTCGATTTGTCAGGACGAGGTCAAGTAGATTTTTCCCTCGTGTTGGTTCTCTCACCACCTGCTGCCGGCACAGACTGGCAACAATATCCTTCAGGACTCGGCTAGTAGTGGTGCTACCGAGCCACTCTTGGTGATGGACATTGAAGACCCCCACCCAGTGTATATTCTGTGCCTTTTCTACTCTCAGTGCTTCTTCCAAGTGCTGCTCAACATGGTGGAGCACTGACTCATCAGCTTAGTAAGGGCGGTAGGTGGTAATCAGTAGGCGGGTTCCTTGCCCATGCTTGACCTGAATCCATGAGACTTCATGTGGTTCCCAGTCAATGTTGAGGACTCCCAGGTCCAAGCCTTCCCGAATGTATACCACTGTGCCCCCACCTCTGGTGGGACAGGACATATCCAGGGATGGTGATGGAGGAGTCTGGGACATTGGCTGAAAGTTATGATTCTGTGAGTATGACTATGTCACGCTGTTGCTTGACTAGTCTGTGGGACAGCTCTCCCAATTTTGGCAAAAGTCCCTAATGTTCGTGAGGAGGATTTGGCAGGTTCGACTGGGCTGGGTATGCCAGTGCCGAGGTCCATGCCAGGGGTTCCGTCCGGTTTCATTCTTATTCGTAGCGGTTTGGTTCAACTGAGTGACTTGCTACTCCATTTCAGAGGCCCCATCAGAATCAAGCACATTGCAGTGGGTCTGGAGTCACATATCAGCCAGACCAGGTAAGGTCAGCAGATTTCCTTCCCTAAAGGACATTATTGAACCAGATGGGGTTTGACTATAATCTGATAGTTTCATGGTCACCATTACAGATACTAGTTTTTTATTCCAGACTTTTATTTAATTAACTGAATTTAAATTCCTCAGCTACCGTGGTGGGATGTGAACTCACGTCTCCAGATCAATATCCTAGGCCTCTAGAATACTAGCCCAATAACATAAACACTATACCACCGTGCACTCATGGGAGCCCAGAGTTAGAAATCGCATCATGTTATTGTCTCACTTTCCAAAGTCCGACTGCTGATCAGTTTTAGCTCAGTTCCTGTTCAGAGACACACTGATGGAGGTTCATCTCATAGAGCTGTGCCTGCAACAAAGAAAGGAGTGTTCCCGTGTTAATAAAGGAAATTCAAGAATGAATTCCATCAAAACTGGAATGTCTGGTGAAAATAATTGTCGAGAGACAGATATGCAAATACAGAAGGTAAATACAGGGCCTGTAAAAGGCAAATGTATTGCAAATGTAAATATAGAGAAGAATATAGGTAGAGTGTTATGATCAGAGAGAGGACAGGAAGACAGGGAAATGTAACCTTTTTCTCAACCACAACACATTGGACATAGTCACGGTTTGCCTCTAGTTTCTTTTTCTCCGTCCTCGATAGGGTCGTTTTGGTGCTGAAAAATGGAGGCAGAAATTTAGTACAGCCCAGGATACCATGTATTGATGAGCCGTTTTCTCGTCTCCTCAGTCACAATCTAGCATTATTGTACATCGGGCAAACTGCACCTGCAGAAATCTTCCTCCCTGGTTAAATGCCTACCACTCTATTGATGATAGTCTCCTTCAATCTCTCTCTCTCTCGTTCGCTGTATCTCGCTGTTTCTCGCTGTCTCTCTCTTCCCTCTATCTTTGATTCAATCTCTCTTTCTGTCTCTTTCTTTTTCCCTGTCGCTCTCTTGGTCTCCTCACTCTCTTTTTCTGTCTCTGTCTTTCACCTCTCTCTCTCTCTCTCTGCTTCGTTATATCTCTGTTCCCGTGTTTCGCCTGTATATCTTATCAGCCCCCTCTCTCTGTTTCTGTCTCTCCTTGTCTCTGTTTGTTCCCTTACGTCTCGCTGTGTGTTTGTAGATGTCTTTGTCTCTTTCTGACATTACCTAGCTTTCTTCATGTGTTACTGCTTCTCTCCCCGTATCTGACTCTATTCAGTCTCCCTAGCCTTATCCCTTTACGTCACTTTCCCTTTGTTTCTGTTCCACTGCATCTTCCGCTGTCAGAGTAACATTTACCTGGAATAGCACTTTGAAAGGAACATCGAAACGAACATGAATCCGATCAGCATAATCAGCGCCAGAAGATAACTGTCAACCGGTTAACCAGTTCCAGGTTGTAGATACACACCGCTAGCCAGAAGAGAAGAGGAACACAGTGTCACATTGAGCAGGTCTGTAATAAAGGGGGAGTAAAACTCTCACATTGCAATCTTTGTAATTCACGTTTATGGTAAGAAGTTATGATGGTCCATTGCAGGTCAGATTGAGCTTCTCTTGCTAAAATAAAGCGCTGGACCCTGTTACAATCCAATAACTTTTAGTTCTTGAGAAATCTAGGGGAAAGTCAAAGGCCTAAGCATCTGAGATCAACATAGCTAAAAATGAGCATGTGAAGTATACATCAAAGCAAATCTGATTTCCAATCTTAAATTGCAAGAACGAAAGTGACCAGAGAAGTGGAACAACCTCATTATTTCTCTGAAATATATTAAGTTCTTCTCGACCACCACCTCATTCTGTGCCCAGAGAAAATGCTAGCATCTTATGTGCAAAGCAAGACTGAGATCTGAAATACTCCAGCTACACCTACCATCAACTACCATCAGGTTAGGTACAGTAGGAGTTTGACACACAGTAAACCTCCCTCTACACTTTCCCATCCAACACACAAAGGGCTGGTACAGCACTGGTCAGATACAAAGTAAAGCTCCCTCTACACTATCCCATCAAATACACATAGGGCAGGTACAGCACGGGTTAGATACAAAGTAAAGCTCCCTCTACACTGTCCCATCAAACACACATAGGGCTGGTACAGCACGGGTTAGATACAAAGTAAAGCTCCCTCTACAATGTCCCATCAAACACACATAGGGCAGGTACAGCACGGGTTAGATACAAAGTAAAGCTCCCTCAACACTATCCCATCAAACACACATAGGGCAGGTACAGCACGGGTTAGATACAAAGTAAAGCTCCCTCGACACTATCCCATCAAACACACATAGGGCAGGTACAGCACGGGTTAGATACAAAGTAAAGCTCCCTCTACAATGTCCCATTTAATATTTCCAGGACAGCTACGGCACTGGTCAGATACAGAGCAGAACTCCCTCTACAATATCCCATCAAAAGCACACATCAACTACCGTCAGGTTATAAACAGTAATGGTAAGATAAAGCAAGCGTCAGTAAAAGAGTAAAGCTCCATCAATACTGTTCCATAAAACACGCCCAGAGTAGGTACAGCAATGGTTATATACGGAGTAAAGCACCCGCTACACTATCCCATCCAACACTCCCAGGGAAGGTGCAGCATGCGTCACATACAGAATAAAACGTCCTGTACAATGTCCAATCAAACACTCACATTAACCGACATGAGGTAAAGTACAGTATGGTTCAGATAAAACATGCGTCAGATACAGAGTAAGGCTCCATCTACACTTTCCCATTAAACACTCCCAGGGCAGATACAGCACAGGTTAGATACAGTTTGAAGCTTTCGCTACAATGTCCCATTAAAACCTCCCAGGGCAGGTATCGCACAGGTTAGATACAGAGTAAATCTCCATCTGTACTGTCCCATTAAACACTCCCAGGGCAGGTAAAGCACAGGTTAGATACAGTTTGAAGCTTTCGCTACAATGTCCAATCAAAACCTCCCAGGGAAGGTATAGCACGGGTGAGATACAGAGTAAAGCTCTTTATTCACTCTTCCATAAACCTCTCCTAGGTTTGGGAGAATACGGGTTCGATACACAGTAAAGGTCCCTCTGTATTTTCTCCTCAAAGACACAAGGGGCAGGTACAGATCGGGATATAGAATAGTGATCCATCTACGCAGTCCAATCAAACACATAGACGCCTAACACTGGCAGATATTCATTGGTGAGACTCAGGATATTAAAAAGAGTCATACCGCCCAGATCTGCGAAATGTGGGCCAAGTCCTCTCCCATTATATCGGCGAGGCTTTCTCTTGATGTGTTGGAAATGATGAAACTTGTCAGCAGTGAGAGTGGTGCCAGGTATGTCAAGGAGCTGAAGAACATCCGCTTGATCCAGTCTTTCCTGTTCTGAGAAGCCTGTTCACTGAAATGGAATCAGAATCAATATCTTCAGTAACTGGTGGAAAACAGCTTCCACAAGTCCAACAAATCAGTGTAATAATGAAAACTCAGCATCGCAGGACACCAGGAATCAACTACTGTGATCCGAAGCTAGATAATTTCTTAATATATGAGATCAGCTATCATTACCATACATTCATCTCAATTAGACTCCATGGGGGTAATTTTAACTTTGGGCGCGGGTGCAAAATTGACGTTATTGAATTGGGCGCCATTTTGTGCCACGGCCAATTTACCCTTCGATTGACTTCATGGTGTATATTGGGCGGATAATTCTATATCGTCCATTTTACACCATCACACAATGTTATAATTACACACCACCGCATACTGTATTCCTGATCGGTCCTACCTTCTCTAATTAATTGATTAATTTTGTGTATTTATAAAAGCCCTTACTATTTGCTGTTATGCTACCTCTTGTCACCTTAATACCCCATTTTAAAACATCCATTCTCAAGTTTGAAAACGCCATTAAACTTTTTACATTCCACGTGATTATATTTAACATTATTAGCACTAAACTTCATCAGACGCCTTCATTTGAAGTTTCCCATTGTGGGTAATTTTAACTCTGGGCGATAGTGTTCAATGGGTGATGTCCATTTATCCGCCCATTATAGGCCCGTTCGATTTTCTTTGCAATGGGAGTAATTCTGGCTGTGTGCCATGGTGTAAAACGGGTGATAATGAATCGGCAGCCGGTTTGACATCTATTCCGAATGACTTTAATTGAAAGGAAAATTTCGTGAGATTTATCACGAGCGGTCCAACCGATATCATCCGTTTTGCATTATTGCCCAAAGTTAAAATGGCCAACATTCTGACACGCCCCTTTCTCCCAATAAATGTGATGGTCACTATTTTCAAGTTTCTCTTCTACTCTCAATGCAGTTATTTACCCGACATAAATCTCCAGAACTTAAGCAAGCGATGTTTCTTTCCTTGTTGAATTGAAACATACTGATCTGACAAGCAGACCCGGATCCATTCTAATATGTGTTCTCCACTTTGACCACGCATATTCAGTTTATTCCTGTTTAAATTGGGTTATATAAAACCTCCCAATATGTTTAAGCTCTTGTTCTTACATTATCCTTTGAACTGGCTGCAGTTCTCCCCTTCTATCACATACGCTTAACGTTCTGTTATGTCCATCGAGAATTGTACTTTGGCGCTTCCTAATCCTTAACCCTGTCCATGTGAATTCTTTCTCATTGCAACGTCTGTGATGTCATTGTTTCCTAGCGCTGTAACAGAATCATTCACTAACACTGCCACTCCAGCACCTTTTCCTGCTCCTTTCTCTCATGAAAGCAGCAACGACTTGCATTTATATAGCGCCTTTAACGTAGTACAACGTCCCGAGGCGCTTCACAGCAGCGGAATCAGATACAATTGACACGGAGCCGAAGAAGGATACATTAGGATGGGTGATCAAAAGCTCAATGAAAGAGGTAGGTTTTAAGGATTGTATTATAGGAAGAGAGATTTGGAGAAGTAGAGCGGTTTAGGGAAGTATTTCCAGAGCTTAGGGCCTAGGCAGCTGAAGGCACCGCTACCAATGGTGGGGCGACGGAAGTGGGGGATGCACAAGAGGGCAGAGTTGGAAGAACGCAGAATCCTCAGACGGCTGTAGGGCTTTAGAAAGTTACAGAATATGATTAGCGAGGCCATGGAGAGATTTGAACAGGAGGATGATAAATTTAAAATCGAAGTGTTGCTGAACAAGGGGGCAATATAGGTCAGCGCTCACAGGGGAGATGGGTGCACGGGACTTGGTGTAAGTTAAGATAGGTGCCGCAGAGTTTACTATGAGCTCAAGATTATGAAGGGTGAAAGAAGGGAGAGCGGCCAGGAGAGCACTGGAATAGGCGAGTCCACTTTCGGGGTAACAATAGCAGGATGAGGGTTTCAGCAGCAGATGGCCAGAGGCAAGGACGAAACCTCGGATATTAAGTTCCAAGACCAGTCCAAATCTAAGATATGTTCCCACTACAGCAACATTCTATTCTCCATAATTATTATAGCTTCCAACTTCAACTCTGCTCAGAACTCTTTGTGCATCCACACACATATCCTTCAATCCTGACTCAAGGTTCCCTGTGCTGCTCGCTTCAATTCTCTTCCATGGAAAATTATTCCAGGATTTCGGTTCACTTCGTATAAAACGGGTCATTCGATTTGTGTTCTTGCTCCTAACTCCTCGATTCTACCTTTCCTGCTTGGTATAGAAACATAGAAACATAGAAGATAGGAGAAGGAGTAGGCCATTCGGCCCCTCGAGGCTGCACCACCATTTAATGAGATCATGGCAGTTCATCCAAATTCAGTACCCAGTCCCTGATTTCTCCACATATTCCTTTATCCCTTTAGCCTAAAGAAATGTATCTAAATCCATCTTGAATATATTTAATGAATTGGCCTCAACTGCCTTCTGTGGTAGAGAATTCCAGAGGTTCACCACTCTCTGGGTGAAGAAATTCCTCCTCATCTCAGTCCTAAATGGCTTACCCCTTATCCTTAGACTGTGACCCCTGTTTCTGGACTCCCCCGCCATCGGGAACATCCTTCCTGCATCTAGTCTGTCTAGTCCTGTTAGAATTTTATAAGTTTCAATGAGATCCCCTCTCATTCTTCTAAACTCTAGCGAATACAAGCCCCATCGTCCCAAACTCTCTTCATACGTCATTCCTGCCATCCCAGGTAACAGTCTGGTGAATCTTCGCTGCACTCCCTCCCTGGCAAGAGCATCCTTCCTCAGATAAGCCGACCAAAACTGCACACAATACTCAAGCTGTGGTCTCACCAAGGCCCTGTACAACTGCAGCAAGACATCCTTGCTCCTGTACTCGAATCCTCTCGCTATGAAGGCCAACATACCATTCGCCTTCTTAACCGCCTGCTGCACCTGCATGCTTACCTTCAACGACTGGTGCACAAGGACTCCCAGGTCTCCTTGCACTTCCCCTTTTCCCAATCTATTGCCGTTCAGATAATAATCTGCCTTCCTGTTTTTGCCTTCAAAGTGGATAACCTCGCATTTATCCGCATTATACTGCATCTGCCATGCATCTGCCTAATCACTCAACTAGTCCAAATCAAACAGGAGTTTCTCTGCATCCTCCTCACAACACACACGCCCACCAAGCATTGTGTCATCTGCAAACTTGGAGATCAAGTTCCCTCGTCTAGATCATTAATATATATTGTGAATAACTGTGGTCCAAGCACCGATCCCTGCGGTACCCCACTAGTCACTGACTGCCACACGGAAAATACCCGTTTATTCCAACTCTTTGCTTCCTGTCTGCCAACCAGCTCTCTATCCAAGTCAGTACTTTGTCCCCAATCCCATGTGCTTTAACTTTGCACGCTAATCTCTTATGCGAGACCTTATCAAAAGCCTTCTGAAAGTCCAAATACGCCACATCCACTGGTTCTCCCTTATCTATTCTACCAGTTACATCCTCAAAAAATTCCAGTAGATTAGTCAAGCATGATTTACCTTTTGTAAATCCATGTTGACTTTGTTCGATCTTGTCACTGTTTCCAAGTGCTCTGCTACTACATTTTTTATAATGGACTCTAGCATTTTCCCCACTACCGATGTCAGGCTTACCGGTCTATAATTTCCCGTTTTTTCTTTCCCACCCTTTTAAAATAGTGGTGTTACATTAGCTAATCTCCAATCCATGGGAACTTTTCCAGAGATTATAGAATTTTGGAAGATGACCAGCAATGCATCAACTATTTCATGGGCCACTTCCTTAAGTACCCTCGGATGTAGATTATCAGGCCCTGGTGATTTACCGGCCTTCAATACCGTCAATTTCCCTAACACCATTTCCCTACAAATACTGATCTAATTCAGTTCTTCCCTCTCATTAGACCCTATGTTCCCCGACATCTCTGGGAGGTTATTTCTGTCCCTCTTTGTGAAGACATAACCAAAGTATGTATTTAATTGGTCAGCCATTTCTTTGTTCCCCATTATAAATTCCCCTGATTCTGACTGCAAGGGACCTACGCTTGACTTCACCAATCGTTTTCTTTTCACATATCTATTGAAGCTTTTACATTCAGTTTTTATTTTCCCATCAAGCTTACTCTCATACTCTATTTTCCCCCTCTTAATTAATCCCTTTCGCATCCTTTGCTGAATCCTAAACTGCTCCCAATCCTCAGGTTTGCTGCATTTTCTGGCCAATTTATATGTCCTCTCCTTGGATCTTATGCTATCCCTAATTTCCCTTGTTAGCCATGGTTGAGTCACCGTTTTTGTTTTATTCTTATGCCAAACAGGGATGAACAAATTCTGTAGTTCATCCATGCGATCATTAAATGTTTGCCATTGCCTATCCACCGTCAACCCTTTAAGTAATGCTCCCCAATCCATCCTAGCCAACTCACGCCTCATACCATCGTAGTTTCCTTTATTTAAATTCAGGACCCTAGTCTCTGAGCCAACTACTATGAACAGTTCAAAATAATCTTTGTCAACTACCCCATTAACTTGAAATCTTGGATAAGATCATCTTGAAGTATAATAGCTGCTGAAGAAAATAAGTCCAATTTTCCTATCTATATTTTCATGATATAATAATAACAGCTTTTATTTATATTGTGCTTATAATGTAGTTAAACGTCCCATGGCGCATCAAACAGAATTTGACACCGAGCCACATAAGGAGATAATAGTGCACATGAAAAGAGGAAGTCTTTAACGAACCTCTTGAAGGAGGAAAGATAATTAAAGAGGTGGCGAGGCTTAGAGAGGGAATTCTAAACCTTAGAGCCTCGGCAGCTGAAGGCAGGGCCGCCAATCGTGGAGCGATTAAAATCGGAGATGTGCAAGAAGCCAGAATTAGAGGAGCTGAGAAAGCAATATCGAGCCCAGTCTCTTTGTCCCGATGCCCTCTTCAGTTATAATACTTTTTTCTGTTACCATTTCTGACAATGTTGTTAATTCCCAGCCTTGTTTGCCCAGTCTTACTGGACCTGTCCTGATCACAACTCACACTAAAGCCTCACCTGCTCTCCTCGAGCTGGCACCTGGTGGTGCGGATGATCAGCTCGCAGTCCTTCTCCAACTGGTCCAGCGTCTTCTGAACTCTCCGGTTTACCGTCTTTTCTATTGTCGTGCACACCTCTTGGATCTGATTGACACAACGTGTTGGCTGCCAGTCCAAAAAACACAAACAGACAAAGGAACTACCAACTGATAAATTAGAGGCATCTCATTCCGAAGGACACACTGTGCATTCTCTTATCCACATCGATGAATAACTCATCCTTCTGCGAATTCTCTACCTCCAGGCTGTATTTAACTGAGAATTCGGGGCACTGTTTCCGACACGAACACAATGGGGTTCATTTTAACTGTGTCGAATAGTGGGAAACTGGCGATATCGGATAACTGCAACGGAAAGGAAATCGGGCGATTTGTATAGGAGGGTCGATCCGCTGTCGCCCGTTTAACTCTATCACTAACAGATAAAATTACCCTTAAGGACCCCAGAAACCAGAAGTTCCTTGGCCTCGTGACTATTCATTTCGCGATAGAAAACACAGGCTTTTGAAACCCAAACCTGACGATGATTGACGATTATAATTCTGATCTACTGCTCTTTTCAACATTCATCTGCTGCTTGTGCCTTTTACCAGGATTGTCAATAAAGGGAGTGATGTTAGGTATTAGAATACACAAACGAACACAGGAAAAAGTCTGATAATTGTCCTCTGATCCCTATACTCATCCCAAGCAGACATGCTGTAGCCCATTAAGAATATCAACCTCCCACCAGCCGCCCCGAAACCCCCACCATCCGCCTCCCAGTCATACGGTCTTTTGCGAGAGGTAAACACAGAGAAAAGAACAGTTGTAAATTGAGGAAAAACTCGGGGCTATTGTTTTCGACCCTCTAAGGTAATCGAGCAAAGCTACAGGAGGGTACAATAACCATGAGCCCTCCAGCTAGCCCGTGACTTACCAATAACAGAACTGTACCGCTAACTCGCTAACTCGTTTTGCTCCAATTGGACTGTGATGAATCTACATTCACTGCATGGCTCAGTGACCTGTTCCAGAGTTTGAGGACTCTGGGCCCGAATGTCTAACCTAACACTTTGTCGCCGTGGTTTATACTCACTGTCCCTAGTTCTCCCAGGGATCGAGTAACTCATACAACTGAGCAGAATTTAATCTCCTCAACGATTTATAGCCCTCAATGATATCTTCACCGATCTAACATTTCTCTTCTGAAAATCAGCTCAATTTATGAAGCCTATCCCAATAATAAAGTGCCCTTTGAATGGATATCGCTTTGATGGCTCTCCTCCTGCACCCTCACTATCTATGCCTACCAAAATGATCTGCAATATCCCAAGCGGAACCATGTCAAAGCCTCGTTAGAGTGTTTTTAATTTATATTGTACTATTGCAGAAATACAACCTAAATCTATATTTACCTCCCCACTGTCCTTGTAACACTGCTTGTGGATCGTCAATGATTTATTGTTTATGACACCATGTTTCCTCCCTGCCTGTCAGCCATTAACCGGTCCCGCTACATTGTCTACACATTCCTGGAGTTTTTCATTTAAAAATGCTCCAGCCTACACTGATATACATTGAAGGATATCTGTGACACTGGGACCCATTCCCTAAATCGGCCTTAATTAGACCCACTACTAACCGCTGCACTCCCGACACAATGCAGCTGCTGTATGTACGGTCCACAGGATATACTGCAGCAACTCTCCGAGGTTTCTTCGACAACACTTTCCTCCTCCGTGAACTCGACCGCGAATAAAAACAAGAGCAGCAGAATAATGGGAACACCAACATCCCCAATTTACCCTCTAAGCTACACTTCACCCTCACAGGGACATATACCGCCATTTATTCATCGAATTGGGTCAATATCGTGAAATTCCTCTCCTGACGCCACCCTGGGAGCACTAGCATCAAAAGGCCTTCAGAGATTCAAAGAGAATGCCCGACATCGCCTCAACTAAAGGGAAAATTATTACAATTGGTAACACCAACGCACAAATATTTTGATAGGGAGGCCTGTTAACATTGCATCATCTCATTCAAATCACTTATGAAGTTGGTTAACAGCAGTCACCCAACAAGGAGCACCTCGTGACTGAAATTGTTATCTAGCTGCAGGTGGATTTACTCCATTGATGAAGGCAGTTTGTCAGCCTTTTTCTTATTCGTTCCTGGGATGTGGGCGTTGCTGGAAAGGCCGGCACTTATTGCCCAACTCTAATTGCCCTTGAGAAGGTGGTGGTGAGCCGCCTACTTGAACCGCGACAGTATTATTGTTTCTCGTTGGGGTTTGCTGAAGCAGTTAAGAGTCAACCACATTGCTGTGGGTCTGGAGTCACATATAGGCCAGACCAGGTAATGGCGGCAGCTTTCCTTCCCTAAAGGACATTAGTGAAACAGATGGGATTTGACGACGATCCGATAGTTTCAGTGATTACAATTACTGCTACTAGCTTTTTATTCCATATTTATTTAATTAGCTGAATTTAAATTCCCCACCTGCTGTGGTGGGATTCTGAACTCACGTCTCTGTATCATTAGTCCAGCTGTCTTGGAATTCTAGTCTAGTAACATAACCACTATGCTACCTGTTCCTTATCCAACATGCACATAGGAAGCCGCGCGTGCTGCGTCTACAGGGCGTTGTTTCTGTGAGCTCTTTACATTCCTGATTAACTTTGAGGAAACACGGCCCTACCTTGTTGGGATCTGGGATGTAGATGGTCGGCATATCAAAGCCACATTTGTTCAGCCCGGGTCTCTTGCACAGCTCTTGTACTATCTGCATCATCACTCTCTGAGGAATGACACAAACATATTCCACTATAAATCTCAGCACATGTCCGGACATCAGTAAACAAAATCCCATCAGAAATAAATAAATCCTACTGTTATAGAGCATTTCAAATCCTCAGAAAGTCGCGAACCACTTCACAGTTAATCAACTGCAGAAGTACATTCATTGTTATTGTCAGGCAAACGCAGCAACAAAGCAATTTCCTGCAAACGGTATTGAGATAAATGACCACTTAATTAATTTTTAGTGGCGTTGATTAAGGAATGAATATTCGCCAATATCACTACCTTCTTCAAATAGTGCCAGAGTAGTTTTTACGTTCACCTGAACAAGCAGAAGAGGCTTCAGTTTAACTTCTGATCCAAAAGATGATAGCTCCCACATGGCAGTACTCGCCCAGCACTGCACTGGGCGTCAGCCTAGATTATGGACATAACTTCTAGAATGAGTCATGAACCGGTGGTCTTCTGATTCGGAGGCGAGTGTTTAGGAATATAGCCTGTGCAATATGTGAGATATTGGTAAAGGCAATCAGTGCACTGTTCCGCTATCGACCTCAAAATGCTACTTTGGATCTGTAAAATTGGTATTTCATCTTAAGTCAATGATTTACAAAGACTATACTTAAAACGTGGAACAAAGCACGTAATTTTGGAGACGCAAAGAAGCTTCAAAAATAATTAGATTAGGAAACACAGTTTGCTGATTCAGATCCTTTATTTCGATAGAGGCATTGAACCCAAAATAAGCTTTTTGTTTCCTATTTCACACCCTATTAGGAATCATTGCTTTTGCTGCTATATTTTGCTGTGAATGGGGGGATAATTGGACGATCTAACCGCTGATAAAGAAGTAGAAGTAGCAAAATCTGCGTTAAAAGCTTTCATGCATTACATTCTGCCCCCAAGTTTCATATCTCTGAGTGTCTTCACGGGATCACTTTGTAAATTTGCTCTCGCAGTGTAGCTGCATTTGTTGCCCATCCTGGGTTGCGATGGGGGCATTAAGATTTAGCACGTCGGAGTATATTTTGAATGTGTGCGATAGAGTAAAACCGGTGATTTTTTACTTCCATTGAATTCAACGAAACTCAAAATCGGGGGAGATGAACGACATTCGGACGACGCGCTATTACACATTTTACTGTATGGTACAAAGTCGAAATCAACCCGGAACTGGAGTTATGTGTAATCCAAACCAGGTAGATGGGGGCGGCTTCTTTCCCTAAAGAACATTATGGCACCAGTTGAGTGTATAGAGCAATCTTGAGGTTGAGATAAATGACCAGTTAATCTGTCCTTTTCGTGGCTTTAATTAAGGAATGAAGGTTAGCCAAAACTACAAGATTCATCAAATCCTGAGAGGGGATCCATTACCTCCTTCTGAACTTCAGTAACATTCACCATAATTTCCTTTGGCCCCAGTCCAGAAATTATCATATTTTACTGAATTCAATGGCACATCTTGCTGTGGTTGGTGTTTAAATCCCGATATTTGGATTGCTAGTGCGAGACAACCAGACCCCCAATCTGTCCCATAGAGTCCAGCCTGGTATCTGTATTGTGCGACCTCCATTGCGCTCCAATCATTCTTTTAAATGCGTTGTTCATCTGATCCCAGAGCTCTGTTACTATACTTTGTGTTCATAGCTCTCCGCAAATGCTGCCCGTGCCGTCAATCCTGTCCAGATGCACAGTCAGGATGGTGTACAGTTAGTGATAAGGGGTGAAAAGCCTCTCAAAACCTTTTACCTTGGATATTATGATCTGGAAACTTGCTCTATTACCGTGCAAACCATTCCAACGCTGGATTCAAATCACGTTGTCAGATATTGCTACAGACAGCTATTGGCAAGTGTTAATCCTTTTATTATCTACGACCTATTCAAAACTTTATGCCTGCGTGTACTTCCTGTCTACAAAACCTAACTTCCTGTTGCCACCTTCTCCATTTAAACATTCCTTGGTCCAAGTTTATACTTGAAACTGCAGAACCGCCTGTAACTATGCCCCGCCTGTGGTGGCGCTGTAGCGTCTCACATTTACGTCTCCCCGCTCCTTAGCATCTCCAGCAGAAAACGTACAAGAAGCGTCAACAAAATCAACTTTCCAAATTGCAGTAAGCTTTACTATTTAATTATAAATAACAATATCAAATCAAGGAATTATATCACAATAAGGACAACATGTATGACTTTCAATTGCGGAACCCTTATTCAATTAATGAGTTGGGTGGGTCTTTTTAATAGTACTCTTCACTCATTCAAAAGGAACGCCTCAATGTGTGTGGGAGGAGAGATTCGGGGTGATGTTTATAAAGAATCTCATTGTACGCATCGATTCCACATCGCATCTGCCTTTTATTAATTGGCCGCACTTTTCACTGGGCACCGTGATCAAATCACTGAATTTGCAAATCCAGCCACGAAGGGGACTCTCAGGTGCAATAAAGTGAACTCTCTCTGTACCTGTCTGTCACTCTCATGACCAGCTTCATCGGCTTTGCTCAGGTAGAACTTCAGTTTATCGCCATGTTTTTCGTTTAGCTTTTCCACCAAGTTCAGCGTCCGTTTACACAGGGCCTGGCCCATCGGGTCAAAGAAGACAAAGATCAGATCGGCCTGTTCCCCTGCAACCAGAAAACGAGTGAACAATTCGGAAACTTACACGGTGTTAGGAGTGTCTCAATAATGCCCAATAAATGACCACAATGGATGGGTGAGTGCTCTGAAAGGGGCGGGGCTGAAGCCGATGACGGTACAAACTTGCTTCACCTACTATCAGCCGGGGTGCACTGGACGCTGCAACTTTACTGAGTGGGCCCTGGGTCAGTGAGGGCCAGTCAGCGACTGACTCCCATCGTTCATCCCTGGCTGTTTACTCCTTGCGCGTGCGGGTAAGGTGAGAGGAGCGAATGGGCTCCATTGTATCAGGTTGCAGCAAAGGAAGGCCAGCCCACGCACACTGTCTTGGCTCAAATATGGAGAGCCTCTAATCACACCAGGTACCAGAGGGCACCCACGCCCGTGGAACAGAACCCGGCAAGAGTTATTCTCCAGAATGGAGAAAGCAGCCAAAAAGGGAAACAAAGAACGCTCCATTCATGAAGTGGGTGGTAGTGAAGTGGTCGTGGTACTGGACTAGAAACCCAGAGGTTGTGAATTGAAATCTCATCATGGTGAGTTCTGCAACAGAATGAAATAATTTGGTACCAAAAAAATGACCATGGAGGCTGCTGGATTATTATAACATACATTCACTAACATCACTTCGGAGATGCCTACCTGGTCTGGACTACATGTGACTCCAGTCCCACACTATGTGGTGAGACAGGACACTCTAAGTGACCAGCTATCGCATTCTTTATTGGGAGATGAGGGGTAGTCTGTCATTGGTCGGCAGTGCGCTTCCGACTTCATTTCACAGGCCCTGCAGAACAAGGCAGGCTCACCACCGGCTGAGCAATCCGCATTCCGTTTACCGGCGACCGGTGTTGGTTCTACCCTTCCCGGTGTGGATTCCTGAGTGGATGTGGACTATGGGGAGTGAGTCTGATTGCAAACCAGGTAAAAAGAGAAACACTACCTGAGTGGATTTTCAAAACCAGAAATCATGAAATGTAATATTGCCAACAGACGCTTAACAAGCTCATTTAAAATGTCGCCTCGCCCCCCACTTCCTGGCGCACTGAGTTTTTGTCGCCCATCACTCCCATCTTCACTGACCTATTTTTTTTCCTTATTCTCCAGAGTCAGCGGGCTAGGAATTTCTCTCGGGCGGTGGCGCAAAGCGAGCGGTATCGGATCGGCCGTCCGTTTTACGCAGCGCCTGATATTCAGTTGACTGCAATAGAACTGAATATCAGGCACGGCGAACAATGGGCGGCCGATCCGATACCGCTCGTTTTTCGCCACCGCCCGAGCCGAATTTCTAGGCCAAAGAATTTAAAATCCTCATCCTCGCCCACAGTTTGCTCTGCAGCTTTTACCCCACTCCTATTATCAAATTCCTTATCACTCACTCAAACTCTCCCATTAAACTTCTCACTTGGCGATCTACCTTTAAACAGCTTATTTAATCTAATATTTAAATAGAAGTCTTTATTCGGTTTCTGAACCCTATAACCGTTATCCATTCTTGTCTTTTCCTTTATCACTTGATTTATTTTTCTCTAACCTCGGTGAAGCGCCATTCGACATTTTCTGTCTAAAGCCGCTGTACAAATGGAACCTTCTGTCATTCTGGTTAATACTGTTCCTGAACAAAGTTCTTCCTGTTTCCCATTAATTATTAACTCTTTACGGGAAAGGCTGGACGTCGGTTCATTTCTGAACACAGATACAACGAAATAACTTAGAACAAGAACCTTCCTTGCTCATTGGTGTTCATGCTCCCAGGAATCCCTCGGGGCTCTCCATGTTTCCTTTGTCATCCGATTTCCCGCATACATTGGGTTAGGTACGGCAGTGTAGTGTTTAACTTGCTGGACTAGAAATCGAGGAAAACATGCATTCAAATACTACCACAGAAAATAAGAATTTGATTCCTTTTTTTAAACAATCTGGAAAGAAAACGCTGATATTAGTAAACCTGAGTATAAGGCTGGCGGATTGTCATAAACACCTAACTGGTTTATTAAAGCCGTTTAGGGAAGTCAAACAGTCATCCTTACCCGATCTGGCATACACGTGACTCCAGTCCCTCAGCAGTAGGTTTGACAACTCGCCTCTGAAGTAAACTTGGAGCGGCTTAGTTACATCACAGAAAATATACCACCAATTCAAGAAGAAATTCCCCCACCACATTTTCAGGAGAACTAAGGATAGGCGATCAATGCCAAGGTTGCCAGTGACGCTGACATCCCGAGAATGAATATAAAACCAAATTATAGAAATCTGCCAGATTTTGATATTGAAGTGTGTTGACAGCAACTTCCAAATGATCGAGCACTGGTGTGTTACTCACGGTGCGGGTTGATCTCTTACCCAGCCAGATAAGCGCTTTATCAACATCAAACTCATAGGTCATGTCTCCATCCACAAGCCCTTGGGTATCGATAAAGGTCACCAGGTTAAACTGCTTCTGTTTGGAGGTGCTGATCTCGGTGGCCAGGTAGTCTGCCAATCCTGTGGAGCACAGAACGAGCAGTGAGCAGGAGCAGAAGTTGTTCCAGAATTCCAGGTTCAGCTGCGGGAATAGCACTTTCCATTTCATGTTGGTGTGTTTGTAATTCGCGAAAGGCGTTCTTTATTCATCAACCTCCCTTGATAGTAAATTAGTTTAAATTCCAAAATAGATTTAATGATAATATGCCGCAATGGAATTGAAGAGATGGCTATATCATAAATATATCTAAAAATGTCTTATGTCTGTGTACAATTCCTGTCTGCAACTTTTCCAATGTCATGTTTTTGTCACACATTTCCATCAACATTTTACAAATTATAAATTTCTGTGTCCATTTTATAATAGAAACTGCATGGGAACATTATGCTGTAATTCCACCCTCGTGTCAGTGGCGGTGCTGTGGTACCTCAGTTTTTTATCTTTCAGCTCATCAACCTTTATGCAAAGAAGAACGTATACTTCACCGACCTCTACTTCTCTGCTTCGCAAATTGTTCTATGTTTCATTCTATGCTTTGTTATTTCACTTGTTTATTCCCCATTTAGTTCATATTCCCCCTCACCTAAAACTCAGCTCCTCGTATCTTAACTGGCACCAAGTCCCGTTCACCCATCAACCCTGTTCTTACTGACCGACTTTGCCGCCCTGTCTGCAAATGCCTCGATTTTAAAATTAACATCCATGTGTTCAATAAATCCCTCTTGGCCTCGACCCTCCCTACCTCTGAAGCCTACTCCAGCCCTACAGCCCTCCGAGATCTCTGAGCTCCATTAATTCTGGCCTGTTGCACATCTGCGCTATTCAAAGCTCCACTATTGGCGGCCGTGCCTCAGCTGCCTGGGCCCGAAGCTCTGCAATTCCCTCTGTAAACATCTCCGCCTCTCGACCTCTATCTCCTCCTTTAAGCCGCTCCTTAAAACCTATCTCTTGGATAAAGCTTTTGGTCATCTGTCCGAATATCCTAAATGTTGTCTCGGTATCAAAATGTGTCTGAACACGCTCCTGTTTAATCCCCTATTCTCCTCTATATTTCCCATTTAGACTCTATTACACCTGTTCTTTCCCAGTTAGTCTGCATTCCGCCGTTTATGACACATTTTATTTCTATCCCGCTGTATATGACCCACTGATTTTACATTCTCCGTGAGTATTCCACGTGCATTTTTCAATTTAGTGTCTATTCCCTTGTTATTTCCCATTTAGTTTCTATTACCCTGATTATTCTCCATTTAGTTCCTATTCTACAGTTGATTTCCCATTTAGTTTATATCCCCCCTGTTCATTCACCACTTAGTTTCTAATACACTGTTTGTTCCCCATTTAGTGTCGATACCCTGTGTTCATCTCCAATTCAGCACTCCCTCATTTCTGCACTGAAATATCAGGCAACCTATGTGCTCGAGAGCTGGAGTCCTTTTACCCACTGTCTTCTGACTCAGAGGTGATGATGCTGCCATGGAGTTCCGGATGACACGATAAGCCCTTTCATTCAAACCCAGCTCTTTGATGCGTGCTTCCAGCATACCCGGCCTTTGTAATACTTGCCACATAAAACCTACTGTAATAAAGGGTAAATAATCCCATATAGATTGGAAATAGATGGATCAGGACAATAAGCAAACCGCATCGCGGAATTTTACAGAGCAGGAGGTGGCCATTCGGCTCATTGTGGCTGCGCTTGCTCTCTGAAAGAGCAAACCCCTTAGTCCCATTTCCCCACCCTTTCCCCATTCCCATGTTTTCCTTTGCGAAATATGTATTCCCTTCCCTTTTAAAAACTATGCTGAATCTGTGTACCCAACTATTTCTGATAGATCACTCCATATCCTAACCACCACCTGCTTAAAACATCTCCTAACCTTTCCCCTCTTCTGGTTATAATCGAAAGCTTATAAGTTATAGATTCACCCACCTGTGGGAATAGTTCTTCTCCATTCTCCTTGCAACAATCCCGCAGAATTCTTAATCGCTAACTGTCTTTGTTCTAATGGAGAGAAACTTCTCTCAATCCATCCATATCTCTCTATCTATCTCCGTCTTCCTCTCTCTCTCTCTCTTCTCTCTGTCTCTCTCTCTCATCCTCTCTCCTCCTCTCTCTCTCTATCGCTGTTGTTTCCTCTCTTGTCTCTTTCTGGCTCGCAAAAGACCAAACTTTTTCCGGTAAGCACAGTTCAATCACCTGTCCATCAACCTACAACTTCAAGCACGAGTCACTCACACAAAATGTCTATCATCTTCGCAGCTTGCATTCGATGCTTCACCTCCAATAGAGCACGTGCTCACTTTCCAAGGCTACATTGCTTAAACCTGCGGGTCGTAACTTCAATATATAGGCACCGTCGATTAATCTGTCGGACATCCTGCCTGTGAAAGGCTCACAGTTCAACAGTGGAAACTTCACTGGATTGAGGGGAGAGAGAAAGTGAGCGTCCCCCTCCTGTTGTCTGGAATACTGACAGTCGCTGTGAATTTACCTTCGATCTGTTCCAGAGCTTGAAATTGCGGGTATAGGTGGAGTGTAGCCTTGCCCTGTGAAAATAAAAACAAACATTAGAGGAAATAAATGCTCAGTCCTCGTAATTTGTTTAAAATGTTCCTTTTTGGAGCTGCTTTTAGTTGAATATTTCCCTGTGTAGTTCCAAGACATACAAGTAACTCCCCATCTCTCTCACTGGTCCGTGCTGCGTTTCCTCATCTCAAAGCAGAATAACCACAACCCTTTGGGCTAGAAAAGTAGAAATTGCCCATGATTCCTATACATACAGCTATGCTGTCAAATTCATGCTTGGGACGGAGGATGGGGCACAATAACCGGGTTTACACACTCTATTAATGGTATTTCCAGGGCTTCGGTCGGGTAGGAGGGAGACAGATCCCTCACACTTAGGCTCAGAAGACGGCATCCTCTAGTTTAGTGTTTATTGATGTTCCTTCCCAGACAGTCCATCAGAGACACAGAATGAGCCAGGGCTCGGTGATGATTCATGAGATTACTCACTGTGAGCGATTCCCTTTTCCTGCCACTGGTGACGAAGGTAAATCCTTGTGTTTCTGTTGCCACTCCCGTTTTCTGTATGTGTTCTTCAACATACCTACAAGACACAATGATTAGAGGTACAAATATTGAGGTTTGTCTAACTCGGTTCGCTCAGAATCTTTCAGCCGAAAGCCGGCGAACGACCAGGCATCTGAGCAGACGGTTGAAGAGACCGACAGCAATGTAAAGGGGTAGAAAAATCTTCAGCTAATATATTAAGGAGGTGAAATACAGAGGTAGGCTGAAAGCATTTGTAGCTATAATCCCACAACACAGTTTTAAGCCCGCATTGTCTTTCTTTATCTCTATCTGTAATATGTGGAATTTCCATCATCTGTGTACACTTCCTGGCTGGAAAACCGTAACTCTTGTTGTCGCATTTAGTCAGAATTTCAAATTATAGTTTCCTCCTACAATGTAACAAAGTCGTGCTTTCCTAGATGATCTGCATGTACTCTAGAGGATCCCCGTACGTTCCACCAAACTCTGCTTCCCAAATTACCGTTGGCTTTCCAGTTTTATTTCAAATAATCAAAGTGTTATATAAAAATGAGGACAGAATTCTAAAATGAGAAGTGAAGAGCATGTCTGCGCCCTGCTCCAATTATTCCCCAGCCTCTAAAGGCATGCGAGCAGAATTGTGTAGAGTGGATTGGGAAAATAGATTAAAGGGTAAGACGATACATGATCAGTGTTGTACATTTAAGGAGTTATTTTACAACTTCCAAAAAATATATATTCCACTGAGAAGAAAAGGGTGTAAAAGAAAAGACAGTCATCCGTGGCTAAGTAAAGAAATTAAGGATAATATTCGACTAAAAGCAATGGCTTATAAGGTAGCCAAATCTAGTGGGAGGATAGAGGATTGGGAAAACTTTAAAAGACAGCAAAAAAAAGCAAAAATATTGATTAAGAAAGGGAAGATAGATTATGAAAGTAAATTAGCAAAAAATATAAAAACAGATAGTAAGAGTTTTTATAGTTATATAAAAAGAAAAAGGGTGGCTAAAGTAAATGTTGGTCCCTTGGAGGATGAGACCAGGAAATTAATGGTGGGAAATATGGAGATGGCAAATACACTGAATGAATATTTTGTATCAGTCTTTACAGTAGAGGGGGCTATAGGGGGGGAGGAGCTAAGCACGATCAAAATCACTAAGGAAGTGGTACTCGCTAAAATAATGGGAGTCAAGGTGGATAAATCACCTGGACCTGATGGCTTACATCCTAGGGTCTTGAGGGAAGTGGCGGTCGGGATTGTGGATGTATTGGTAATCATTTTCCTAAACTCCCTGGACTCAGCAAAGATCCCGGCAGACTGGAAAACTGCTAATGTAACACCCTTATTTAAAAAGGGCAGGAGACAGAAGGCTGGAAACTATTGACCGTTTAGCCTAACATCTGTGGTAGGTAAAATTTTGGAGTCCATTATTAAGGAGACAGTAACGGGACATTTGGATAAGTCATAATTTAATAGGGCAAAGTCAGCATGGTTTTATGAAGGGAAGTCATGTTTGACAAATTTGCTGGAGTTCTTTGAGGAAGTAACACACAGGGTGGATAAAGGGGAACCGTTGGATGTGGTGTATTTAGACTTCCAAAAGGCATTTGACAAGGTGCCACACAAAAGATTATTGCTTAAGATAAAAAATCACGGGATTGGGGGTAATATTCTGGCATGGATAGAGGATTGGCTATCTAACAGAAGGCAGAGAGTTGGGATAAATGGTTCATTCTCTGACTGGCAATCAGTAACTAGTGGTTTTCCGCAGGGGTCAGTGCTGGGTCCCCAACTCTTTACAATCTATATTAACGATTTGGAGGAGGGGACCGAATGTGACATATCAAAGTTTGCAGATGATACTAAGATGGGAGGGAAAGTAGTGAGTGAGGAGGACATAAAAAATCTGCAAGGGGACATAGACAGGCTAAGTAAGTGTGCAGAGATTTGGCAGATGGAATACAATACTGGAAAGTGTGAGGTTATGCACTTTGGCAGGAAAAATAGTAGAGCAAGTTATTATCTAAATGGCAAGAAACTGGAAAGTACTGAAGTACAAAGGGATCTGGGGGTCCTGGTGCACGAAACTCAAAAGGTTATGCAGGTGCAGCAAGTGATTAAGAAGGCCAATGGAATGTTGGCTTTCATTGCTAAGGGGATACAATATAAAAATAGGGAGGTATTGCTTCAGTTGTACAGGGTATTGGTGAGACCGCACCTGGAATACTGCATACAGTTTTGGTGTCCATACTTAAGAAAATACATACTTGCTCTCGAGTCAGCACAAAGAAGGTTCACTCGGTTAATCCCGGGGATGAGGGGATGGACATATGAGGAGAGGTTGGGTAGATTGGGACTCTACTCATTGGAGTTCAGAAGAATGAGAGGCAATCTTATTGAAACATATAAGATTGTGAAGGGGTTGGATCGGGTGGATGCGGGGAGGATGTTCCCGATGATGGGTGAAACTTGAACTAGGGGGCATAGTCTTAGAATAAGGGGCTGCTCTTTCAAAACTGAGATGAGAAGGAACTACTTCACTCAGAGGGTGGTATGTCCATGGAATATGCTGCCCCAAAAAGCTGTAGAAGCTAAATTTAAAACAGAATTAGACAGTTTCCTAGAAGTAAAGGGAATTAAGGGTTACGGGGAGCGGGCAGGAATTTGGACATGAGTCTAGGTTCGGATCGGTCATGGCCCTGTGGGTAGCGTAACAGGCCCAGGGGCCGTGTAGCCTGATTCTGCTCCTATTTCTTGTGTCCAATTCTGTTAGGTTCAGGAGATGGTTCTGTGATAGTAGATTGGCGGTTAGGATCAGATCAGTCATGATCTTATTGAATGGCGGAGCAGGCTTGAGGGGCCAGTTGGCCTACTCCTGCTCCTATTTCTTATGTTCTTATGTTCTTATGTTCTAAAGACGCTTCACCTGAAGACCACACTTGGCTTCGACAATCCCTGTGCCAATAATATCCGAACATTATTTCAAACATTTCTCTTCAGGAAGACTTGAATAAGGAGTTCAGTCGTTCTGCCAGAACTTTGCACATTTACAGGTCAGTTGAACTCAGTTCTTCCTCCAATGTTTTCTTACAGTGACGGTGAGCAGAGAACAGTATTCCTCTCAGATGTATCACATAAACTATGGCACAGGCGGAATAGTGTGTGATAACAATAAATGCACGATTTACTTTTTAACATTGATCCCTGCTTTTCTCACCTTCGGACTCAACGGGGTGAAATTGGTCTCAGCCAGTTTCATGAAGTAGGGTTGCAGCAAACCGGGAGACACTTTTACACCGCAATCGGTGTCCTTCTCCATTAACGTCAATGGACATATATTAACTTCATGGAATATATACTATTAATAGGTACGGCTAGCGTGCAGGAAAATTGATTTAGTCTGTATGGGATATTAAGTGCCATGGAGGCAAGAGTAAACTAGTTGATATTTTTCAGGAGGTCACTAACATGCAAGAGAAAGGAGCGCCCCTGGATGTTCTCTGCATGGACTTCCAGAAGGTAGTTGATCAGGTTTTGACCAGGAGATATTAGCAAAAATGAAAGCGTGTGGAATTGGCAGCAAGCTTGCGAAATGGGTTATAATTTGGTTGGGAGGTAGGAGACAGAGAGTTTGGATAAATTGCAAATAGTCTGACTGTCTTGAGTGACAAGTTCTTTTGCCCATGGATCTATTCTGTGTCCTCATCCTTTCACCATATTTGTCAATGGTTTGGATGAAGGAATAGAGTGTTGTATATTACAAGTCTGCACTTAGTTGGCAGACACATTAGTAAGTGTAGATGGGAGCAGGAATTTACAAAAGGACATAAAACCGTTGAAGTGAATAGGAACAACTGTGGCAAAATGATCTCAATACGGGAAAGCGTGAGGCCATCACTTCAGATCCAGAAAACTAATTCGGAGGATGCTCTGTATCGTGAGAAACTACGAACTATGTAGAATCAAAGATATATTCGGTATCCGTGCAGATATATCATTGAAAGCTAATAGACAGGTAACAAACGTAATCAAATGATTGATGGAATGTTGGCCCCTATGTCAAGGGGGCTGGAAGTCAAAGCGGAGAAAGTTATCCTCCAGTTGTGCAGAGCCTTGACAAGGCCCCCATCTATAGTATTGGTTCAGTTATGGACATCGCACCTCAGCAAGCATGTGTTTGATTTTGAGGGGTACAAAACATAATCACCAACATAAATGTGTGTTCCGCTGAGTATAGAACATTGAAGGAGATCTGATAGAAGCGTTCAAAATGATAAAAAATATTCGGTAGGATGGATGCTAAGAAATTATGTCCTCCAAAAGAAGGGAGCGTAACTTTAAATATAGAGCTAGGTCATTCACGAGCAAAATCGGGAAGCACATCTTCCCACGAAGAATAATGGGAATCTGGAAGCCCACCCCCACCCCGCCCCACCTCCCCCAACCATTTCCACCACCACTGAAGTGTTAAATAATGAGAACAGGCGAGTTTGCAATTATAATGAGTGATTTAATCGAGCTTTTTTGAAATGCTTAAGGCATTCCATTGTGTAGATGCAGATTTGCCAGGGTAGATACATAAAATGTATATGCTGTTGTATGGAAATCCAGAACAATCTAGAAATCTGTCCATCAAAAATTGTAAATGTTGAGAATAGTGAAATTTTCAATATTGAGATTGTTTTTGGTAAATGTGTCAAGGGAATTGAGTTATCAGCCATGATACAATTGAATGACAAAACAGGTTAGTGGGGCTGCTTTAACTACTCCTGTATTTAATCCTATGTTTCTTTGAGTCACTTATTCTATGATTGTACTGTTCTACAGCTGTATAATTCTATGAATCTTTGGTGCTGCAGCTGGATAATGCACTGATTCTACCGTACTACAGTTCTCTGATTCTATGGAATTGATTTTCAGCATGCTGCCTGGACATCAAACTGGCATTGCAGATTGCCCGCCAATTATGCAAATTATCTGCTTTTCATTCACGTTGATTTCTGCTTCTAAAGATGCTGCAGTTCTCAGTTCTCTGAACTGTGTGCCTCTGATTTTCTATATCTATGGTTACATTATTCTCTGAATCAGTGGTTCCAAAGTCCTAAGATTCTATGATTCTATGATTCACTGATTCTATGATTATCTTTTTATTTGACTCTCTGCTTGTGTAACTCCACCATTCTACAGTCCCGTGATTTTCTATTTCTCCGGTGCTATCTTTCTATGATACTATGATTAGTTGTAACGTAAGTACTTCACCATGAAGGCATCATCTTGCTGAATCTATGCTGCAGGCTGTCTGCGGCTGAATGAGGTTCTATAGAGGGTGTCTAAAACTGCACACATTTTCTGTCTGAGGCCTGTCCAAATTTACTTTCTAATTCCTGTACTCTATGTCCTCTTGTTTATTTAATCCGCTGCTATTTGGCTCATGCGCAAATTTTGAGATTAAGCTCCCTGGGCACAACTATTGAATGTTAAGTAGGCCCCGCCTGCCTTTAGCGGGAGTCCCGTCGATGGCGTGATTCGTCTTCATGACAACGAAGGCAGCCAGCAAGCTGGAGCTTGGAGCTAAATTGTAAAATTCTAACCTTTCCCCTGCAATATTCTCGCTGGTTAGAATCCATGCTCTTTTTCTCTCTGTCAACAGATTTATAGCTATCCTGCTGTAGTTTCTCATAGCATTTTCCTGAGTTTTGTAACAAGCTTTCTTTGAAGCGTTTTATCAAATGCCTTGTGAAAATTAATTTATATTACATCCACAGCATTAACAAGTAACTTCGATCCCACACCTCTTCGTTGGCCCTTAATGCCTTCAAGACAACTAGAGTTGGGAATAAATGCTTCCTTGCCAGCGTCACCATGGTCGCGAGAGTGAACAATCAAATGACGTACTCACCAGTTGATGAACGAGCTCTTGCCGGACGAATGGTTCCCCATCAACATCACCGTGATCTTCTTCCTTGGAGCCAAGAGGCCGAGTCCCAGCCGGCTGGCAATGCCCTCCAGGCCTGTCAACAGCAGAGGGTCACTCAGTATCTCAGTCCAAACAGCAAAGTTGTGGGTTGTGTGTGCGTGAAAGTGACACAGAGGGAGGATATTAACTTTGGGCGACGGTGTAAAATGGGACATATCCAATATGTCCCCTATTTTATAACACGCCCGATTTTCCTTCCCATTGAAAACAATGGAAGGCCAATTCGATATTGCACATTTTATATTATCGCCAGAAGCTAAAGTTCCCCAGAAAATGATTCGGGGAATGTAGCTAAATTAAAGAGAGAAAGTAAATGCCTGCTGAATATACATGAGATTTTGATAGTCAGAAAAATCAAACAGGGTTCACTTTAAGTTTGTGTGATGGCATAACACCGGCGATGGAGAACTGGCCGCTCATTATTCAGGCCGCCCGAATCTCCCCACCACTGACTTCCTCAGAAAGGAGAATCCAACATGGTGTATAATGCGTGTCTAATTCGATATCATCCAGTGTACAGCGTCGCATGAAATTATAATTTTTATCTAAAGCATTGAAATTCGGTCAATGAGAACATGGATGAACTCATCCATTGTTGTCTAGTTTGCCTCTCTATCCCTTCTTGCACAAAAGTTACCCTTCAAGCCCCCACATCTTTAAAGGTAATTCCCATTCTCCCACTCTGTAAATCTCATTCCTACTCACATTCCCTCACTCTATCGATGTCAGACATATACTCTCTCTCGGTGAGTCTCACTCGCAATCGCATTCTTTCACTCTCAAAATCTCACTCCCGTTCAATCACTCAGCAAATATCACTCCCATTCCCTCACTCTGTAAAACTCTCTCCCTTTCCCGGAAACTGCAAATCTCACTCCCATTCCCTCACTCTGTAAATATCACTTCAATTCCCTCAATCTGTAAACCTCACTCCCATTCCCTCACTCTGTAATTGTCACTCCCATTCCCTCAATCCGTAATTCTCACTCCCATGCCCTTACTCTGTAAATCTCACTCCCATTCCCTCAATCTGTAAATCTCACTCACATTCCCTCAATCTGTAAATCTCACTCCCTTTCCCTCAATCTGCAACACTCACTCCCATTCCCTCAATCTCTAATTCTCACTCCCATTCCCTAACTCTGTAAATCTAACTCCCATTCCCTCAATCTCTAATTCTCACTCCCATGCCCTCATTCTGTAAATCTTACACCCATTATCTTACTCTGTAAACCTCACTCCCATCCCCTCACTCTGTAAATCTAACTAACGTTCCCTCAATCTCTAATTCTCACTCCCATGTCCTCACTCTGTAAACTTCACTCCCATGTCCTCACTCTGTAAATCTCACACCCATTCCCTTACACTGTAAACTTCACACCCATTCCATTACTCTGTAAACCTCACTCCCATTCCCTCACTCTGTAAATCTCACTCCCACTCCCTCACTCTTTAAATCTTACTCCCATTCCCTCACTCTGTAAATCTCACTCCCACTCCCTCACTTTGTAAATCTCACTCCCTTTCCCTCACTCTGTAAATCTCATTCGCTCTCCCTCACTCTGTAAATCTCACTCCCACTCCCTCACTCTGCAAATCTCACTCCCATTCCCTCACTCTGTAAATCTCACTCCCACTCCCTCACTCTGTAAACCTCACTCCCATTCCCTCAATCTGTAAATCTCACTCCCACTCCCTCACTCTGTAAATCTCACTCCTATCCCTCACTCTGCAAATCTCACTCCCATTCCCTCACTCTGTAAATCTCACTCCCACTCCCTCACTCTGTAAACCTCAATCATATTCCCTCACTCTGTTAATCTCACTCCCACTCCCTCACTCTGTAAATCTCACTCCCATTCCCTCACTCTTTAAATCTCTCTCCCATTCCCTCACTCAGTAAAACTCACTCCCATTCCCTCACTCTTCAAAACTCACTCACATTCACCGACTCTGTAAAGCCCACTCCCATTCCCTCACACTTTAAATCTCACTCCCATGACCTCACTCTGTAAATCTCACACACATTCCCTTACGCTGGAAACCTCACTTCCATTCCCTCACTCTGTAATTCTCACTCCCACTCCCTCACTCTTTAAATCTCACTCCCACTCACTTACTCTGCAAATCTCACTCCCACTCCCTCTATCTGTAAACCTCACTCCCATTCCCTCACTCTATAAATCTCACTCCCATTCCCTCACTCTGTAAATCTCACTCCCATTCCCTCAATCATTAAATCTCACTCACATTCCCTCAATCTGTAAATCTCACTCCCTTTCCCTCAATCTGCAACACTCACTCCCATTCCCTCAATCTCTAATTCTCTCTCCCATTCCCTCAATCTTTAAATCTCACACCCATTCTCATACTCTATAAACCTCACTCGCATCCCCTCACTCTGTAAATCTAACTCCCATTCCCTCAATCTCTAATTCTCACTCCCATTCCCTAATTCTGTAAATCTGACTCCCATTCCCTCAATCTCTAATTCTCAATGCAATGCCCTAACTCTGTAAACCTCACTCCCATCCCTTCACTCTGTAAATCTCACTCCCACTCCCTCACTCTGTAAATCTCACTCCCACTCCCTCACTCTGTAAACCGCACTCCTATTCCCTCACACTGTAAATCTCACTCCCATGCCCTCACTCTGTAAATCTCACACACATTCCATTACTCTGTAAATATCACTCCCATTCCCTCACTCTGTAAATCTCACTCCCACTCCCTCACTCTGAAAACCTCACTCGCACTCACTCACTCTTTAAATCTCACTCCCATTCCCTCACTCTGTAAATCTCACTCCCACCCCCTCACTCTGTAAATCTCACTCCCATTCCCTCACTCTTTAAATCTCACTCCCATTCCCTAATTCTGTAAATCTCACTCCCATTCCCTCACTCTGTAAATCTCACTCCCATTCCATCACTCTTTAAATCTCACTCCCATTCCCTAATTCTGTAAATCTCACTCCCATTCCCTCACTCTGTAAATCTCACTCCCATTCCCTCACTCTGTAAATCTCACTCCCATTCCCTAATTGTGTAAATCTCACTCCCATTCCCTCACTCTGTAAATCTCACTCCCATTCCCTCACTCTGTAAACCTCACTCCTATTCCCTCACTCTGTAAATCTCACTCCCATTCCCTCACTCTGTAAACCGCACTCCTATTCCCTCACTCTGTAAATCTCATTCCCATTCCCTCAATCTCTAAATCTCACTCCCACTCCCTCACTCTGTAAACCGCACTCCTATTCCCTCACTTTGTAAATCTCACTGCCATTCCCTGACTCTGGAAATCTCACTCCCACTCCCTCACTTTTTAAATCTCCCTCCCAATCCCTCACTCTGTAAATCTCACTCCCATTCCCTCACTCTGTAAATCTCACTCTCATTCCCTCCATCTGCAATTCTCACTCCCACTCCCTCAATCTGTAATTCTCACACCCATTCCCTCAATCCGTAATTCTCACTCCCATGCCCTTACTCTGAAAATCTCACTCCCATTCCCTCACTCTGTAAATCTCACTCACATTCCCTCAATCTATAAATCTCACACCCATTCTCTTATTCTGTAAACCTCACTCCCATCCCCTCACTCTGTAAATCTAACTCCCATTCCCTCAATCTCTAATTCTCACTCCCATTCCCTCACTCTGTAAATCTCACTCCCACTCCCTCACTCTGTAAATCTCACTCCCATTCCCTCACTCTGCAAATCTCACTCCCATTCCCACACTCTTTAAATCACACTCCCATGCCCATCACTCTTTGAATCTCACTCCCACTCACTTACTCTATAAATCTCACTCCCATTCCCTCACTCTGTAAATCTCACCCCCATTCTCTCAATCTGTAATTCTCACTCCCATGCCGTTACTCTGTAAATCTCACTCCCATTCCCTCAATCTGTAAATCTCACTCACATTCCCTCAATCTGTAAATCTCACTCCCTTTCCCTCAATCTGTAAATCTCACACCCAATCTCATACTCTATAAACCTCACTCCCATCCTCTCACTCTGTAAATCTAACTCCCATTCCCTCAATCTCTAATTCTCACTCCAATGCCCTCACTCTGTAAATCTCACTCCCACTCCCTCACTCTGTAAATCACACTCCCACTCCCTCACTCTGTAAATCTCACTCCCATTCCCTCACTCTGTAAACCTCACTCCTATTCCCTCACTCTGTTAATCTCACTCCCATTCCCTCAATCTCTAATTCTCACTCCCATGCCCTCACTCTGTAAATCTCAATCACAGTCCCTCACTCTATTATTCTCACTCCCATTCCCTCACTCTGTAAATCTCACTCCCACTCCCTCACTCTGAAAACCTCACTCGCACTCCCTCACTCTGTAAATCTCACTCCCACACCCTCACTCTGTAAATCTCACTCCCATTCCCTCACTCTTTAAATCTCACTCCCATTCCCGAATTCTGTATATCTCAGTCTCACTCCCTCACGCTGTAAATCTCACTTCCATTCCCTCACTCTTTAAATCTCACTCCCATTCCCTAATTCTGTATATCTCAGTCCCACTCCCTCACGCTGTAAATCTGACTCCCATTACCTCACTCTTTAAATCTCACTCCCATTCCAATCACTCTTTAAATCTCACTCCCATTCCAACACTCAGTAAAAGTCACTCCCATTCCCTTACTCTGTAAATCTCACTCCCATTCCCTCACTCTGTAAATCTTACCACCTACCCTCACTTTGTAAATCTCTCTCGCATTCCCTGACTCTGTAAATCTCACTCCCACTCACTCACTTTTTAAATCTCACACCCGTTCCCTTAATCTGTAATTCTCAATCCCATTCCCTCACTCTATAATTCTCACACCCATTGCCTTAATCTGAAAATCTCACTCCCATTCCCTCAATCTGTAAATCTCACCCCCATTCCCTCACTCTGTAAATCTCACTCCCATTCCCTCAATCTCTAATTCTCACTCCAATGCCCTCACTCTATAAATCTCACACCCATTCTCTTACTCTGTAAACCACACTCCCATTCCCTCACTTTGTAAATCTCACACCCATTCCCTTACTCAGTAAACCTCACACCCATTCCCTTACTCTGTAAAACTCACTCCCACTCCCTCACTCTGTAAATCTCACTCCTACTCCGTCACTCTGTAAATCTCACTCCACTCCCTCACTCTGTAAACCTCACTCTTATTCCCTCACTCAGTAAATCGCACTCCCACTCCCTCATTCTTTTAATCTTCTCCCATTCCCTCACCCTGTAAATCTCACTCCCACTCCCTCACTCTGTAAATCTCACTCCCATTCCCTCACTCTTTAAATCTCACTCTCACTCCCTCACTCTGTAAATCTCACTCCCATTCCCTCACTCTTTAAATCTCACTCCCATTCCCTCACTCAGTAAAACTCACTCCCACTCCCTCACTCTGTAATTCTCACTCCCATTCCCTCAATCCGTAATTTTCACTCCCATGCCCTTACTCTGTAAATCTCACTCACATTCCCTCAATCATAAATCTCACTCCCTTTCCCTCAATCTGCAACACTCACTCCCATTCACTCAAGCTCTAATTCTCCCTCCCATTCCCTAACTCTGTAAATCTAACTCCCATTCCCTCAATCTCTAATTCTCACTCCCATGCCCTCATTCTGTAAATCTTACACCCATTATCTTACTCTGTAAACCTCACTCCTATCCCCTCACTCTGTAAATCTAACTCCTGTTCCCTCAATCTCTAATTCTCACTCCCATGTCCTCACTCTGTAAATCTCACACCCATCCCTTCCTCTGTAAACCTCACTCCCATGTCCTCACACTGTAAATCTCACACCCATTCCCTTACACTGTAAACTTCACACCCATTCCCTTACTCTGTAAACCTCACTCTCATGTCCTCACACTGTAAATCTCACAACCATTCCCTTACTCTGTAAACCTCACTCTCATGTCCTCACACTGTAAACTTCACACCCATTCCCTTACTCTGTAAATCTCACTCCCACTCCCTCACTCTTTAAATCTTACTCCCATTCCCTCACTCTGTAAATCTCACTTCCACTCCCTCACTCTGTAAACCTCACTCCCATTCCCTCAATCTGTAAATCTCACTCCCACTCCCTCACTCTGTAAATCTCACTCCTATCCCTCACTCTGCAAATCTCACTCCCATTCCCTCACTCTGTAAATCTCACTCCCACTCCCTCACTCTGTAAACCTCAATCATATTCCCTCACTCTGTAAATCTCACTCCCATTTCCTCACTCTATAAATCTCACTACCACTCCCTCACTCTGTAAATCTCTCTCCCAATCCCTCACTCAGTAAAACTCATTCCCATTCCCTCACTCTGCAAATCTCACTCCCATGCCCTCACACGGTAATTGTCACTCCCACTCCCTCACTCTTTAAATCTCACTCCCACTCACTTACTCTGTAAATCTCACTCCCACTCCCTCTATCTGTAAACCTCACTCCCATTCCCTCACTCTATAAATCTCACTCCCATTCCCTCACTCTGTAATTCTCACCCCCATTCCCTCAATCCGTAATTCTCACTCCCATGCCCTTACTCTGTAAATCTCACTCCCATTCCCTCAATCTGTAAATCTCACTCACATTCCCTCAATCTGTAAATCTCACTCCCTTTCCCTCAATCTGCAAAACTCACTCCCATTCCCTCAATCTCTAATTCTCACTCCCATTCCCTCAATCTGTAAATCTCACACCCATTCTCATACTCTATAAACCTCACTCCCATCCCCTCACTCTGTAAATCTAACTCCCATTCCCTCAATCTCTAATTCTCACTCCCATTCCCTAATTCTGTAAATCTAACTCCCATTCCATCAATCTCTAATTCTCACTCCAATGTCCTCACTCTGTAAATCTCACACGCATTCTCTTACTCTGTAAACCTCACTCCCATCCCCTCACTCTGTAAATCTCACTCCCACTCCCTTCTCTGTAATTCTCACTCCCACTCCCTCACTCTGTAAATCTCACTCCCATTCCCTCACTCTTTAAATCTCACTCCCACTCCCTCACTCTGTAAATCTCACTCCCATTCCCTCACTCTCTAAATCTCACTCCCATTCCCTCACTCAGTAAAACTCACTCCCACTCCCTCACTCTTTAATTCTCAATCCCATTCCCTCAATCCGTAATTTTCACTCCCATGCCCTTACTCTGTAAATCTCACTCACATTCCCTCAATCATAAATCTCACTCCCTTTCCCTCAATCTGCAACACTCACTCCCATTCACTCAAGCTCTAATTCTCTCTCCCATCCCCTCACTCTGTAAATCTAACTCCCGTTCCCTCAATCTCTAATTCTCACTCCCATGTCCTCACTCTGTAAATCTCACACACATTCCCTTCCTCTGTAAACCTCACTCCCATTCCCTTACTCTGTAAACCTCACTCCCATGTCCTCACACTGTAAATCTCACAACCATACCCTTACACTGTAAACTTCACACCCTTTCCCTTACTATGTAAACCTCACTCCCATTCCCTCACTCTGTAAATCTCACTCCCACTCCCTCACTCTTTAAATCTTACTCCCATTCCCTCACTCTGTAAATCTCACTCCCACTCCCTCACTCTGTAAACATCACTCCCATTCCCTCACTCTGTAAATCTCACTCCCACTCCCTCACTCTGTAAATCTCACTCCCATCCCTCACTCTTCAAATCTCACTCCCATTCCCTCACTCTGTAAATCTCACTCCCATTCCCTCACTCTGTAAACCTCACTCCTATTCCCTCACTCTGTAAATCTCACTCCCATTTCCTCACTAAATAAATCTCACTACCACTCCCTCACTCTGTAAATCTCACTCCCATTCCCTCACTCTTTAAATCTCTCTCCCATTCCCTCACTCAGTAAAACTCATTCCCATTCCCTCACTCTGCAAATCTCACTCCCATGCCCTCACACTGTAATTCACACTCCCACTCCCTCACTCTTTAAATCTCACTCCCACTCACTTACTCTGTAAATCTCACTCCCACTCCCTCTATCTGTAAACCTCACTCCCATTCCCTCACTCTATAAATCTCACTCCCATTCCCTCACTCTGTAATTCTCACCAACCATTCCCTCAATCCGTAATTCTCACTCCCATGCCGTTACTCTGTAAATCTCACTCCCATTCCCTCAATCTGTAAATCTCACTCACATTCCCTCAATCTGTAAATCTCACTCCCTTTCTCTCAATCTGCAACACTCACTCCCATTCCCTCAATCTCTAATTCTCACTGCCATTCTCTCAATCTGTAAATCTCACACCCATTCTCATACTCTATAAACCTCACTCCCATCCCCTCACTCTGTAAATCTAACTCCCATTCCCTCAATCTCTAATTCTCACTCCCATTCCCTAATTCTGTAAATCTAACTCCCATTCCCTCAATCTCTAATTCTCACTCCAATGTCCTCACTCTGTAAATCTCACACCCATTCTCTTACTCTGTAAACCTCACTCCCATTCCCTCACTCTGTAAATCTCACTCCCACCCCCTCACGCTGTAAATCTCACTCCCATTCCCTCAATCTCTAATTCTCACTCCCATTACCTCACTCTTTAAATCTCACTCCCATTCCCTCACTCTGTAAATCTCACTCCCATTCCCTCACTTTGTAAATCTCACTGCCATTCCCTCACTCTGTAAATCTCACTCCCACTCCCTCACTCTGTACACCTCACTCCTATTCCCTCACTCTGTAAATCTCACTCCCATTTCCTCACTAAATAAATCTCACTACCACTCCCTCACTCTGTAAATCTCACTCCCATTCCCTCACTCTTTAAATCTCTCTCCCATTCCCTCACTCAGTAAAACTCACTCCAATTCCCTCACTTTGTAAATCTCACTGCCATTCCCTGACTCTGTAAATCTCACTCCCAGTCCCTCAGTTTTTAAATCTCCCTCCCAATCCCTCACTCTGTAAATCTCACTCCCATTCCCTCACTCGGTAAATCTCACTCTCATTCCCTCACTCTGTAATTCTCACTCCCATTCCCTCACTCTGTAAATCTCACTCCCACACCCTCACTCTGTAAATCTCACTCCCTTTCGCTCCATCTGCAATTCTCACTCCCACTCCCTCAATCTGTAATTCTCACTCCCATGCCCTTACTCTGAAAATCTCACTCCCGTTCCCTCACTCTGTAAATCTCACTCACATTCCCTCAATCTATAAATCTCACACCCATTCTCTTATTCTGTAAACCTCACTCCCATCCCCTCACTCTGTAAATCTAACTCCCATTCCCTCAATCTCTAATTCTCACTCCAATGCCCTCACTCTGCAAATCTCACACCCATTCCCTTACACTGTAAACTTCACACCCATTCCCTTGCTCTGTAAATCTTACTCCCACTCCCTCAGTCTGTAAATCTCACTCCCACTCCCTCACTCTGTAAATCTCACTCCCACTCCCTCACTCTGCAAATCTCACTCACATTTCCTCACTCTGTAAATCCCACTCACATTCCCTCACTCTGCAAATCTCACTCCCACTCCCTCACTCTGCAAATCTCACTCACATTTCCTCACTCTTTAAATCTCACTCCCATGCCCTCACTCTTTGAATCTCACTCCCACTCACTTACTCTATAACCTCACTCTCATCCCCTCACTCTGTAAATCTAACTCCCATTCCCTCAATCTCTAATTCTCACTCCAATGCCCTCACTCTGTAAATCTCACACCCATTCTCTTACTCTGTAAATCTCACTCCCATCCCCTCACTCTTTAAAGCTCACACCCATTGCCTTACTCTGTAAATCTCACTCCCATTCCCTCACTCTGTAAACTTCACACCTATTCCCTCACTCTGTAAATCTCACTCCCACCCCCTCACGCTGTAAATCTCACTCCCATTCCCTCAATCTCTAATTCTCACTCCCATTACCTCACTCTTTAAATCTCACTCCCATTCCCTCACTCTGTAAATCTCACTCCCATTCCCTCACTT